>CAJOBZ010000013.1:3675000-3837500 GCA_905332375.1 Pieris macdunnoughi | reverse complement strand
GTAGACTAAAGAACTTAATTAATTTATTATCTATGTTATTAATTTTATAATACACGGAATTAATTTTAGTCTTTTTAATCTTATATAGACAAATACTAAATAAGATAGGATGAGTAGTAAATAGAATGTATTAAAACATTTAAAAGTAATATTTAGAGAAGATTTTGGTGACCTTGACCATATTTTCTTTTCTTGTTCCCAATATGACCGTAGTCCGTACCTCCTTTCTGAATTCCTTACAATCACTTCATGTTCCGTTTCCGACTAAAATCTCCTGCCTTTTTTCTTTATCCTTTATTGTATTATAATGTATTATCTTCTATCATAATCTATAATAATATTATAGATTATGAAATGAATGTTGTGTATATATTTTGTTTTTAACCAGCTTATCCCTTTATTTCCTTTTGATGTCTTTGTTTATTTTTTCTCGCGTGTAGTTTCCCAACCTTTTACTTGAAACTGGCATAAAGTTGAAACTATTGCCATAGTATTAAAAAAAAAGTAATATTTAACTTAGTTGAATGAATGAAGTGAATGAGAAAAAATATTCAAATAATAAACTTTGATCATTATTATTATTCAAATATTACATTTTAATACATCGCTGTTCATATTATATTTATTTAATTTCATTGGTTTTTATGTGAGAAGCAAAGTACCCATGCCAAATTCATTATAGCGTTCATATTTATCCAATCAAATATTTACGTAATTATAGCCAACCAAAACCATCAAACATCGATATAAGTAATTTATTTCATAATTCAATGGTGATGGGTCTCAATAAACAACTTTCATAACATTTAAGTGCTCGTAAAAATAATCGTGCGAACACATGTCCAAACTATCAATTATCGGTAACTTATTTCAATCACTTGTAATATAGAACTTCAATAAAACTTTGCTTATATAACACGGTATGAAAGTTGGGAATATAAAAATACACGTTGTAAGTAATTATCAGCGAATAGATGGCGCTAGCAACACTTCGGCTGTCTATGACCTTAGTAATTTAAATTTTTATGTGTGATTATATATTTGAAAATTTTAAACGTCCGTCACATTACCTAGCAAAACAAAAGAACTATTTGTACTAATACTAAACGAACTCTATTAACAACAGTAATTAATGTCTATAAAAATCAGATATCAAATTACAACTAACGAATATATATTTTTAAGTTATATTCATAATAATCATTATTAATTGTTGTGGTTAATTTAAAAAAAACAATGTTTTAGCTACCTAAAATTTAATATAGAATAATATATTTTCTCAGTAAAGACTTTATTTTTAGTGACGTTTAAAATATGTAGGTTACTTAATAATAAAAGCAATTCCTGGCGTTCAACAACACAGCGCTTTTTAAGCACTGTCTGCCCCGCATCACCTCTTTATGGAACCAGTAGAGGTATATCCAAACCGATACGGTTAGGGGCTTCAAGAACCATTCCTTGAAAGGTCGGTAACACACCCGCTAGCCCCTGGCGTTGCAGGTGTCCATAGGCGGCGGTTATCACTTTATTCAAAGCACCCGCTGCACGCTCTTGCCCCATAAAAAAAATATCACCATTAATGTCAATTAAATATAATAATCGAAAAATTTATTCGTATTGTTAGTAAATATTCACCTAAATATATATATCATTTATTTATTTTCAACTTATTTTTTACCATTACAGCTTAACACTAATTCGATAGAATAGGAAAAAAATAAAAAAACAATAATGTATTAATGTCTCTTTTGTTTATCTTTTAAATAAATTCTTTTAAACAGATATTAAGGAAACGGTCCTTGGTTAAATGTGTACAATAACTGCTTGTGGGTCAATATATCTTCTGTAAAGCAAGCGTTTGACAAACACCAGCCATCTCCGCTGGTAAAGTAAGCAATTAATTTTATTGCACGTGCTTCAAAGACTCTCGCAATATTTGCTATGAGCAAGTATATTTGCAATACATCATAAGGATAGTTTGTTTAAGCACCGTCTATTATGGCACTTAATAATGAATTTTCTGAATGTGACTAAAGTTTGCTAAATTAGGTGCTTTGTTTTTAATAGTAAGCATAAACTGGAAGATTCATAGACTATTTTTTATACGATAGAAGGTAACATTGACTATTTTTTCTCAAAGAAATATTGAAGATTTTGAAAAAGCAAACTTTAGCAAGACTTACCAGTATATAGACCTTCATAATACAATTTCTTTTATTTTAGATTTACCGCTTTAGACGCAAACCTATAAAAGGGAACCTAAAAACTTATGAACTTGAAAAAAGATTTAAACTTGTTTAACACCTTGCAATTGTTATCCGTATTTGTAGTAACAGCAGCGTCATTCTGACTTATGTTAGGTCACAATGTCATCACAACAATAAACCACTACTGATAGGGGACCGTACAAGTTAGCATTAAACATGTACAGTTAAAGAGTGCTATTAGCTTAAGCATTTACTTGTATCAGCTGATGAAGTTAAAGTCACTAATGAGGCTTATCTACAGATGACACTGGCGATGGTAAGCCTAGCTGGCTTGTTAGTGGACGTTTGGGACGACTGCCTTGTGTTCCTTTTATTTTGTAATTCGAATGTTTCTTTTGTATGACAAAATGTATTTACGAGTTTATTTTGAGCTCTATCTGACGATTATTGCTATTATATTTATATTCATCTACTTAGTTGTGTCATTATTATCCTTCAAGAGGTTATGCAATAGGCTACTCCAATAGAGTCATGGGACTGTCATGTTTGCTAATAATAGGGAATCTATAACAATGAAGGATACGCCAGTATTCAGGTGTTACTACAGTATATTTTTCAGCATATTGTCCACAAACTTTGGTTCATGTAATTAATAGTCTTCGCTGTCAACATTCCGTTCTACCAAATTATTTTCTTCATTTATTACTTTAGTCTCAGTCAGTATAAACAACCAAAAAGTCCTACAACATATTACTAACAAACTTGCAGCAAGCACTATGAAGACCGCACATAACACAGAGTCTAAACTATTCCAAGCACCGTCGTTTATGTCATCATTATCTTTATTATCGTTATGAGTACATTGAGTTATGTTCTCTCTAAATGGTTTTTGTAGTAATGTATCATTAACGTCTTTAGCAAGGCGATAGAAAACAACTCCGCCAAGCCATTTCGCTAAATCCTTTCTGCCAATTTGACGCAGGCGATGCGCTAGGAATTCGTGTGTTTTGCTCAAGCTATCTTTTTCATTACTCCATTCTAGTAAGAGCTGGAGACAAGGCTTTTTGGTTTGTATTATTTTGGTTTTAGGGAACTCATACGTGTTTGTGTATAAAGATGGTACCAGTTGTAAACATTCGGCTTCCGATAAAGATTTGGCGATAAATGAAAATTCTGAGTTATTCATATCCATAACAGAAAATGACGTCGTGAGTAACAACGGAATAACGAGAACTACAAATTCCATTAATTATTTTGTTAAATTCACAAATTTGATAATATTAAATCTTTTCAATACTATGACACGAGAAATGTCATATGTACGAAACCTTTTTCGTTAAAGAAATACTTATGAAACTTGTCTCAATAAAAATAAAGCACGATTCAATGTCTATCTTAAAGTGCCGTTTATAAATTAAGCCGTACATTACAATGACACCGAATTATGAAGACTTACCTAATCACGATAATCCATCAAATGACACCTTTAAATCAATTACCAACCAAAAAACCCACGTTAGTGTAGCCATCGATCACAGTATCAGAAAATCTGATTTCATTTGCACTCATTAACAATTATGCAACCGACTGTACACTTTAATACCATCTCTTAAGAGTTAAAATATAGCTGTAATATATCATTGGTTATTAGTAAAAGAATGATCCATTTCTGTATGGCACACAAGTCTAATCGAAGTACATTCCAACACACAAAACATCGCTAACCATCATTATACAATGACAAAAGAAACTTGTGCAACTGCTTCGAATGTACAGTCAGCATGACAATACAATATCTCTTATCGAAATTTGAGATTGAAACGAGCAAGCGGACAAGACAAAATAGACTTTTTTTAATTAAATCAGATAGTACCGATTGGTAATTGAATGATTTTGGTATTGACTTTTTGAACTAGCGGTGTTTTAATAAAGTAAGAAAAAATAATGTACGATAGTCATAAAATCATATCTATTGCACATAACTTTCTAAGTAAAACATACAACTTAGACCGTTTAGTTTTAAAAGCCATATATCGAGTAATAAAACACTTTTCTCTACAGGAACCACATATTCTTAACCTTACGAATCTTCTACCCAAACTTTTGTATAGACTGAATTAGAACCCCTGAATTTGAAATATGATTGAAATTACAGATTAACAGTTATATATTTATGAATTATGTAAGTTAATATACTGTTAACGTTAACTTTAACAGAAACAATATTACAAGAAATACGCATTGATAATAAAACATATCGTTCTAATTTCCGTTGCTATCCATACAGTTTCGTTCAATATACTAATCTTATTCCACATTATAATAACGGCTCGGATCTCTGAGCAAAACATTACTATGCAATACTTTACTGTATAGCTAACGTTTATGTATCTATTGTATTTTATTTGTATGAAATACATAATACGATACTATGCTACGTATGTTAAACATTTTGCTCAAAAGAAGAAGTCTTATGTTGCTGATACTACTGTATGGCCTTATTCTACTCCATAAAAGACATTTAAGGTATCCAACATAAAATAGCACTGCATCCTGGAGAATACGGACAAATGAAAGGATAAATGCTCTGAAAATGTAGTGTTAGAGGCTGATGCTTAGGATTCCCTGGACAGCCAAGGAAACAAACGTGTCTAAACTAAGACGTTAATAGGTAAAAAATCATCTTTCGACACTTTATTACCAACGCATCCTGAGTTAATTGGACATGTAACACGCAGAGATCCAGAAAGTCTAGGAAATTGGGCAGAGTGGAGAGCATCAGACCTCGAGGCCAGTCCCCTACTCGCTAGACCGATCGAGTGAAGTCCCTTAGAGATCTTACCATCATTACGACGACTCATTGGTCTAGTGGTTAGTACCCATGACTGCGAATCCAAGGGTCCCGGGTTCGATCCCCGGCTGAGACGAACATCGATGTGATGAGCATTTGGTGTTGTGCTTAGGTCTTGGGTGTTTAAATATATATTTATATGTCTATCTATCTATAATATGTATGTATATCCGTTGCCTAGTACCCATAACACAAGCTTCACCAGCTTAGCATGGGACTCGGTCAATTGGTGTGAATTGTCTTTAAAAAAAAAAAAAAAAAATTATGGCATGCCGAAGACAGGGGAGAGTGGAGGTAGTTATGCGACGCCACTAAAACGACTGTCTGAAATGAAGAGTGCGACTGAAGAAGAAGAACCTAAAGGCTAAAATAAGTATTGTTTCATCGAGAATCTTGGAAGATAAGCATTTACCTGTATTAAAATATCATTATTAAACAGTGTCAGACTTTATTTTAATGAAAGGGGGCAAGTATATCTTGTACAGCTTAACTCTTGCATCTATGCGTCATTCTCTTTACGCTTAGCTTATTACGTCTTGATGTATACATCTTCGATTGCATTACTCGTCATATCCAATAAAATCATACACGGTTAAACAAAATAAAATTTCACAATCTCACCTTCAAATCGACCTTCGTAATTAAAGAATAGTATAGATGCCTCTAATTATATATATTCGGTGTTTTCTAGTGACGAAATCGGTCATTATTTGAATTAATATAGGTACGTGCGGTTCAAGAGTGTATGTAATGAGCAATTTTTATAATCGTGAGAACTTCAAATGATATGTCTCCGATCAATACACGTATTGATATGTAATTAGCTACGATTTGAAAGCTATTTATGTAATAAACCCGAATGTGGATCTCAATGATATAATTAATCGTAATTGTAGGGTAGATTAACACTTGTGAAAGTGAAATTACGATTATTTTAATTTATGGAGATGCGCGTTTCGATTCGCGATTTACATTTGGATCGATTTTGTGTTGTCTTCTTCCATTTTTACTATTCATCAAACTTACATCCATGGACGGTATAGTGTATGTTCAACCAAAGACAATGAAAGTAAACTTAAAGCTTACTTTAATTGTCTGGTTTAACTGACTGCCAACAACCCGAAGTTTTTGTAACTTTTACGTCATCCATGGCTTCCTCGCATTATATATTCCGTGGCACTACCAATAAATAAACTATATATTTATTATTACAATATTATGCAGTTGGTTTTGATTTTGTCTTTGTTGGGTTTGTCTTATATGGCGTTTAACGAAACATAATTAAATTATGGTATGTGTTACTTAATTCACGAATTATGAGTTTAAAATAAACTTATAATTAAGTTAATTGAGAAATTTGTACGTTATGAAATCATAATTACAACATTTAGATTTGCTAGATAGTTTACAGTCGAGTAAGCTAGTTGTAATACTAGTAATAACTATTAAAGCCAGTATGATCATCGTAAACATCTAAAACTCATTACTAAATGGTAAGCTAATAAGATTAATTAAATAGTAACGTTTATAGATCTCGGAGTAATTACGAAGAAGGGTGTTTCGCAATATATATCTATATTATTTGTACTAACATCCCAGTTTCTAGGCCTAGGTATTTTTTTCATATGTTATCAACCTTTTTTTGACACTCGCCACCACTATGTGGTACCAGCTGCCATCGTTTTTATAAATATATGCGAATTAATCCCACTTTGGGTTCTTCTTGAAAACACAGTAGCAATTCTTAAAGTGTCAGCAACGCACTTCCGAGTATCCATGGGCAGTGCTATCACTTCACATGAGGTGCTTCAACTGCCCATTTGCTTTCTCTTCTATAAAAGAAAAAACAAACTTTATTATACAATAAATAAGCTTACAAAATGTTATTTTAGGTATAAAAGCTTGGCGTCAAATAGCGTTTTATATCAAACATCGCCTTAACAAAACATCTCACTTCGAAACCGTAAAGTAACAATTCGTTCCGAATGCCTCGAAGTGAGGTATCCGATATTGAAAAGCCAAGTTCACACGTCGAAGCGTGCCAGGCTATTTAAATTAAGGCAAAAACAGAGTTGCGTCGTTAGCAAGCAAGAGATGCATTTATTTATGAAATGTAAATTTAACTGTTTGTAATAACAAAACTGCGAGCCTCCGTACTCTATATTAAGATGTATTATTTGCATATTTAAACATATTGAGAATGTGTTGCAATGCGTTTATTTTTCAATATGTTTATATTTATAACCGAGACGTTCTTGGATACTTCATATAATATTGTTGTTGGGTATTAAATTATGTTCTTACGGAATTAGGCGCCGATCTTCCTGATAAGTTTTGTTCGGGAACTGGCGATATTATTATTATTAATTAATTATTGAAAGATCTTATAAGGAATAAATTTAAAATTAAAGTGTTGCAAACTAGACCGGACGTTCACCCTTAGTCAGTGGGCAGTTCACAGTATATTAACATCGTGACGAGCAATGACTCAGCTGCGTGCGACGCGTGCGCAGCCTGCCCGAATTCACACAGACAACACGAACTACGGTGAAGAATTTCAAGCCCTGAAATATTTTCTTGCTAAAAAAAACTATAACCTTTAATAAAATTGAGTTCAAATATTTCTTATTTTAATAATATAAGCATTTTTATTTTTAAATATAATTTATGATAAAAGTGACACTTTAATGGTTATGTTAGTGCATATCTTCAATATTTCTTCCTATTAATTACATCTCATTGATAGCTTATTTAAAAATTCTACGTTTTAAGATTTAGAAGCTCTTATAACTGTACGATATTCCTAAATAGATTTAAAAAAATTGGTTTTGTTATATATAATACGTTAAATCTTGAATATGCAATAAAAATCAACGACTTGCGACGTAAGGTTTGAGTTTTTCAACGAACATAATATTTTTTTAAATACTAACCTTGTCCTTTATATTTCTAAAACCTATCTACCGTTATATACTCGGAGGATCTTATAAAAATAATTGACGTAACGACTCGTGACTTGCAGGCGTGACTCTTTTGACCACACTTTTAAATTATTCAAAGTTATATTTTATTGTTTTAGCATTGATACGTAAATCACTTTGCTTATGCTTTCGCTATTTACAAGTGCATTTATTATTCATATTTCTTGAGATAAATATAGCAACATTTACATAGATATACAACACCTTGCCATTGCATTTTTATACGCTCAAATCTTGATAAGTTTCTCAATTTACGCATTTAATATCTTATGTGAAGGAGCAAAAATCCTTTACTTGTTATGCAAAAGAATGGTCGTTTTTTGTACCAAAATACCATTCATAAACTTATTTGCCATATCTATATATCATTAATCTTATAAACTATACGCTCTATGGATACATCATTAATGTCATGTTTTTAAATGTTTTCATAGACAAAATATGCACAGAGTCACCTTAAACTAAAATAACATATCGGTATCAATCGGTCAGTCGCAGGTCATTCTGGTCACGACACATTTGGTAGAAAGCTGTGTATTGTCTAGAGCTAGAACTTGACGCAATCATTAAAGTTTAATGTTATAGAAACAAATGATACTGAAACCTTTGTTACATTAAAGTCCATGAGCAGACATTTATTTAAAATACTGAAATCAAGCTTCCGTGTAAATTTTTGCGAAACAATTTTTAATCAAGCAATTGAATACAGGACGGCCGTTTGCGTTATTCACTGAGCCACAAAGGCGGTATATATAACATGGCTTAAACTTCAACTACGCACAATGTGGATAGATAGATATATAATAGATAGTCACCCTTGCACTGTAAAATGATATAGTAGAAAACATTTTACAAATGCGAAAATATGTACCGTGATTTTGTATAAAAGGGATTTATGGATCTTGACTTTAATAGGTCTCACCTACAGAAGCCTGTTTAAAGTGAAACAGCTGTAATTTAAACGTATCATAATGTTTTAGAAATATTTAAGTTGGATGTAGTTATAGCTGTCGACTTATTAGTATAAAATAAATGTTTCACCGCCGCCACATTTTCGAAATAATTGCTCAACATTATGTACAATTGTTTTTATTTGTATCAATTAATAACAGTTACAATAATAATTAATGTGTACTTAATAATTACTATTAGTCGACGTTTGATTTGTATCCGGTTTCGGTTGTAGGCGGGCAGCGTTGACGCAAACTTTGTAAAGATAATCTAGACACAATATCTGCTATTGAGTGTTAATGATTGTAATTACATGACTCGTACAGTTTTTATAATACTTTTTATAAACCATATTCGACTTGGCGAACAGTAGATTGGTGTTATTCAAATGATGTAAGTGTACTAAGAGGTATTTTATAGTTCCCAAACGACTTTTTTATAAGTTATTATATTTGTTTTGGTTAACGCAAAACTTATTTCGACGTCTTATTAAACTGACGCGTCGAGATATGTGAAGACGTTTATATCCCTTTTATATTTAAAGGGAATTGTCTTCCAATATATTTATTTAGAGCATAAAAAATCCAAACAGTAAGGTACACCTTTTAGCTCTGTAGATTGATGTATCTGTTTCGTGATCATTTGTTTTTCCTAATAAACAAGTGTGATCAGGATTCTGTGCGTAACGCACGCGATTGAATTATGGGCCATGTTATGGTGGTTTCCGACACCTTAAGAGTGCCTACTAAATGCGTCCATAGACAAAATTCTATTGGTGCACAGCCGGATTCGAATCTACGAACTCAGGAATGAGAGCCGCACGCTAATGCCACTAGGCCAACGCTGCTCGAATTTCTAATTCAGTACATGCAACGACAATATAGTAAAAATATTTAACGATAATATCATAAGCATCCCGCAAGTCGGTAGGATTAAACCATTAAAATTCATAGATTTTGCTAATGTGTGAAATAAAATAATGGAAATCAAATTCTAAACTTATCCCATTTGTAAACCATTCATGCCACAAAATGTTCTAAATCATATTTCTGAAACCAAAATCACTTAACATATAATTTAACACCATTTATTACCAAGTTTAATCATGATTTATTGTTCTTGTGTAAGTTGCTATATTAAATAGGAGGAAAATCGTATATTACTGAGTATTGGGCAGAAATATGTTACGATTATTCAATTTTGATAAAATATCTTTATATTGTTATAACGTTTCGCGTACCTTAAAACCCATCGAACCACGGGTTGACACATTTTTCAATTTGTGTTCTCAATGGCTTGGTTATAATGTACTTGTAAATTTGTGGACAGAAAAACTATGGTTTGTATGTGTTGCCACAATACTACTATAAATGCCTTTTTTATAAACTAAGAATATAATAATAATAAATAAAGTAAATAAATGTTATGTGTTCATAGTGTATTTGGTAAAAACAACAGCCGCTCTACAATTGTATGAATATAAAAATTGTTTATCGTGAAATATATACCAAGGCCATGTGCAGACGATTACCTCAGTGAGCGGTTGATCTGTGAACTATTGTCTCTTATCTCTCCATTGTTGTTAAAACTTTGAAGAATGTCAAAGCGCCACGCCCTTTGATGTCAATTTTAGGTTAGAGTTGAACGCCGGTTAATAGAAATACCATTCGACACGGGTGACCTTCGGCAGTTATGCAATGTGTCTGTTACTCTATTTAATTCGCTTTGATATATCCGGACGTACTATTTAGTATGTTCCTAAAAAATACTACCATTATTTATACGTGGTTCAATTGTATGGGACATCGTTAGCTACTGAAGCTCTAATAATTGGCAAATCTGTATATGTAATCATTAAGAAATGGATTAAACATATAGAATTGCCAAATATAAAGACCTTTTTATTAGGAAGGTATTTGTTTTATTATAAAAATTAGGTTTTCACTTTGATTTCCGGAGATGCAATAATCGTTAAGGATTAGCCATGCGCATCCGGGCACTGGAATGACTTATATGATCGGTAAAACATAAAATGTGCCTGTTTGTGTGTAAAGCCTGACAATCGTGGGTTCGGTCCCCGATTTCCCTTTCTATGTGCGTAATTAATACTCGCTCGTACTGCGAAGGAAAACAGCTTGATAAAGCCGGAGATACTAGGCTAACGTATATTAAATACCGACCACATGTATGGCTAATACATCAGATCCATAAAACAGATGCAGCACTTATGAGGAATCTATAAAAAGGGATGTAGTAAATTATTATTATTTTAAAGATGTTTCACTTAAATGAGATCTCCTTTCTTAGGTAGTTCTAGTCCGCGGCCACTACGTATCTTACCTACCGCTATGCAGTCGCAACGAGCCCGTGTTCCTAGCGTCGTGCACGCCGCTAGCGATGCCGGAGACGCGCGAGTGCGTAGTCCACGGCGCCACCAACGTCTTCACCACTGTGCACGCCATGGACATGAAGATACTGCATATCGATACCAAGTAAGTTCTACCCATTTATACCAAATTAAGTGACACAATTTTTTTTATTATAAATCAAACAAAGGTTTAAATAAACCAATGCGAACCAAGAAATAAATAATCTCTTAAGTCTTGTTCTTAATCTATTGTAATGATTTTAAGGCTAACAGTGAAAAACCTTTGGGCATATGATTGGATGAATGGAGAACATATTTAAATATTTTCTAAGTGCTTTAAGTTAACACTTAATTATTCTACTATTTTCTACTTAAAGTACCACTCTCAGTACTATTTATGTATTATTTTAAATTAATTTATAAAAAGTTTACACAGAAATCAGAACAATGAACTTTGCTACGTACAATCTGTTATTAAACAATTACCTTGAGTATATTTTTACAATTACAAACCACTCAAGTAGTGTACGCTAATCTTGAGTTATAAGCATCTTGAAAGCCTAATAACCTTGTTTTTGATGATATCGTTTAATCGTAATGATATTAAGGTCATATATGAAAAGACGGCCATGGAGTAACAAAAGACCAAGGGCGGAGCAGGAAAAGAGAAGCGTATGTTTCCTAGTTACATACTCAAGTCTATACTTAGAAAACAATATTGTTTATTTGCCAACAATGTTTAGAAATTATAGATTTTAGAAACGAAAATACACTATATTTTGGTATTGTTATAAGTTTCCGCGAGAAATATAAACAAATTACGTACATATATGTGAAGTTATACTTAACTGTATGTAACCCACAAAAAAGCACAAATTGAACATGGTTAAATATTATACTTAAGGCAAATTAATATTTTGTTCAATCAACGGTTAGTCATACTAAAATCTTAGTGCAAATTATCTTTTATTTCTTCAAATAAACTTCTATGGATTGTATCTTGTACTATCCGGGCATAGCGACTACTGTCCATCATTGCAGATGTATGACGTCTCTATTGAGGTGTTTCATATTCATGTACTGTTCTCAATGGCACGAAATAATAAGAGGAGTTGTGATAATGCAATGGTAATACAGTGGTCCGATGGCTTCGTCACTACTCACTCGGAGATCGCATATGTCATGTTGAATCATTGTAAGGAGATGTATTTAAATACCCTTTAAAGGTCTACAAGTTTGATGGAATATTTTGTGTATAAAATATTGGCATAATTTTCTTCCCTTTGAATATTGTTTTTTTATTCGATGCCCGGATTTGCACCAATGGACTTTATGTCTGTTTGCGTTTGCATCTACCACCGAAGCTGGCGCATATCAAATCCAAAAATCTATATTTGTCAGACAGAAATCTGATCACTTACTTGTCTATGAAATCAAAGTGATTGTTAAGCCACTTGGCTTATTATTATATACTGTATATGTTAATTCCAATTTACCATCGCATTTAAAATAGTCTTAAAAAGGAAAAGTTTTAACGTCAGTAATTATTTTAACAAAGTAACATTCTAACAAACAAGTTTTAATAATACAGCATTCAAAATCATTATTTAGATAAGATATTGTATTTAATAATAAGTTCTTATGTTTGTTTTGAAAGACGCACTCGTCACCTGCTCAGAAGCGAGCAAACTTTGCATACAATGACAGGCATACAAGCTCTCGAGTGTCTTTAGAAATATAGGCCGTGCGCACACCGGTGTGGATTAGCATTTTAGGCTTAGATATCAGTGTTTACGTTGATTTATTGTTTACTAAGCAGAAAGGGCAAAATAGCATTAGTAATATCTTCGATATTTATTGCGACCGTCTTTGTTATTACAATTCATACTTTTTAACTAACTTTCTAATTGTATTTCCCCATTTTATTTTTAATTAATTAAATTATCTTTTTTAATGGAAATCACTGCTTATTTCTTGCGTAATCATTGAAAGTCTTTGATTAGTGAAAGAAAGTGACTATATTTTCAATTATTGGTAACAAAATTTTATAGAATTTTCTTGTTTAATATATAAATTATTAATATCATCAAAACATATAAATGAGCGCTATTATTTAATGAAAACCAAAACCAATATGATTGATGAAGCAGCATAATTCTTTTAATAGTATTTTCAACTTACCCATTTTTTTTTAAATTTATTCCCCAAACATTATATTATTCGTACTGCCTGCGTGTTCGGAGATACATGATGAATGAAATTGGAAGTTCCGTTCAGTAAAGGCTTTAAATTAAAACATTTTTATATGGTTAAGTGTGCTTCATTGTGGCGAAATCCTTATAATATTCGCAGTACTGTTGAAGTATATTCAGCGCGTACGTCATAGCGGTCATGTCCATATTTCATTTACAAGTCCTCCTCGTAAATACATTTATTAAAATATAAGAAATAACTATTCGCATTTATTTCACTGTCACTTCTCCGACTATGAGTACGACTTATTAACATTTTGAAAGTTTTTAATACTCTTTTAAATTACAATAACAACTACATACAAATGCCGGTTTATATAAGTGTAAGATGGAGTTACGAAAGACTCGTAATATCAAGAGAAATCAAAAATTACTCTCCTAGACTACTATCATTTATTTTTAAAGGAACTCATTCGAAAATCTAGGCCTTGATTACGTTAACTCATTAGTACAAATTTGACCTACTATAATTAATAAGGAACAAATTATACAACCGTACATCATGGATGTTATCGCGCGCCCTTATAAATTGCATGGCTAATTCAAATGTTGAATACGAAATGAGCTGTATATTGCCAAGTAGAGAGGAATCGGGTATAAATCTATCCAAATAATTGATGAAGCGATTGCTAAATTTACAATTTAAATTTGTGTTTTGATCTAGCGATTACAGCTGGTATCTAGACGTATTTAGATCTGGTGAATCGATCAATAAATAACAATTTCTACCTAATGTTCTTGGTCAGTGAAGTTCTTTAAATGTCTATCATACTTCAATATAAATACATATAATATAAAAAGGGCATTTTGCTAAAAAAAAATATTGTATAAAATTAATGCTAAATAATATTAGCTTTACTTAATTTATTTATTTGTCACTAATTTTATCAATGGCTTTATATACAGCATACAGCGTAGCTCGTGTTGACTACAGCGTTTATAAATATTCACCATATAGCTTCTAAATCGTCGAGGTCGTTATTCAGCCAACCAACGTTAATTCATTTTCTACCATATGGTTACCAGCACTCTTTAACACCCCATATAAAACCTCCAGATAAGCTAATCGAAACGATGGCGCAATCCGTACGATTCTGATTGGTTAAGAGCATTCTAGTTTCGCGTTATACGTGATAATATTAAGTTTCGTTCTTCAGCCGTCGTTACAGAGTCACGCCGTTAAAACTGAAAGCAATCCAGACTGACTCAGGCATCACAGAGGAAAAGTGGTGCTAGCGTCCCCAATTTTCCCCATTGGATTTTGATAAAAAGATACACGGCATTTCACTTACTTTATTTCGGTGATGTTTATTTCGGTGTTTAGTCAAAGAAATGAGGGTACTGTAAGTAAATTACGCTGATACATTTTATTTTGTACTGCGTTTATTGGCTAAACAATATAGTAAAAATATTCTCTCCTATTGAATTATAAATTGAAATTAGTGAACCATTGACTACTACAACAATAAATCAGAACGTTATCTTTACCACCTTTAAAGTTTAAGCAAATAATATTGAAAATATACAAATAAATTTATTAAATTGTTATTTTATTGCTTATTAGCTTCTGATTTCATTTATACTAGGTATAACACTGAAAATTATTTTTGTGTATTGTCCACAATTTTTAACGCTACCGTAAAATCCGTACAGTGATCCGAGTGCTCTTAGGTTTTTAATCCTGGCAATACAAATATTTCAGGCATAGACTTTCCTATGCCATGCCATATTTATACCATGCCTCATTAAAGGGTCATCAAAAAACAACAAAAATCTATATTTTTATATAAAATATAAATAGATGTCGTATACATACTAATTATTAATCGTAGTATTCAAAGTTAAAGTCAAAGTCAAAAATCATTTATTCATGTAGGTAACACAATGTACTCAAAATGCTTCTTATTTTACATTTACTGCCAGTTGTCAAATCAACGACGTAGAACGGAAGAGAAGAACTGGCAATAAACTCTCCGCCACTTTTTTAATCGCCAAGTTTTTTGGGTGTACCAAGTGTTTTGTTTTATGTTTTTATTTTTTTATTGATCCAATAGTAGTTCAGTTATTTAAAGTTCAGTCTTCTAATAAGCAACATTTAGATTATTATGTGAAAGGTAAACATATCAAGTTAAAATTATTTTATTAATCAGTTCTCGGTAAGAGAAAATTTCATGAATTTTATATTTGAAGCGCTCCTTCAATAAAAAATGGCATTGCATTTATAAAAATTAATCATTTGCTATTTGATTGTAGTGTTTTGTTTCGATATTTACATTTGCATTCGAGGATTCGATGCATTGAGGTCACGGATGCGACATATTGTAAGATTTATTTGTCTTTCGACAATGCCTCTTGAGGTAATTATACAGAAAACAGCAGTCGACAATCTGAATGTCAAGTCCTGCCAATAAAAGAATTATTATTTATTAAAAGATCTAAGTGCATACTCATCTATTACGGAAGTTTTGTAACATCAATACTTAACCGAAAGAGTCTCATAATATTTTTTTATAAGATAATAAAGTTGACAGGGTTTATTGTACTGTAAAAAATCCTCCTAACTCGAGCATGGAGACTTTTTGAGAGTGGCCTTGTCGAAAAAATTACAATTACTATAATTTACAAATTACAAGTACTCTCTTTATTCCATAACTCTATAAAGCCAGATGCCAAGAATAAATTATATATGAGAGAGAGAATAGGGAGAACAGAAGTAGGTCCGACAACCCGATCAACTATAAGGCTACTAAATAAAATTGCAATGCTTATATTTTTTTTAACTCCTCCTTTGAACCCGACACAAAATAGTTTCAAATAAAACACAAAAAGGTTTATTAGACCAAGCGAAACAATAATATCATGACGCGTGAAAGTTTTAAGCCATTATAATCGAATTTTTAATCTTAAATACGATAAATATAATTAAAGTGTACTTGACACGATAAAACAAACATTCGTTTCGGGTCAAAGAATCAATCAATCACACGGGCCTTGTCAGTTGCACAAACTAGTTCCGACTTTTGTAATCGATAGGATTTTTCTATTCATTCATATTTTTTGCATTCATTCTTTAATTGGTATTACAATTCTTGTGGCTTAGTACCTACATATAATATTTTGAATGATTAGTTTTAAGTATTTGTTGTCTCTGTCATGTGTCGCCTAGGATCTTAGCCAAATGTACTTTACGCCATGCGTTACCCACTAACTCCAATCGAAAAAAAATGGTTACACGTCATAGAACTTTTTATTAACATTGGTTCGCGCGGGTCTCAAGGTATTTTTTGGGTAAGACCTGAATGAATATTAAAGTAGTTTCTTATAACTGTAGTCTTCTTTATAAAATTTAGGTTTTGATAGAAGAAATACTAGTTTAGAAGTTAATAAATTTCGTGTGTTGTTTGTCCAGTAGTGAATGGCACCTGGGATGGGACCGCAGCGCGCTGCATGGAGTTAGCTGGTACCACCTTTTACATCCTGATTGCTGTAAGGAGGCTCAGACAAAGCATAGACTAAGTAAGTTATAGATATAATTACTTTACTATAGGGTACATAAATAAATATTAATGACATATTAAATCAAAAGAAACGCACTTAAAGTCCTGTTTTTAAAAAAAGTTGCCAAATTTCGTATGCTTCGCTTATCTGAGGTCACATATACTCATAGTTCTCTTATGACTATGAAATGATTCAATATGTGATAAGTTATATACAGAACAATTGTTTGACAACCTTTTGTATTAGATTCAACTTTACATACAAATGGGTTACGTTCATACGTTAGTGTTCTGAGTGTTCATAGTTTACATTATCTTAAGCAAAAACATTAAGAACTTCATCCTGAAATATGAGAATGTGTGGCTTAGGGTAGGATGCGGGGCGAGATTCAAAAACGAGACTTCTCGATTCGAATAAGAAACACTTGGTACACTTTGATGTCGTAATAAAAGACTCATCAACGGAATCTGAACAAGGTAAATTTCAGGCACATCAATATAATTACAGTGAATTCCCACGTTATTTTATTACCCTTTAAACAATACTGCAAATGTTACAGTCCGTTCACTTATCAGTTTCATCGGAACAAAACGAAGCTATTAAACCAATTTGTTACAATATTTTCAACCATCCAATTATATTTTATTAAAGGCCAAGCGAGAGCTGAATAAGATAGATAGCAGGAAATTATTACATTAACTTAGAGTTTCAGTGTTGGTTGGTGATTGTCGTGTCATGTGATGATGGTTTGACGTAATTATTTACACCTTATTGATTATTTGGGTAATACAAAACACACAAGGGGACAAAATACATTATCAAGAGAGACAAACGAAACCAACCACAACTGTTTTAATATTGTAAAATCACCCACGAGATATTATACAAAATATTATATATGTGTATATACAAAGATGTTTTGTTAATCTGTGGAACTAAAACTGGATAAAGAACAATATTTTGTTTTCAAAAAGTCTTATTACCTTGGATATAAAGTCCCGATTACCACACTTGAGTTATAAATAGAGCATTCAAAGATCAAATATTACGTAAAATCAGTACTTTATGAAACAAAGCTAGAAAATCTAGGATTTATTAAGGCTAGTCTACTTATCCTTAAATATCAACTTAAGCCGATGACATTATGTCAATCTAAGGCTCTTAGATTCCCGTTTGATGTTTAGCATTTAACTAATAGTCAGTGATTAATTGTTTGTGTGTGGCCTACATAACTGGCAATTAGAATACCTCAATGATTAATGAACACTTTCCTTGAAATATTGTGTCGTAATCAGAGTTTTGCAAAACAATTTTTTTATTTCCACATTTGATCGGAGATTTAAAAATACTTATTTTGATTTTTGATTACCAAATAAACAGTAGGAGTTATGTTAATATTTTTTTGTTAAACACATTTCACTTGTCATTTCTATGACAAGATTATGAAAAGTTAAATTTCATTGTTTTATAAAGTTTCCATGGCTAAAGTTAATGCTTACAGGAACACATACGGCATAGGGCGTCATACTATTTCTTCTTTCTTAAATTTTCACTACTATTTCAAACTTGTATACCATTACTTTTCTCTTTCTCTATCACCACATACATAGTAAATAAGATGTAAAGTTTCTTTTGTGTTCATGTGTGTGTATCGAGTATTGTCTTTTTTCTAAAAGCCGAAATTGTCCCACGTAACATCAATAGATTATAATAATATGTGTCAACAACGCTAATCTATCGTTTTGCCTCACGTTCTAGAGAAAGTGCACTTGACGAATGCGCGTGAGTTCGCGTGCACGCTCGTCTCTACGTGAGCGATTAAATCGTTGCCAAAGTACAAGTGCGCACGTAATAGATATAACCAAACTTTTAATCTTTATAGAGTGGTAATTTGCAATTCTATGTTAGAAAATATTTTCAAATATCACAAATTGTACAACTAATAGTACTTACTAAAATAAATTTATAAAATGAGATAGGTTCAACTCAAATATTTAAAAGAAAATCTTACTTAACC
Source organism: Pieris macdunnoughi (assembly GCA_905332375.1). Lineage (NCBI taxonomy): Eukaryota > Metazoa > Arthropoda > Insecta > Lepidoptera > Pieridae > Pieris > Pieris macdunnoughi. Next base: position 3,818,375 of record CAJOBZ010000013.1, on the reverse strand, counting down.
TCACTCTCTCACTAAAAATCTCTTTCGCTAAAAATCAATATACCTACCATACAAAAACACTTTCGTATTCCAAATAATATGTAATCTATGTATACATAGATACATAACATAACGTAACGTAACGTAACGAACGTATCATACAGAAAATAAAACGATACAATATTTGATAAATATTTTTCTGTATTAATTTAATACCATAGTATTGTCTTTGATTAACATAACCTTTACACATTTAAAGAAAAAACTTTTAACCGGATTAAAGTTATGTATTATTATAAATTTACAATTATTTAACATAATTTTACGTGGTCACCGTGACCACGCACGCTGTAAAGCACGCGAAACGTCGGGTAAATTTAAAATTATGTTAAAAAATTGTAAATTTATAATAATACATAACTTTAATCCGGTTAAAAGTTTTTTCTTTAATTTAATACCAATTAGACAAAATAATATGATTAAGCTAAACGAAAGCAGGTCATACATTTAACTTGCAAAAGATAAACGCTATGTTGCTATGTAACCGCAATTTCAGCTCGTCAAACAATCTAAAACCAACATTGAAGATTGCACAAATAACTATCTGAGCCCTTATTACTATTACCAACTCCTACGCAGCTCAGGCATCGTTTTAATACAATGACGTATGGTGGAATATGACGTTGAATGAAGTCTAAGATAACTTTGCTGATTTCGATCTCTATAATCTAATAATCCTTAGGGTCTGTGTTAAGTTACTCTATTTTAGTAAAGAAACCTAAAAATGTCTTTGGTTTATATGAACTATATAATCATATAAGTTTGTATATAAAAAGCGAATTTATAATAAAATTTTCTTAAAATATAATCTTCTTTCTTCTCTTAAAAAGGAGGATTTCACTTTTTAATTACAAGGTAAGCCCCCCCCCCTTTATTCATAAAAATAAGGCTTATTTCACTCTTTTAGCTAAAGTACTCTTTCATTTCTTTCTGTCAAATTGTATTTAAGCTGTGTTGAAAACAGATTTTTGTTAAAATGGAGCAATCAATTGCTCCAAATCAAATCAGTCCAAACAGATTTATTTTTTATCAATAAGGGGGTTCATATTTACTGCTTACATGACATGAATCAACCACAAAATATTTTTATTATTGAAATACCTTTTTTAAGTAGCCTTAATAACCTTATACGGTTACCATTCTAATCTACTGTGTATAAATTTGAATAACATTGAATCATAAAACATCCAAGTTTTTAATAACTAAAATGTTATTAGGTGATTTAGAATTTCACTGACTAAAATACAGTTTTATTTATAAATATAAGGAAAACTACTTTTACGGTTGATATAAATCGATCTTAATTAAATCAACGCCTATAAGTGATTTATCGCATTCTTAAATAAATGTCGTACGCTATTTACTAAGTACCTATTACAGGTCGATAAGTTTACGTATTTCTTGATTATCAATTAAATCCATAAAATATTTGCATAACGGATTTTATGATATTAAATAACACGGAGATGATATGACAATAGAAATAGGTATTACTATTTATATATTTGTTAGATAAAATTATACTTACCTACAATACAACACGAGGTTACGTTGAGGCACGTTAGTATAGGAATTTGTATCTTATCTTGAGTATGAAAAAATGTTGACTGTTGAAGTTAGACTGAAGTTTATTAACGGTCTGGAATATACATTGTGGTGTAGTTTATTGCTTTTGACTATTAATCAATGTATAGGACCGGTGACAAAAACATCCAAAATCATAGTAAAAAAGTCAGATAGATATTTGGTATAGATTACATTGATGACTCTTTGTCTCGTTATTTATACATCTCAAAGCTTAAACCAAAGTTTGACCAAGCCCAAATTCATTTAAAACTAACTTTTTAAACACCAAAACACTGGAAATTTAAAAGCTTATTCACATGAGAAACAGGTCTCGCACATTAAACTATTTTGCATAAGAAACAGTACCCACCAACTTACGCAAGATTGTATGTATACGGAAGTTCGCAGGTCAGTGTCGCACAAGTACATAAATAAAATACGAATAGAGCGAAGGTCCCAAGCCCACACGGATGTCCTGTAAAGCAAATAGAACGCATATTTAATTGTGACCTCAGGCAAATCCATATTTATAGCAGGCGAGTTTTCGCGACAATCTCGTACATTTGAAAACGATACTAATTTGTTGTAAATATATTTGTATTATAATTTATTATTCTCCTGTCTGCAAATTTGCTTAGGATTACGATAGTACGTTGACAGTGTTCTTCAGAGACATAGCAATGTTATGTGGTTTAACAATTCATAATCTTTCTTTTTATAAATCTGTGCGTGTGTTTGTGATGAAACACAACGATTTTGATGAATTCTTTGTGTGTTCAAGTAGATTCGAGAATGGTTTAGATTTACAATTAGAATGTCGTTTTTCTTAATCAATGTTTTGAAATTTTTCAATTTAATACGTGTACAGGGCAACGTCGATTGGGTCCGCTAGTTTGTCTATATTAGTTCAAGAGTTTTGAAGAGTTAGGAGATGTATGACACTTTTAGGTTGTTCATATTATTTCGGATTATATTACGATTTAGTCATTGGTTATTATATCCTAATGAGCAGAAAATTTACTTCAATTTCATTTAAATAAATAATAATATTGGCGATGAGTTCATTTCATTTTAGTACATATACTTATCTATAATCTAAATTATAAATGAAAGTAGTATATTTAAATATTTACTTCAAGATAAAGGTTGATTTACTCTTTAGTAAATCAATTAAATAAAAAATGTTTTACTTAATGAAAAATATATGCAACTTACTTATGATGAAAATTACGATCTTAATTAAATCTTATAAATTCAATTCAATTCTGCCAGCGTTAAAGGTACACTGCCACATGAACCAAACTTTTAAAATATATTTTAATTTTCTATATATTAATTTTTAATTATTATTATTAAGATGTATGTAGGTTAGGAAAATTGTAAATACTGTATATTAGATTGTTATGTTTAGGTTTTAATAAACGAAATAATTCATAATTAAATTTTATTTCAGCTAAGTAAGATATATAGAAAATATATCATTCAATTAATGTATCCCGTTAAGGTAAGGATAAGTGCAATATTTCATTCAGTCTCCAAGTAACGTGATTTATAGTACAATCATGTAATACAATTTTCATATTTTAATACTAATCAACTATTGGATTTAATTACAGCTTGATTTAAATATTTTGTGTGAAACTGAATTGAACTCACTGTACCTATACGGATGCATGTAATAGTGACATGTGTGGCGAAAACTTTGTATTCGCTTAGGGACGATTCATAAACGAGACAGCGCTCTCGCATGTCAAAAATTGACTTTTACATACGGAAATCATCCTTTAGTGTCTATATCTAAAGCATTAGTCTTAAGTCATAGTCTTCAACAAGCAAGTATCTCAACTCTAAGCTCAAATGTTAGCTTAGAGTAATTTAATTTTTTTAGGCCTCTGAAAATAAATTAAGGTTTAGCAAGAGATCTAAGCTTTATAACTTTCTTAATGGTTAGTGAAACGTATCGAAAGATTTAACTAATCTAGATATGCCTGTACTTGGCAATATCTACTAATATATTAATTATAATAATACTTCGCTCAAAGTGTTCTGCGTGCTTTCGGTTTAGGATATTTTTCTATTATTATTATTATGGAATATATATAACTTATCACAGAACTTACCTAATGAAGGAATATCTTAAACCTCTGTACTTTGAGTTCCAGATACGGTATATGGTCTTAATTAAAATCATAATACCAACCCAACGTTTACCTCAGTCTTTTGATGTCGGTAAAAATGTAAAGTTAGAACTCTTTGTTCAAACTTAACTTTAAACAGTTGTATAAGACTTCACACAACTATAATAATTTATAATATATAATACATGGTAATGAAGTGTCAATAACAAATAAGCCTTATCAACATATTATGATCGTCAAGAATTTTTGACGAGACACCTGATCTGCCATATTTGGCCGTGCGTCAATGAACGGACCATTTTTGGACTATGTAAATTACTATCACAACATCAGAGTCGAAATAAGCGATTTTGTTCATACAAACTTCAGCTTTAGTGCTACGAATATATAGTCTATGGTACTATACTATATAATATCTTCTAAGCTCCCTTTATGGGCAGAAGTATAAGCATTAATAATCGCTTTACTAACTCGTATATTAGAGCCATTCAATTATAACAATTCACACTCAATCTAATATGAGTAATCTTAGGCTTATAGTGACAAGCAATTTTTTTCGGTGTAACCTTTGTCTAGACAAAGATATGAGTGACGCTAGAATTATTTATAGTGGTATGAGTCGAAATAAATTATTGTTATTATTTTATTTATTTATTAGTACTATATAATATATTGCTTACAAAAACGAAAAGTATACCTAGAAAGCTAACAGAGTATGCATAGAAATAAAGAAGACTTAACATAGACTTAGATGAAAAGATTGAAAAGTTTAACGTGCTAGTTAAACTCAGTAGGCTAAGATGAATACGACGAAACTACGACGAGGAAAGAGGACAGGATCTATCTATCGCCAACTTATGTTCATCTACCACGACTATGTGTTTGCGTGTTGTTCCCACGTGAATGTCAGTGCGTGCTCCTATTTCACCATGCCTTCTGCTGATAGAGGACAAATCTTTGTTTTTAATTTATGTTATTATTATTCATTACTTAAAATGTCATGATTTCGGTATAATTAACATATTAAATTATTAGAGGCCCACTAATTAACTAAATCTATTCTTCATTGTATTCATTTTTTTATGGCACAGGATGCAAACGAGCCGGTATTAAGTTGAGTTTTTACCGCCGCCTATGGACACGCAGGAGGTTTGCAAGTGCGATGCCGGCCTTTAAGGTAGTTGTACGCGCTTCTCTTGAACGCCCTTAAGTCGGAAATACCTGGAATGGGGCAGCTGGTTTCATTAAGTCTTAGTGCGCGGGAAGTGGTGTCTTAAAAATAAAATTATTTTTGTCTTATTAAAAGGGTTTTTATCGTCGCAAGTTGTAAAATGTTAACATTAATATATACCGAAAGTACAATATCCTATCATAAATTTAAATTTTTTGGTGGTTTTTAGTTCACTACTGTACTAATTTAAATAAATATTTCCGTATAAAATAAAACTTTTCTTTTTATGCTAACCGAGTATTTCTTTTTAGTTACACAATCAGAGCAAGAAAGATCGTGCATAGCGTTGCTCCGGCTGCAGCGGAGGTGTGGTCAGTTCCTCTGGGTCCATGCTGTGCTGCAGCTCAAAGATAATTTGGAGAATTCTCAACGGCCAGTTATTGTGTGCACGAATCAAGTATTAAGGTAAGATAACTATATCAATGATTAACATTTGCTTTTAACCTTTTACATTTTCAATTACATATGTTTATATAAATAAAGGTATTACGTGCCACAACAATAAAACATAAAATCTTTTTGAAATAAAAATAAATGTCATCGTATCAGTACTTTTTACATGAACTCACTCTATTTTTAATATCAACCAATGTTGGTTATGTCATGAAAATGATAAATGAAATGTTTTATTTACCTTACGTGTAATGAATCCCACAGGCCACATATCATGAATAGCTAGTGCTATTTTAATTATGCAATCATAAATTATTACAAAATCTATCCATCCTAATTGTATGTAAACAGTAAACAAGTTGCTAACTATGCAAAACTTAATGGAATATTGAGGAGCGTATATTTCTCGTTTCCCGCCAATTTGCGACTGCTTCCTCTGGACGCATAAATCTTACGGACATGATGTAGGCGGTAGACATGATGACAATTTGCAATCCTCTTTTATACGAGTTTCAATTCAAAAATGCATTAAGTTGTAGCAACCTTATTTCTTGTAAATTTAGATTTATTTCATATGCTTGTTGTTCTTATCTATGGTTAGGATGCTTGTGAAAGTATTTCTGAATTTTTTGTAAAAGTCTAAAAGACAACCCACCCAACATTATTTATTTAATACCAACATTTCCATTGGGTGGTAGACAATTGTAATAACATTCAAAGTTTCAAGGGCTGAAAGTTTTTCACAGTCAGCTTCTTATTATTTATAGAACAATAGGCAAAAAAGAAAAGGAGGCAAATGGGCAGGTGGCTTATTTGATGAAAATATGCCCATGGATACTCTCAATACGGGTGGAACTTCGTATGCTTTCGACCTCACTCAACATCTCCACTCACTGAACACTCTCCATGGTATGGAATATAAGATACATGGTATAGATCCAGAGATCCACATGTCTACACAACGCCATGGGATAAGCCGCTCGGAAAGTGTCTGGTCGACGACGATTCGAACAGCTCTTCGTTGCATAGGCATTCCGTAGGCATTTCCTTATACACTCTTGCGACTAGAATCTAGAATCGACTTCCAGTGGAAATCTTTCCTGGGATATACGGCCTCAAAGCTATAAAAACTCCTTTACTAAAGGCCGGAATCGCACCTACTTACAAGGTTGACCAAGGGCTGCGGCATCTTTTATGGCTATTCCGTTACCTGTCTACCATATAAAAATCAAATCCGGACTGCTTTATCAACAAACATAACAAAGAATTTTCTTAATATTTGCTATTAAGAAGGAATCTGTTACATTAACATACACGTGCCTCATAAGAATACCAGTGTTAAGTGAAAAAAACTCGGACATGTGACAAATGATGCAATTCGGGGGACAATGTAGAGCTTGGAATACCAAACGCACCGAGCGGTGTAAGTTATTAGAACTTACATTCGAATTGATCCCTATTTGTCCGAAAACCAGTTAAGATAAGCAGGTTACATTTTGTAAGTAAAATATAAAATTATAACATGACATTGAAATAAAATATTGAATACTGACAATTTAATACGTGTATAAGTATTATTTGTACTCAGCTAAATGGGCTTTATTATTAAAAAATCTCCGTCTTAGGGAGCGTTCAAGTATTACGTAACGAATTTTGGGAGATGGGGGGTTGGTCCTCTTGTAAAACGTTACGATGCAGGGCGGGGATTAAATTACGAGTTATTCTTAATATTATCTTCAACTTTCCAGTACTTTACACCACATTATGGTAACTTTGAGATATCTAGAGTCGCTGGGTGGTCACGAAACGTTTTACTATTGGGTACAGAAAAACGTTACGACGCGTTACATGGGGGGGTAGTTGTCAATAATCTCCAAAAATTGCGTGAGGTTATACTTGAACGCTCCCTTATTTTAGGTGTGGTATAATAATTCGCTTGACACTGTACTCCTGTACCCAAAATCGAAAATCGTTCAGCAAAAATGCTTTATGCAAATCGATTAAAATAGTGTCTTATAACTCGCACCAAACTCGATATCTAGCCTGCTGATTGTTTGGGTCAAGCGAGCTGTCACCTCGGCTGATATTAATTTAGATTTACAATCTCGGAGGCTCAGTACAAGCGACTAATTCGCTTCTTAGTCACTGCATAATGAGCTAGATAACTGAATTATATAGCTGTCGGTGACATAGCGTGAACTTTGGCGATATTAATTCACCACTCATTACCGAAACAGCGTTGTTTCTACCTAATTGATATTTATTACGGACGTAAGTTTCATGACAAATAGCATTGGGAATAAATAAGATATAGGCAATTTGTGACGCATGATAAAATCATTTTAAATTCATCTTTATCGTTTCGTGAAAAATATGTTTATGATTATAGTCGATGGAAGATATTTTCTGTGTATGTGATTATGTACATTACTATTTCTATGAGGCCGGCAACGCATTCGAACTTTCTGGCATTATTGCCCATCATGTGGGCATCACTTAACATTAGATAATCAGCTTGTTCGTTTACTTCCTTTCGATTAAAAAAGAACTCAAATCAATAAGTAGTTTGACAACTACTCTAAATTATTCCCACATTGAATTCACGCGTATACAAATTCATAATTATTCAAACCTGTTAAGCCCTTTATAAAACAATGTAATCATTTTCTGCATAAAACAAACTTGATTCAATTCCCTCAAACGAGATATGAAGCGTGTAATTTAACAGAATTAGCTGGTTTTCACGTGTTTTCTTGCTATAAAATATGGATGGGAATAAAGTCGGCTGATCAGAGGCGGCGCTTGTTAAACACCGTTTCTCACATCACAACAATAGCCCTTTGCGAGCATATTTCAAATCGGATAGCAACATCGCTTGCTCGATCGGCTAGACGCCTCAACTTCATAAATCACCCCCTTACAATATTTATTCGATGTTACTCCTACTACGAACTTTACCCGTTTTCAGAAAGTATTCAGTATCTACACATTTTAGGCCGTCATAAAAAAAGAAAAATGAAAATGATTTTTTAAGCAGGAGTTCGTTAAGTTCTTTATTGAGATAAACAGCTTAATTCACCCATTCCTACTGATAAATGGCAAAATTAATATAAGAAAATAATTATAAAGATAAAACCAACATCAATAAAGTCTTATTTCTGTAGATGTTAAAAGATAATTACTACAATTACAATATGTAATTGCTGGATCTTGTAAAATACACCTTAACACAAAGCATTATTACAAATCACGAGAAGTTAGGCTTTGAAAAAATCACGCTAAGTAAACGTTTAAAACACAATCTCGCAACTCGAAACGATTTTGATAAAATTTGTGTGGTAGGGGTTCTGTTCGTATTGATATCTTAATAGGGAAGTTTGTGTTAAAATTATGGCAGTAAATTTTTCAGTCAAGTGAAGTATGCGGTTCAAAATTATCATGGCCCTAATAAGAGGCCAATTATTAATTGGTGAGTTTATCCTCAATGTTTAGAAACCAAGGATTTTAAAAAGGTTTCAAGTTCAAAAAAAAATGGATTACGTTTTTACTTAGCGTTTCTGATTTCTCAATTGAGAAACAAGGTTTCTACTTACCACCTAATAACATCTTCAAAATATACATCAGTCACTGTCAGTAAATAAATGTAGGAGATTGTAGAGGTCAGTGGAAAACAAGGGCACCTATAATGGATTCATATATTTTTAGGAACCTACATAGTACGAGAACAATTTTTGGGTTTATTCGTCTACAGGTCTTCCATAATATAATGAATTAAAATTTCAGAAAAGTGTAACATTTGTTTCACACGCACACATATTCAAATGTGCATGGAGTTCTATTTTCAAATGGCTGTATTAGTAAATACGACAAATTTTGTACTTCTAGCTAATCTTTTGTTTATTTAAACTCGCGGTAGAATTAAAATAAATATTATTTGTTAAATACAACGGTATTCTCCTAATAATGACAAAAATTCGTTTAGACTTTCCTCTAGAGCTTGTTATAATATTTAAAAAGTAAATACAATTTTGATTGTTATATTATATGAATTAACAATACAATAATATCATAATAGTTTTAACTAGAAGTCTACTTAGTTTTACTAAATCATCGTGTACCTGTACGAGTATTATGCCATTGAAAAGTTAAAAGCATTAATGTAGACACATGTACATACTATAAAATTATTAAAAAAACCTACTAGCCTATCCGATCTAGACTCCATAATCAAACCAACGCCCCAAGATCTCAATTCTCATACAGTACCCATCGAACAAATAATTCCACAGAAAATTGACCAATTACAAGTTAATTCATAATTACCGACCGACGTACGGGCTGTAATCATAATACCTCGTCGGCTGTTTACGATAAATACTATACTGCCTTTACATGGTTTTATCTCAATTACTGGGCTAAGCAAAAATGTCTTAACTTGCTGATAATGCCCGTGACTTCTAGAATCTATAGATAAGCCTTTTATTTCCTTATACATATCTTTCTCTTATCGCTTTACATAATTGGATACCTATTAATAGCTTACAGTTTGTATACGTTTTAATATAGTTTAACCGTGGTACCGAAAGGTGAATTTAGAAACCGGGCTTTGTAGGTTTTTAGCAACATATCCATACACACCAGGTATTTTGTACGTAGAAAAGTTTTCACTCAGGGCGCAGCAAATTCCAAACGATCATTTCTTGACATTTCGATTTATCCGTTAGTTTAAAGCTTTCCCTTCAACTAATTCCATTATAAATTTATTCATTATAATTACTCCATCACTGGTAACCTAAATCAGTACTAGACAAACATTAAAGCTACAGGTCTAATGAATCACGTTCTCGAAGGTCAATTTCATTATGCAATGTATGTACTGTTTATCCGTTTACCCTTTGATTCCAGATATCAGTAAATGTAAGAGCGATTTGTCCAATAATGTAAGGTACAATCGAATAGCATCTAAAGTATAATAAAATATATTAGATAATTATAGTTAGTAAAGGTATACTGTACTAATACTTGAGTTATACGCACATGTATTTTAGAAATGAATTAAAAACTTTCATAAAATTACTCGGGAACAAATAACTAACAATGTTGTAATCAATAAAGGTTATAAGAACAAATATGTGAACCTCAGATTTTATTGATAGTAGTGCTAATTACATAAATTATTTATTATATTATATGCCTTACGGCTATCATGACCATACTAATTCATTCATTCAATAAAAAATTCATGGACAAAAATAAAACGGTAATGTCTAAAGAACAAATATTGTAAACTAGTCGTAATTAAACCTTTCTTCAATTAGTGAGGTTCAATTCGTAGTGCAAAGAATTAACATTAAATATATTCACTTTAGAAATAAATATAATAAAATACAAACATTCATTTTCTCGACGCCCATACTACAATGTAGTAGCTAGTGTTTCCAGGACTGTGACATTTCTCTGCCTGCATTATATCAAAGGTCTTCGCTTAACTTAAAAGGTCATATGATCGAGTAAACAATATATCAGTCACCAAAAATACTACCATTAGGATATCCTAATCCTAATGTACAATAATAAACATACCTACGTCTTTAAAACCTTAGAAAAAACCCTAAAACATTTAACAATAATAATAGTAGAATCGCAATTATTTTTCTATAATAATGTGCCTACAAATAACTACGTTCCTGCAGATAATAAGTGTGAATTTCTTTAGATTTCGCACTACTTAATATAAACATTAAACTTTAGTGGTACCCATTCTCCGATCCAACTAATGGGCAAAACATGTAACAAAGTCGAAATATGCTGATGGTCGAATACCTGTTTCAATTTCTTTATCTATTATTACAGTGTCAGTTACCCCTCCTGAAGAAACATTTATTATCCCTTTAGGTCTTTTGTTTGTTCCATCGAAGATTTTATTTAACTAAACATTAGTATTCTTAAAAAAATACAATTTAATTGTCTTGACTTTTTTATAAGGGTTTTTTTTTTGGGAACTGCGTAGAAACACTAATCCAATGTGTGTATATAATCATCTATATTGCCCAAAATTAGATAATAATAATTTTATTTCTCATTGTCAACAGCGAACAGGAAGCAACAGTGATGAAAGCAAACCCTTGGCTATACCATTACTATGCAGTACAATCGAAGTTACATTACGGCTTGGCCTATGAAGCAGCAACAAGGATGTATGGCCCTCCACCACCAGACATACAAGTGTATCCGCCGACTATGCAATATGCCCCAACTCCACCAGTCTGCATAAATGGGAATCAACCAGTTATGATGCCAAACTCAACTCTTCAACCCCATTTGACACACGTACCACCTCACTTAGCACCAATTCATTATGCTTATGAGAGAACAGATAACGGACCTGTAGATTACTCCGTCTCTCTCCAAGACAGCAGGTATTGTTTATTAAGGAAGATCTTCTGTTATTATAATTGTACCCTATTTGAATTTCACTACCAATAAAAAAGTAAGAAAGTACATCAATTTAACTGTAGATTTCTCTTCCAGATTCTCGAATATAGGAATTGAAGATACAAGACTACAGCCCAACGTTAAAAAGAAAGGCAAGTCGGAAGAGAAGCCTAATACACCTATTCCTATTCTATCTCCACGTTTTGTAAATAGTTCTGGTGGGGATACATTAGTAGCAGTCGCTGGAGCGATTGCTAATCGTAGACCAGGTTCAAAAAACTTTACATCCGAAACGGAGATGGTAGACCAATGGAATCCAAGTCCTACTTGGTCGGAATCTGCAGTACAGAAAGTTCCCGATGTCTGTCATCAAGACTTAAGTCCTTATGTCACTACAACACCTCCAACACCATCTGGGACCCCGTCAGCGTATACTCATAATTATAGCCATACTTTTGTGTTTGACTGGTCGCCAGAACAATATGTTCCTCACACTAACAATAGATGTAGCACAATAACTTCTGAAAGTTCCTATCAGCAAACATGGAGAAACGAAAGATCATTTGCAAATACAGAAGGAGTAATTGAAGATAGCTGTAGTCCTAATAGATTAAGCTTAACAATGAGAGTTAGCAGGACTCCACCTGAATTACCCACAGAAGGGGAGATATTGAGGAGACATATCGGTGAGTATACGCAAAATGACAAGAAAGATTTGATCCACATGATTGACTCTCTCGATCGATAGCATCGATTATCGAACATACAGGTTGTTATTTTATTGCTTTTTAACCGGTTCGATTCCCGGTTCTGTAATTTAAAAAGAAATATAGTTTTCTTACCTTTTCAATAATAGGGTTCATTTGAGTGAAATTTGCTACCTACAGGTTACAGTAGAGATACTTACCCTCTAAGTCGATAAGTAAAAAGAAAACTCAGGGCATAAAGTGATAACATAAATACTGATACTATAATGATACAAATTTGTCATACCATCACACCTATACAAATCAACCTTGCAGAAACTACTTATACACATAGGTAATCCCTAATCGTCACCTAAATTCTTTGAAAAAATATCATCCGGGTTTCATTTTTTGTAACTAGAAGTTTACATTTAGAGTCAAATATTGTATAATAATATACCTATACCTACCCATTTTTATTAAATATTTCGTAAGTTCTGGATGGAATCGTGAGGTATATTTAATATTTTCTTTCAGATGAACCACATGCAGATTCGCCAGATGCCAAAAAGCCGGCATTATAACACAGCTATCTGTATTAATATAAATTTTGTCGCAGACCAATACATTTTTTACTGGTCAAAGTTTTTTGTACACATTTTTCATATATTGATTGTTACCTTTATTTCTATTTTGTATAAAAAATATTATATTAATAGGTAATCTCTGGAACTCTCCTGTGATCTTCGCGTAATTAAGGTGTACAAAATCTAGTTAGTAAATAATTTTAGTAAAAGTTGTAAATTAATTTTACTGAAAATGTACAAAACATGCTACCGTCCATTTAAATTCACAACACATCAAATGTGATGATTTGAACTTGGTATAACATTGTATATAATTTAAACTATAGATTTATCTCTTTTTGTGCAATTGTTGATTTTTTAGAGACCTACTAAATAAATAATGATATTCTGTACTTAGTATTATTAGATTATATCCGTCCAAGGAAAAATTATACTAATGTTATAATTACATAGGTACTTTACATTATATGTACATACTTTATGTACTTCATATTTTTAAAGGTCATCAGTTTGTTTTCGTTTTTTCGAGTAATCTTTTACCTACTAATGCAATTATTTTTTTCTCGTATTTGACATTTGTTTCAAAATTTAGCAAAAATATTAGAGTTTTAAAATAAATTGTTTTTTAAGAAATTATTTTCTCTAAGTCTCTATTTGTAGATATGATTTTAGATTATTATAAAAAATATTTAAATTTACCCCTTTCTAATTAAAATGGTTGTGTAAATGTGAAATAAAAGGCGATGAACATAATATTAGTTCACAAATTTTTATGTGAATAAAGATAATAAATAAACTATTGAAATTAATCGAATTTATTTAAACCCCTTTGTGCATTATTGATAATAGGACTAATCAAAGAAAACCATAAATCCACATGTAATATTTATTTCTATTGAAGACATCAATTATATTTATTCAGGTCGTAACCACATATTTCGCAATAGACATAAATCTCTAGCTGCATCTTTTCTACCGTAAGGTGTACTTAATTCATACAATCTTAAAATGATGGCCACATTAAAATTATCTGGAAGTGCCTTTATCAAAATTGGTACTATTTCACTTGGCATTTTCTGTAATACAAGTTGTGCTCTTTCTTGACCACACTGAATAATAAAAACCAAAAATTCAAAAATAAACCGTGTCTGAGGAGTTACATAACCATTCTTGCCAGCCAGCTGTGAAAATGTCTTAAATAACATATCTAAGGATGTTTGCAATGGCTCTTTTATAACAACTCCTGAACTGTGCTCTCTTGCTGAATGATAAACACTTCCATCTGACGAGTTGTCATTTAGCCGTCGTAATTTATTGGAAGAAATAGCCTCTAAATCTTCAGGATCTTCATGTCTGCGTTTTCTTGATTGAGGTTTTGTTGTTATACTCTGATCAAGAGCGGCAAATATACTATACACACATATCTTTGCAAGTACTGTGGATTGAGGCTCAACTAATTCATCAATTAATTTCGCATTATACAAGTACTGTGGCAATACATGTTGTAACAAAGCTTCGGTACATTTTTCTATATCCAAATGAAACATTGCCAGTACAATATCTACAAATCTATCGAGTTCTTCTTGATACCTAAACTTAAGAGTCTCCTTAATGAGATTTGTGACAAACCATACATGACCAGCAGTGTTTAATAGACTTTGAACAATGTGTGTTGCATCAATATGTAAGTATCCCCTAACTTTCACATCGTCCCAAACTGTTTGTAGCTGTTCAAGTATTGGTTGATTGGATACAATCAAATGAGAAAGTGTTTTTGTTTTCGGTACAGATGGCGGATGGACATCATGTTGTAACTTTCTTATTATAGAACACATCAAAACAGCACGCTCCTTAAAATTATCACTCTGTGCCAATTCAACTTCATTTGGAGGACTACATAACTGCTGCATCATGTTCATTGGCTTAACTGTAGCATCTTCATGAACAACATTAATGTATGAGCAGAGCCATACTGAACCACACACTGCAAGAGAAGCCATTTTTTGCCTCATAGAGTCAAGCATTCTCTTTACATCTACAGTTGAGATTGAACCTTGCTCCCAAGCAAATAAGACCTCTTTCATAACACCACTAACATTCATGCACAAATCATGAGGCTTTAAATTAGTATTTTTAAAGTCAAAATCAGAAGCACTCAAGTGATGAATAAAGATGTCTACAAGTTGTTGGTCGCATTTCTGCAATATTCGGTTCGGACACTTGTATGCACCATTTAGGGGCAAAAACTCTTTAACCCATTTTTCAAAGAAGGAGTCCCCATTTTCATCCAAAACAGCTTCAGCACCATATTCTTGAACAATCGAACAGAGTATCAAAAATGTTATATCAAATACATAGACCCTAGATTGAGAAGCTCCTTTTTCACTTGCAGCAAGTAAAGCAAACTCATTGAACTTTATTAGTCTTGACACAAATAATTTGGATTTCCCTTCAACAGTTGCAACGGACAGGATTGTATCTAATGTGGTTCCCCCTACTATTTGGCATAACATTGAATATAATGAATCTATAATCTTGTGGCAATCACCACCCATAGTCTTCAGAATACCAGCTAGAGTAGGTTCAGCTCGTGTGATAAAATTAGGCACAGGTCCTTGAAGTCCAGTTGGCTCTAATTTTTGTAATTTAAGATCTTTAGTCTCACGTTTCTGGTTAAAATAAGATAAGTGACTTTCAGTAACAACATTTAACTTCACTAACGGTTCCAGGAGGGATATTACACTGTTGCAACTATTCTTAGCATCAACAACATCAAGCAATGGAGTATTTTGTAATAATTTTTCAAAAGCTTCTACAACTTCAACAGAATAGTCTCCATCTTTGCTCTGTGTCCCACATATATTATGCATACATTGTATTATCTGAGGTACTTTTAAAAATGTAAAAGCAGCCCATAAGGCTTGTTTCATGGCATCTTTGCTAGCATCATTCAGTGAAATGAAACACGCTCTTATTAGTTCACTATATACTCTAGATAATGAAAACCCTTTAATTCTCTTTATGATTAACAGTTGATTCGAAAGATATTGTACCTCTGCACTTGGCTTTGCTAACACATTTATAGCAACAATTGCTTGTATACAGTATGTTACAGTTTCAGGTTTGTTATTGAAAGGTGCTATTTTATCAAGAACCATATTACAAATCTTTTGAATAGTATCGTGTATTGTAAGAGGTGCTTTAAACTGAGTATTCATCATCATAAATGCTGTTATTTCTTGACATTTCTTAGTAACCTCTGTGTACTCTTCAGGGTCATTTTGTTTTGCCAAATAGAACATAGCTACTAAGAAATCTGAACTTGTTATAGAATTCAACAGCGAGGTAGACTTATCCAAAAGTTCTTGGCTTTGATTAAGATTGGATGAAGGATATTTACTCAGTGAGTAGTGATACACTTGTAATAGCCACAAAATTATAGAGGATATTGCGTTTGATAAAATTTCTTCCTCCATTTTGCTTCGGCAAGTGACATTATCAATAAAACTTTCCAAAAACTCTAAAAGACTGAGTATACAATGAGGTTTGTGAAATGAGTCAAACTTTGCAATTCTTTGAAGAACAGCAGCATATGAAACAATGTGAGATGCAAGAGAATGTTTCAAATATGATATTACTAGCTGATTAGCACCACATCCTACCATAGCCTGTTGTAAAATACAGTCAGCTAGGTTGTACAAATCTCCACTTACCCCCCTAGGTAGTATTGTCTTAATATTAATCCCCCACTGAATATCAGTCCATCTTTCTCGCCAAGCCTTCAGTAATAAAGCTTTAAGTGAACTTGTTTTACTAGTCATTTTGCTTGCATCCATTGTCACCATTTTTAAAATGTTTTATCAAGAGTTTTTGCATTAATTCAAATAACACTTCCAGAAATACCTGATAAAACTTTACGTGATTAACTAATGAAAATATGTTTTTATTACACTTTCTAGTTCGTAATCTAGAACAGACAAATGTTCAATTCGAAACTGTTCAATACATTTGTAAATGTTTTCGCAGTTCGCTTCGCATACAAAAATATTGATAATTATTTTTGTAATGTTCGAATATTTGGAATGTCTGTCCAGTCTGTCAAGTAGCACTTTGACGGAAAATGTTAACCATGACACTTTACAATTTACATACAAACTACAATGTAGATAAATCGAATAGATTAGCTTTTTTAGTTTGCCTATATATTACTATTGTTGTTGTTTTATGAGTTGTTTAATTTTTTAATGTTCTAAGTAGTAAATACATACAGTAGAATGGCTATTTACCAATGATACCAACTCCCTTAATTTTCTTAAAACTTTATCATTTTGTGGTTGTCCCCCGTCAATAGGATCCACGGACCACAGACTATCATACAGAAATTCATAATATTATATCGTGACATTATGTAAACATTTTATGAATTTAACTAAGAACAGAATAATAATTATGCTTTTAGGAGACAAAAATGACACATGCATAACAAAAATATCATCCATTTTAGATTAGATAAAAATGTAATATGATCTTGAAACTGTCAGAAAGTTTCATAAGTCAGGTGTCAAATTCTCGTGTTACTAACTACGATTTGTTTACAAAATACAAAATTTACAAAGCAAAATACATAAATAACTTAACATGAGTTTCAAAGGCTATAAAGAGAAAATTGAAGACGGCGATGTGGTTATTCTGTATCTAAGTAATAATCTTCACGCTATAGAAGTGTGTACAGAAATTAAAAACAAAAAAGGAGAAATGGTAGAAAATGTTTACCAAACAACGTTTGGTGCTCTCAAAGTAAAAAATTTGATTGGAATTGAGTATGGGAGCAGGGTAAGTATGCTGTGGTATATATAATATATAAACTTGCTATAATATCAACAACATAACCTCTTGTTATTAATAATTAATTTGGTACAGCTTAGGGTTTTGGTTTGGGAGCTGTTTGGAAATGGGAAATAGTTTTAACTATTATTCCCCATAAAACTATTATTTTATTAAATAAGAGACTATGTCATTTCTGATTGTATTTGCGTACAAGTTACAACGAATTAGTTCTTATTATCTATCAATATCATAAACAAAAAAACTAAACAAATTTTACAATATGCCTTAACCTAAACAAATTAAACACTATTTACACAATTTAATAATTATATAGGGTATAATTGCAGTATTGCCTCCCATTAGGTAGAATTATCAAAAGGCTGGGGCCATGTTATTCAGCCAACACCAGAGCTTTGGTCACTAACACTTCCGCATCGAACACAAATAATATACACACCAGACATAAGCATGATTCTATTGCAATTAGATCTAGTACCTGGATCTATTGTTGTTGAAGCAGGTGAGTGTCATCACATATTATAAATTAGTCAAAATTTTAATATAAATAAGCTTAAGAAAACATTTGGAAGAATTTAAGTCTTTCTAAATATGTTATCAAAAGATATAAAACTTGTCTATACTTGTCTTTATATGTCCATGTTCCTATATTTTTTTCTATATCTCACCTATCTCAGTAAAACAACTGTGTAAAATCATTTATTATATATATACAACTTTTTACTTATATATTATATTTGACAGGTACTGGCAGTGGATCTTTAACTCATGCTTTAATTAGACGGGTAAAACCTAATGGGCATGTTTATACATTTGACTTCCATGACCACCGTGCTAAACTTGCCAAGGAAGAATTTGAGTCACATGGCATAGCAGAATATGTAACGGTGAATATCAAAACTTGTATATCTTAAATTGTGTAAATTTTAATATCAGTAAAAGAATCAATTTTCATGTCTCTTAAAAAAGTAACTTTTTCATCTAATATATAAAATCTTTCGTCGTGTCACAATGTTCGTTTCCATACTCCTCTGTAACTGCTCAACCAATTCTTATGAAATTTTTTATGCATTCAGTAAGTCTGAGAATCGGCTACTATCTATCTTACAAACCCCTAAGTGATAAGGGGTGTCCACCCCTGAATTTTTAATTTTATTTTTAGACTTAATTTTTTACTTTTATTTTTTTATGATACAGCATACAAAAATACATACAACCCTTAATGTTCATCTACCCTCAACGATCAATTTTTTATTTGTTAGTTAAGAACTTATAACTTGAGGTCTCAGGTTTATATAGAGAAAAATCACAGAAAAACCTATAAAGTTTTAATTCCGGCAGTAGCTGGGTTAGCGTAGCAAAATGTTCCATTTTGGTATGTACTAAAAAGGTAGGCTAGGCATTAAGGAGAAACGAAGTCCGCGGGGGCACCTAGTGTTATATTATAACAAACAAGATTAAACAAAAATTTTGTCGGGAGAAAACAGTTATTGCAGATTTTATTGAATAATTTCAATGATAGAATATATTAATGATAATAAATATTAAAACTGCAAAGGGTGACGAAAACTTTTTCTATGCGCTAGAGTTTTAGTGGCTCCCCCGAGATCCGGCTATTTGAATTGCCGTCACTGTTTATATTAGCTTTGGGCCTATAGATAGACTTACCTTAATAATATAAAGATTTCATAGATTTGTATTATCATTTTTGTTATTATTTTGTGTTATATAAAATATTTATCGCACTCTTGCACTTCTTAACATTCTTTTTTTTACTCTTTGCTTTACTTAGAGTAGCCTGGAAGACATCGCTAAGTATCGATAAGGCCGCCTTTGCATTATGTATGTATGTATGTAATATATTTATTCACAAAAAAGTTACACCTTCTTTTAAACCATGCCCCGCAAAACTGCTAACGCAGTTTGACTGCAGGTAACTCGCCTTATATAAACATTACTTCTAAATCACTAAATTAGGTCACACTAATACAATTAATTCACGTAATGGCTACAACATATTTAACAAATGGTTTTTTAATAAACCTTTAAATTTATCAAGTGAAGGCTAGTCTTATGTCCTCGGGTAAACTATTAAGCAAGTATGGAACCCGTTTCTTCAACGTTCTATCTCCATAATAATTTTGCACCATAAGTATTTCAAATTTATTTTGGTCATGACTGTTTACTATGATTATTTACGTAATAAAAGTAAAGTTAAGTAGAAGATATTTATGTTTCAGGCTAGCCGGTAAATTTTACATATTTTTATTTATTTATTTACACTTCGTTGCAAATAAAAGAAACACAATACATAAAAATTATAAGGGATGCAACGGGCGGCCTTATCGCTAATAAGCGATCTCTTCCAGGCAACCCTAGTTAAAGAGAAAAACTAAAAAAAAAGAAACATGATGCGTGCGAGAAGTGCAGAACCAAATGTTATATAAAAAAAAATATATATAGTACCTTAATTTAAAGTAATACAAAAAAAAAATATTAATAACAGACTAAAAACATAAAAGCTTATCTTACAAATACATGAACAGCGAATAGTGATGTAAAAGGAAACATAAGAATTATACAATTCACGATTGATGAGGATAGGATAAGGTTAAGAAATGATTATACAGAAGAGTTTTAAAAGATGACAGAGAGGTAGCCAATCGTACGGAGTCAGGCAGCGTATTCCACAACTTAATGGCGGAGATCGTAAATGAATTGCCTAAGAAGGATGTAGTGTGGGATGGAATTTCCAATAAACATCTATTAGAAGACCGTAACATATAGTTAGAAGGACCTAAGAATTTGAAGTGGTTTTTGAGATAAGAAGGGGTTTTCGGATTGAAAAGAATTGAGTATAGAAGTTGAAGAAGATGAGCGTGACGTCTGAATCGAATAGGTAGCCACCCCAGCTGCCTGCGGAATTTAGACACATGGTCATATTTTCTAAGACCAAATATGAAACGTATGCAGAAATTCTGCAGGCGTTCGATCTTGTCAAGTAGCCCTTCGTTCAGAGGAGCATGAGTCCGCATAATCAAGAATAGGAAGCAGAAGAGACTGCGCTAACATTATTTTATATAGTTTAGAGTAATCTCCTTTACATTTATTCTTTGTCTTTTTATTTACGAGTAATTTTAAAAATCTTGTTTGTAATGATTCTATTTTATCTATGTATATTTTAAATGTTAATCCATAGCAATCAAGAGCGAAACCTATCATGGAATCCACAAGTGCAAAATATAAACATTTTAGTATTAGCAATGAGACTTTAGTACTTAAATGATGAAACAATTTTTAATTTGTGTTCAAATAGTGTAAATAAATAAATAAAAGATGTAGGTTACATAGTTACATTATTGCTTTGGCCAGATTGTTAATTATATAATGTCCTGTTCTCTAAATTTAATAGTACTAGGAAATATTAAGATTGTGTCTAATTTTAGGCCCAACATAGAGATGTGCTAGAAAAAGGATTTAGTGAACAAGTAACTGGTCGCGCTGATGCGGTGTTTTTGGACCTACCTAAACCATGGGATGGAGTCCCACATGCTGTGGACGCTATAAAAGCTCAAGGTACGTTCCATTTTTAAATTTCAATTTTGAAGATGTAAAAGTACAGTTGTTTGGGATGAAAATAAAATAATAATTATAGTATTAGTAGATCAGGAGAAGGTCATTAGGAAATACTTTTATTACTCAATATATATTTGCTACAATTTAAATAATTATCATATTCCGTACGCCGTTCTCTTCGATACCTTTATGACGCGTCCATTACACATACAATTACAAATTGCAACAAGCCCAGGCATAGATAAGCTATCTACAGGAAACTACAGATCGTTATAAATCGACAGAATCGATTGCGATCTGATCACTCGGTGTCGATTATTCGATCTCTGAGTTATGCGTTCCTATTCATTAGACACGCTTGTTGAACCAGATAACGAATTTTGTATCGATTAATCGATTTGGGTGTCACGCGAGGGTTGTCGAAACATTGATGTAGGTGTTTGTTTAATTTGAATTTCTCCTTTAATTATCGTAAAGTAGAGTCGTGATGCGGCGATTAAGGGGCTGTTATGCTAAGAAGTGTGTATAATATCAGACAGTTAGGACTAGTAGTAGTAGTAACCTACTTTAAGTAAATCGGTTTTAATTTTACTTTACTAAATTTAATATATAACACCTTAATTGCAGAGTTTTTATGTTTAACGAAAATTAATAGAGCAAGATATGGTTTTAATCATTTTTGGGTTTAGGGTTAAATAAACACTGAAATATAATGTTTAATGACACCGGAGATGTTAATATCTTCATATCAAATTTCACCGAATAAGTACTATCTATTTCAGTTACTATAACTTACAATCCAGTAATATGCAGTCTGTCCCAAATTCAAAAACAAATTCTTGCCCATAGACACTATTGAAAGCATAACAAAATGCTTCCTTTCGCATTTATTCACGGCCCTTAGTAATCCAGGCCATTTAATCTAATTAGAGCCCCATAACTAAGATATACATCGCAGCCACTTACCAAATGACACAATTATCCTTGAAGGCTCTTAAGTCACCTCCTGTCCATTGTCATGACGACATTGAACTTAAACAGATCGCTTGCTAATTTACCATTTAGATTTGCCGATACAGCAGCTTTAATCAATTGTTTGTTAGCTAATATCTAATCTAAATATATTTATTCCATATAAAAATTACTTGTACTAGCTCAAACTAGAGTTAAAGTATTGAGATTGTGACAGTTGATGAATTATAGAATGTGAACATTCACAACAGAAAAAAACGTATAGATGTAGATATATCTTCCGTCTCTATATTTTTATCGTGTTTACGGGCCTTTCAAGTATTACGTAAGCAGATTTACATGCAATTTATCCCCTCCCCCCTCCCCCCTCCTCTTGTCAGCAAAAGTAAGCAAAGCTCTCAAAAATAATAGTACATTAAAAACGTTTTAATTTTTTGTATGAATCCTGGAAAATGCACTTCGTTTTGTAGCATAGACAATGTGTTAGTAAAAAGTAAAAAATAAAATAATAATTTGTTTATTCATTATAATTATGAATTACAATGTGCATATTTGGGAAGTTTTTAATTAAAAAATACCTGTCGAGGTTCCAAGCTCTTCCGTACGTATGTACGTATGTACGCTTCAAGGAACTATTGAATGTCTTTGCAAGTAAATAAATAGGACAATATTAATTAAGGCTTTGAAGCCTTAACACGATTATTGTTCTTAATGTAATATTGCATTGGTTTAAGATCATTATAAGCCCATAAAATCAAAGTCACCCACTTGACTCCCACATTCATTATGAATTGATAAAATGAACAAAAATAAATCACCGGGCAGTGATCTTATACGCATGTCTGACTTAAAAATAATTGTTGACAAGATTAGCCCTGTATTATCTAATCTGATAAATCTATCTGTAAAATATCACAAATTTCCACAAAAATTAAAGGAAGCAATCGTTCGTCCGGTCTATAAGAGAGGCGATCGTAAAGTTTTTCGAATTATAGACCAATAGCTATACTATCAAGTATTGACAAAATTATGGAAAAATGTGTTGTCAATCAAATTGGAACTTTTTACAAAAAAATAATATCTTAACGGAATGCCAACATGGCTTCCAGAAAAATAAAAGCACCAACACTTTATTATCAAATTTCACAGACGAAATTAATGCACATTTGGAAAATAAAAAAATTATTGTAGCTATTTTTTATGATTTTAAGAAGGCTTTTGATACCTTAAACACTGAGACCCTCTTAAATGGAATGAGGAGTGCGGCCTGGGGCAGCCGTTGAATCCTTGGTTCAGCGACTGTTCACGGCGGCTCTTACCGTGTGAAAGTCGGCGACGCATTCAGTGAGGAGAAACAAGTAAACTGCGGCGTCCCCCAGGGTTCTGGGTGTGGGCCAGTGTGCTACCTGATGTATGTGAATAGCTTGTGAAGTATTAGTCATGCTCGGCCCACATGTTTGTGATGACCTTTGTACTCTAGCGCTAGTACCGACCTCTCGGAGAGTCGCGGGTTCAAGAGGATGTGGATGGGTAGTTAAATGGTCACATGATAACGGCATCATATTAAACGCTGACAAAACAAAGATGATAATTATTCACTCCCCGTATTTAAGTTCTATTGATAATCCACCTCCTTTTTGCGCACGGCTTTGATTGCTTTCATAACAACAAAATTAACTGTACGTGTAAACCTATCGAAAAAAGTTAATTGTGTAAATTATCTAGGAGTAAAAATAGATACGTTTTTTTTGGGATTCCATATAGAATTTTTGTGTAGAAAACTAAGAATTTTATTAGAAAAGTTTTACCATTTACGTACTAAAGTTCATTGCCCATACTAAAATGTTTAATTTTGCATTGTGGATTCCATAATAGGTTACGCTCTTGACTGCTATGGGTTAACATTTAAAACATACATTGATAAAGTAGAATCATTACAAATAAGATTTTTAAAATTACTAGTAAATAAAAAGAAAGGAATCAGTGTAAAGGAGATTATTATAAACTATTCAAAATATGTAAAATTTTACCGGCTAGCCTGAAACATAGATTCCTTGTACTTGTAAATAACCATGGTAAGCAGGATCGTTTTACTAGTTTGGTGCATCATATAACTGACACAAGGTCAATGTCCAAAGAGTAAATTTGAAATACCCATGGTGCAAAATTATTATGGAGATAGAACGTTGAAGAAGCGGATTCCATACTTGCTCAATAGTTTGACCCCCGAGGACATAAGACGAGACTGAGACTTCATTGGATAAATTTAGAGGTTTATTAAAAAACCATTTGTTAAATATGCTGTAACTATAAGTAAATTAAGTGTATTAGTATTAGTTGTAGTAGCAGTGTTAGTAATTTAGTGATTTAGAAGTTATGTTTATTTAAGGCGAGTCACCTGCAGTCAAACTGCGTAAGCAGTTTTGCGGGGCATGGTTTGATTTAAGGTGTAACTTTTTTTGTGAATAAATATATTTAAAAAAAAAAAAAAAAAATCAGCTTGACTAAACATCTCATTCTATTTGAATGTAAGAACTGAATCTCCGCCGTCATAATAAAAATGTCCGAATGGTCCATTCGTTGCGTGTACAATAACTCAGTATAGGTCATTAGATCGCATCCAATATGGTTCCTTAAATAGTGCCGGTATTTACGCTTCTGCGCGGGAGTCGATTCTGATAAGTGCGTCTTACCTTTCGACTTACTGAAATCAACTACAGTTGAAACTCCCCAAATGTAGCATACAAGAATATAAAAGCAAGCATTATTTCTTATATGAACTGTGAAGGCACATAGGCTTCTAAAAAGTTAGGTATAAATTAGCCGTTTTTAGACTTATGTATTCTTGTCGAGATGTATGTACTATATTTTCTAATCAAAATTATATAAAAACCGCTCTAAACTCACTACAACTACTCTATAATTTAAATTTTAAACGTTCATGCAACTATGAATTAGAATAGGACTCCAGTTAATATGTAACTTATACGCACTGTAACTTGAACCGCCTCGATAAAGTACTGAATTATTTATTGCAAATTGCCAACGCCAGTGCCTAACAAAATTTTAATACTTATGAGTGCTTATATATTAGCGTTGTAACATTTAATTAAAATTATACAAGACCAAATATCACTTTCCAAAGATAAATAAGTCCGTGTCGCGATCGTAAGAAATAATCCAGAACGAATATGCCTCGTTGACAAAGAAGTTGCGCGTGATTAATACTGTCTCCGAAACAATTAATTTTTCTCTATATTCGCATATCGTTCGTAATTGAAGCGTCATGTGAATATTTATGCATATCATATTTTACAGGTATTATAGTATATGTCTAATATTTTTTTAAGATAATGGTATGTTGTCGCAGCGGTGGTTAACTATTAAGTTACTTAAATAGATTGTAATAAATAAATAAACATTCGTATATGTAATCTCTACTCCAGTTATGTGTAACTACTTTTTGCACGCTTTTACTATCGCAACGAGCATAGACTATCCAAGGCAATATATCTTCTATACGTAATAAAAGTCAACACAATAGTCGTTAAGTATCTACAATCAGCGTATCGAGACGTACATTCGGCCTTTTCTTTTCTATAGCGTTATTTATCGGCCGTCGCTCGTTGTCCAAATATGTCCTATTTATAAATGGTCGGACACTGTGCCTAAGGCAACAATGGCTAACAAATGTATGGACTTTTCTCTTTGTTAATCGGATACTTTGTACAGTTTATATATATGTTCTGTAATATCTACTCAGTAGGAAATAAGCCTAACATAACTTCTCTGATTTATCAAAAGAAAAACGATGAAATTCATGAATTAAAGTAACTATTTACATTAAATATATAAATCAAATCAGCAATACGCGTGTTAAATCACTGATTCCAGGAAAGCATATTTTTCATGTCAATGCGCACTTTATGGGTGCTAGATGAAACACATTAAGGTACTTTAGTTTTATCTTCCATAACGTCAACGCAAAAACCAAATAGAACTAGGTAATTAAAATAAATTGCGAGCAACAAAGTAAAGTAAACGGTTCCCATTGCACTCAGTGTCTGGGCTCAGAGATTCTCAAAGTAGAATTGTTAGTTAATATTGTTTATAATGGTGGTTAATTTCGCGATGATCGTCAAAAAATATTAGCTTTATCATCGTGTCAATAAAAACTTTAAATTGAAAGTTGGCCTTCGTAATCATCAATGGAAAATGTATAAAGAGTAGAATTTTGAACGCCTTCGAATGTTTAACTAGTAAAATCATATATCTTGGACTCTTTGTACTTGATCTTACATTACATAAGTACCAATAGGTGTACAGTTTGGCAAATACTGGTTCTAGTAATCGCACCGTTTAGAACACTTACAAATGTCCGAGTGGGGAACATGACATATCAATGAAACTGAGCCCTCTCCCATGGTGGTCTGGACGTAAAACGAACGAAAGTCTAATAAGACAGCCCTTTAGCTCAACTGTCGCAGTTAGGACGTTATCTTTTGGTGAGAAATGGCACCTTTTGTTGGACTTTGCGACTGTCCCGATCATTTTTGTTTTATTTGCATAATTTGCTAATGACGACTTAGAGCAAGTATTCTTAAAAGCCTCCGAAGCGTATATAGTATTGTCGTTATAAAAGCAGTGTTTATTAAAAGTTTTTAAGGAAAAATAAAATATCATTTACCGAAAGTTGTGCAAATTAACGCCAAGTCCACTTCATAGAGTCAGGCTTGGGTAAGAACACTAAAATAAAACACACACATTAAATATTACTAAATTATAATATTATAATAATAATATTATATTATTATTATAATAATAATATTATATTATTATTATAATAATAATATTATTATAGAATTAGGATTATATTATTACGTATTGTTAAATACGTGTTGATCTTAATTTCCAATCAAACGATCATTAAGATTGTATGTGACCTTAATTTGGCTGAACTTTCCTTGCATAAACGTACTATTAAAAGATTTACATATCGCTGTAGATCGAAAAAACATTTGTAAAGAGACATAGTTTCCATTTCCCCTAAATTGTTGCGCGATGGCAATACGTAACATCATCGTGACTGACAATCGGTGACGTAGCAGTTTCGACAGCTGACAACATTATCGCAAATCCACTCCATGTCATATCGTTCAACAGTTTGACATTTAATCTTTTACAATTATATTACAAAAGAACGCCTGCGCACGTGTAGTTTTGAAATTGATATACGGTATATTAAAGTGTTGAGAGACTACTCATATGTCCAATTACTAAGCAGTATATATTATTAAATAGATCCGTCAGCTCTTGTATATTTAGAATGAAAGAAAGTTTTCTTGTTCGTGGCTCTACTGAAAAACGTATTATTAAATGAGATCAACTCGATTTCCGGGATTGGATCCCAGCTAAATTGTTTCGGGTTTGTGGTTGTACTGACGGTTTTCTTTACAAATAAACAAATGACTGATGTCTGCTAGATGAAAAAAAAAATGAAGTAGAACCATCTGCTCTGTGAAGCGGGTGCTATCAACAACGAGGAAGCCTGCGCCTCCAAGAAAAACGAACCACATTCTTGTGGTGGTGTTCCTCCATTCTGCGACTGATTTTTCGGTGCTGTACTATTTTCCTCTATGTTTAAAATATTACATATTCTATTATTTATACCAGCTTCGTGTAAGCTTCGTAAGATCTTTTATAAATGCGCATTTACCCTGACCTTATTAGTCTATTAAATTATTACTGACATATTACAATGTGGATTTTCATACTGATGTGTTGGTAATAAATAATGTGTATACTAACATTTGGTAATTAGTCTTATGTATGGGTACTTGGTGTACTTTAGAATATGTAGATATATCTATCAAACCCTGTAATAAGGAGAGGCAAAACAATAATAATCGTTTAGTTGGTAGGCTGCTCAGCTTCTTATAATTAAAGAAACCAGTGAATTTCAGATATGTGTCTGCAACGCGGAGACTACATTGTTGTTGAGAATACGCTTCGTCAAAACCCCTTCAGTTAAAATAAGTATCACCGATACGGACTTCGTTCCCCTTAGAAATTTAAGAATTTGTACCCTGTGAACTTGAGAACGTAACAAAATGAAGGAACTATAAAAACTCTGCTTGCTTGTTTGTGTGTACATTTGTGTATAGTGGGCCAATAAACTATTTTTTTGTTTTTTAAGAAAATTGTCGTACTTCATGATATTTTTATATATTAAACCAATCATGGAATATTTTAAAATGAATGACAATTTCCTGATAGAATAGTGTTCAAAACACATTAGATAAATATCTCAATTAACACATAATATTTTATTATCAAATCCGCTAAAGATAAGATCAAGGAAATATTTAAGTATAGTTCTTTCACTCCCTAACATTCCCTTGATAAAAATCTGATATCCTTGTCTTACCAAATACATGTCACTTATAATAGCTACATGACATGCCCTGTCCCCGTAGGCGCCACACATTAGAAATTATATTTTGATTCTTACGTACTTGCTAATAAGAGTGGCCGAATTATTAATTACGCCCATAGTCCATATTTATACAGTTTAAAGTATCATAATGAAACGAAAATGATCGCTGTTACCAATAAATAAGGATTATATAAATAATGCCTGATAGTAATAAGTTTGTATTCACGCACTAAATCAAATAGTAGTCAATTAAGATAAAGCTCAGAGCGACAGCTTTGGACAATAGCGTATGACTAATCTTTTGTATTAATGTATGCAATAGATATACGATTAATCTCGGTTATTAGTAATGAATATTAGGGCCGCATTAGATTAAGTTATGTAATGCGGCCAATACCTCTGTCCTTACTATTAATTTATAGAAACTCCTTTAGAAAGAAATTATTTGTTCGAACGGTACGTTTTGTTCGAAGTCGATAATTCAATGATTCGTATTTAAATTTGGAATGTAATAATTTTTGAATACCGTAAAAAGCGCCTTGAAAATACATATCTCTGACTATAAATAAAACTGAAATTAAGGATAAGCTTTTATTAGGAAAATTATATAACTGAAACATATACCACATAAACCACATTGAAATTCATAGAATGATCATAGTCGATAATTCAAATATAGCTTAGCCTAATGAAGCGTTCATAAAGAAATAGTTATATCGCTGACACACAAGGTTCGTGTCCATTTTTGTAACATTAAACTAATTGATCTTAAATACCAAATTCTTAATACAATTGCATTTAAAATGTTAAATAAATGTAGACAAATAAATTAAACGTATACGATTTATTGAAAATATTCCAAGCTAAGGTCTAATAGGTCAATTTAACGTAATTAGGTTTAAGCTGTTAATTTAAACACTGAACAGTGATATTAAGATTAATTTATTACTATTATTTTCATTTGCTTCCATTTGCTGAGGTGTCAAAAAGGTTTTCAAAGTTTTTATCTTTAGAGATATAATTTATGAGCATAAATTGTTTGTTTTATCTTGCTTGATATGTTTTATTTTACAACGAACTATACTGCAAATAATTAAACCTAATAAACAAGGTTGCTTGAGTCATTGTTCGAGTGACTTATGTAACGAAAACAATTTTTATCCGGATTTTTTATCGAAACGGTGCTAATAACATTGAACAAACTATGTGACAGTATTAAATTAATAGATTCATATTAAATCAATTATAATGATCAATGCATACTATTTTTATCATATATATATTTTTTTATAAGTAGGTTATAATTATTGTTAACTGTGTTTTAAGTTTATGTTTGAATGTGTGTTCTGTTTTTGGCTTTTCTGTATAATGTAATTATTATTGTATCACTAGACATTGAGTCAGATAGATATTGTATCACTGAAGTATTTCGGAACCAATTAGGGTCATTCAAGAAAAGAGCGTACCAATTTTTAAAAGGCCGGCAACGCACTTGCAAGCCTTCTGGCAATGTGAGTGTCCATGAGCGGCGGCATCACTTAACATCAGATGAGCCTCCTGCGCGTTTGACCTCTGTTACCCTGTTACATAAAAAAATCGGATAATGTACCAAATGTTAAATTTGATATCATTCGTAATGAATTTTCATTATATAGTCTCGAATAGCTTAGATTTATATGCTTTGTTTATGCGTGTAATATAATCTTACAACATAATATTTGCCACGCGTTATCACACCATCATACACGTTTGACGAAACTGGGACGCGAATACTGTAAATTATACGAATAAATAATATAATAGTAAATATGTAGGTATTAAAATTGATGTATATCAGCGTTTACGCAGCTGCAATGAGGTCTTTCGAGTGATTATTGGTTATTCGTGTGTTCATAATGTGGACTTCTGTTCATCAATGCACTAATAGGTTCTGTCTTAGTGTCAACACATAGGATCTATGTTCAGTTTAAATCACGCTTAGCTATGGTTCGAGGTTCTTTGCGAACTTTTGAGGTTTTGTTGTCCTACTAAGATAGAGAATAGAAAAACTATTGTATATATTAAAAAAAAGTATAACTATTAAAAATATAACGAACAGCTGAAATGAAGAAGCGAACAGAAAAACTAGTTAGTAAAATAATCTGTTTATTTTCATAGTCGTTAATAATAAAAAGACTTTTGAAACGTTTTGAAAAAATGCATGTTTTTGTTTTTAGTAATAATTCTATTAGAATTCTTCTTCAGGTAACAAACGAAATTATAGAGCCCTCATACCTGCAAAGACTAATACATAGTACGAGTACTGTATTTTCAAGATTCACCTTTGTATGTATAGCATAGCTTATTCAAATAATTTAGTTTAAAGTTTACTATGAATATGAAAGAGATTAGGACTAGGTAATAACACTTTATGAGCTTTCAAAATTGAGTTGACAATCGATTTAGAATAGAATAATGTGCGCACAAAATATATTTTGTCACAATAAATGATTGTCATAGATCTATGTTTAACGCCAATCGTTTTTGGGTCACCGATTTATTTGTGATACAGATATGATAATAAATTTATAGTGTTCTGCGTATGTATTTATCAATAATTGGATCAAATTCCATATTTATGATTAATTGTTTATGGCGCCCGCCCCTTTCGATATTTTAGGACATCCATTATAGCCGCCATGTGCATTAAATATTAGTTTTAGCTTGATTTACTATGACCAAATGTACTATTGTGAAATAGCATACCAACGCTATGTACCTACCCTACCGTCTGCAAATGTAAAAAGTGTAGTAAATGTATCTATTTGTCTGTAACAATAGAGTTCTTAAATAGTCATATGTTTTAGGTGCTAATATGTATTTATATTTCCATGCCCTGAGAACTCTTTTGCTTCATCAACTTTCACAATAATTTAAAAAAATATACATCAAATTTTAAACCTTGGTATATATTTTTTTAAATGAAAAACGCTGTCTATATTGTCCAGGCACCTATGGGTTGGTTCACCAGCCCCAAACTTACCATTCCCATTGTGATGTTGATTCAAGATGAAACAATACAGCATACCTATTCTTCGTCAAGTTATCTTAATTGTGAAAATTTATTATGAAAAAATATAACTCCTCACTTCAAGTATTGCTTAAACACTTCGGTAGATCTTATAGATTTTAGCTCACTATATAAACAAGAATTCAGGGTATTCCGAAGTAGCGATTACATTAAATTGGATTGCCAAGAATGCGACGCATTCACTTTGATTAGAGTTCAACGCGCGTGAAGCTCCTCGATACTTGTTTTGTTAAAACACGGAAAACCTTAATTTACTAATAAATAAAATATTTTTTTTAAACGTATTCAGTAATTTTTAACTCGGCTATATTTAAAGCATTATAAAACTGTTTATTTCTATGAGCTATACATATTTTAGTATCTCTTGGCATATTCTAAGTTCAAATATTAAAAGTTCACAGCCCAAAGGGAATTTGATGTGTAACACGCCCACGCTCTATTAATCAAGACGCAGTTTACGGTCAGTGTTGATAATAAGTAAAGTATAAAATTAAAACAGACGTTAGGCCGCCTTTCTATGACCCCTAGCCTTGACTCGCCGCGCCCTGCGGCTTGCATTCCGGAGCATACGTCACTGCAATGTACATTCAGCATCACAATTTTTATCTAGAAATTTCTCGCCAATGTTTAGTAAATATTTAATTAATGTAGAATTATTTTTTTTATTATGTCATAATATAATGTCAAAATTCCATACATTTGTTAGCAGCTGTACATGTCATATTGTAGAACGTATATCTATTGTTATCGTTTTTGTTTTTCAAGAGCGTTGAGTAGGTGATGTGGTCTATTGCACATTATATTAATATTTGTAGAAAAAAGGGATTATTTCGCGCCAAATCATTTAAAATATTGATAATCCAGACTGGTTGGCGGATGAAGCAGTTCCACATTGTAATTAACTGCTCTTCCTATATTTTGGTTTGGAAAACTACTAAAAATTCTTATAAAACGCCAAATTACATAATTCAATGTTGTTATATAAAATAAAAAATGAAATACTAGGTAATTGGTTAACTTATACTCCACGTAACTTATATGCCAGTTCACGCGTAGCGCCATCTAGTAATATACATTTAAACAATGACATAGCCTGTACATTATTCTACCCCAAACCTAAATATTGTTTACTATTTATTGTTATTTTTTATCAACAAAATCCTCCTAATAGTTAACCTAATTCCTTTTGCCATCATAGTTAGTCAATTTAGGTTCTCGAGTTTATAATTTTAAATCCTGAAAACTGGACGATAAAAAAATCACTACCGTAAATTTACTCGTAAATAAGTCTTTCACATAACCTTGGATTTAATTTGAGTTGAAGGTGATGGACGTTATCATTCAGGCGCCACTGCCATGTTTTATCTTCACCAAAATAACTTTTTAATTTAAGTTCATTAGCTTTGTATTTAGTGATCGGGTTAGGTCACGTTGTAATGATTTAGTTTCAATATGGCCCCTAGTGGACTGTAAATGCCTGTCGGCGGCTAATTTATTCCGATTGCTGCTTTATTATTGCTTATGGACCCTTTGCGTGGGAACATTACGACTGTGCTGTTTTTATGTGTGTTTGTCGTAAACTATTAGACATGTAGCACTGAATTAGCCTGTAATCTAAATGCTAATTCATTTAATATTAATTTATTTGTAGTTTTTAGACGTCCTATCTGACCTTAACTGGCAATGCTAATGGCAATTGTTTTTCAGTTAATTTTCTAAATTACTACGTATAGATTATTTGAGAACTGAATATTATACATCTACGCATTGTAAAATAAGTATCCTCTAATATGTTGTTAAAACCTCATGAAGGTCCAGACCCTTGATGTTTCCGCTGCATACTTCAGATAACAAGGTTTTTTAATTTCGCGGAATGTATAGCAATAGAGAGAATATTTGGTTTATATCAAATACTTACTCTGCTGGCGCAGCGACCTAAAGTGAGTCTTGTCCTCCGAAAATAGAAAACGCCACCTTTGCCGCTTGCCAATCGGGCACTTGGAGTTCGCGTAGGTCCTTCTACGGCGTCTTTCCAGCGATATTCCGACGGGTCGGCGGCCGGTTGGACCGAGATAAGCTTTTTTAACTCTTCGACCTTCCCCCATACTCTCAGGATGACCAATCCAACAGAGTCTTTGGGCTTTAACTTGTTGGGTTTGCTTATTAGGTCCTCATTTTTCCTAACTCTCCAGCTTCCATCCTCCCTCTTTTTCGAGCCCGAAATCATCTGCAGAACTTTTCTTTCGGCTGTTATAATTGCTTATCTTCTTTAAGTCTTACATCCGTACGACAGTATGAGTCTTATAACCGTTTTGTAAATGCGGAGTTTGGTACTTCTGGTGAACCGCTGAGGGTTTTGTGAAGAGCTACACTAAAACGGCACATATAACCCGGATGTCGACTTCCTTTTCTTTCGTGTTTGGTCCGTTACAGTACAGCAATGCACAGGTCTTCACGTATTCGGGTTTTTTCTTTGTAGCGCTTCATATTCTGTTTTATCAAAGTTGATATTAAATTAAATCAACTAGGATATTTCAAATAAATTCCCATTCAGAGTCGCTTTGATTACTTTCTCATACCGAGAACACAATTCCTAGCGTAATATTTCCAGACATATTATGACTAGTCTATAATATCCGGACTAAATTCCAATTTGAGTAATATAACACCAATAAACATAAGAATGAGGTCGCGTGCCCAACGTCGCATAATTACAGGGGCGTATGCCGACGTCACGCGACTAATCAATTGATGTCTTCATCAGACGCCTGAGGGCGTTACGCCTGCGCTTGCGCAACTAATATGGGCTTTGTGCTTTCCGCGACTATGGGTTACTATGGTACTATTAATTTTATATGCTCTTGCTATCTTAAATATTTGGTATAATTTTTTTCTATAGTGACGATATTATTTATATACATTTTAACAATTACTTGCACTGAAAAGTTTTATGAATTTTTGAATAAAATACGACGACACGTTTCATTAATATTTAATACTACTTAGTAGCACGTGACTTGACTAAAATAATGTTAATCTTATCCTTAATCCCTTTCCTTTTCTCTAAGCGATACAGTCCAGCCAATTACTACCTATAATTAAAACTGCAATACCGCAACAAACATTGTTGCGCTATTCGTAACGCCCAAGGAGTAAAATAAAATTCTAAACGCATTTAAACCAATTGAAAAGCACTTAGGGAATCACAGAGAACCAACAAATTGAACAGGATCGGCAATTACACGAGACAATGCGTGCGTGAGAGGCGCCGCACGCAGCTCGCGAATTAGACTCGTTAGGGTGGGGCAATTAGGGGCTCGTTCCCACGGCAGACAGGTGCTCCTTATATCTAACGGGTCGTCGACCTTTGACACCTAAAGTTTACTAATCCGGACAATTCTAATGTTTAAGCAGTTGTTAGACTTTCCCAATGCTAAATCGCCAAAAGTGTACGAAACTCAGACTGCCTTCTAAAGGGTTGACGAGCGTTAACTTCTAATAGGTTTTAGTGACAATTTTTATGTTGACTTATCTCAGCTCACTTAGCAGAAATGTAGCCTATTAGTTTTATGAATGACTTAGTAATGGATAAATAACATTTGCTTGATATTAAAGAATAAATCATACGGCTTAATAATTAGAAACTAAAAAACATATCGTGTATAATGCATTTCTAACACTAATGTTGACTGGTATTGGAATTGATTAGTGAGTTACCCACAACACAGGAATGTCCTAGTAGGGGTCCTAGTATGGGGAGGTAAAGTAATGAAACAATAGAGTAATGTTTAAGTAGCAAAGTTTTATTTATTTATTACGCAATAAGTAAAAGGCAAATCGAGAAATCCAATATGTGACATTTTTAATAAGTTCCTATTAAATTGACGAACGTGTGAATGAGTTTTATCGCCTTTTGCGTTCAATGAATCTCGCATTGATATGTCTTTGATGATTTATACAAACGCTGTGTTAGTTTGTTTAACAGCTAACACTAGTTCTAAGTATTTAATGTCACTGTAATTTACGAGTGTGGCTTCAGTTCTCCTAAATATTCTATGAAGGTGTCGTAATATTGTTAGTTTAAACTAAAACTAGTTTCATAACATCTACAGTTTAACTGCGTAACGAAATTACATAAGTTTCAGACATAAAGCTATAGGTAAGACCAGGTTACGGTTCGATTAGAAAAAATATTTCTATGAAAATCTCTACAAATGTAAGAGGTAATATTTTGTTTCATTATTGTCTTTATTTAATAACAGGAAAATAATGTCTGTTATTATATTTTACAGTATTTGTACGCTACAAATAAAATATTGCTTAGTCCATACGATGTTGACAAACATGCAAACTGGAAGTGTAAGGAAAAATCCAAAGTGGTTAATAGGGAGTCCCATTACATCATCCGAGCGTACAATGTCCACCATTTAAGAGAGAAACATGGCTGCATTGCGTATAAGGAGCGTATTCGCACTAACCAGCTTCTGGATTTTGTTAGGAATATTCACGGGTTAAAATGTTTTATTTTACATGGACTGTCGATGATCGAAGCTAGATAAGACATTGAATATTAGTACCATTGTAGTGTGGTGAATATAACTGCAAATGCGGTATCTCGGACATACGATCATAATGCCAAAACATTATCTTTGTTTAAGCTATGTATTGTATAGGCTAGTTTGTAATTCATATAGTTACTTTCTGTGTGCAGTATACATAAATAAAAATCTGTAATTTAATATTATTAAATCAATTAATCAATAAAATGTCTGAAGACAATATAATATACTTTTGTCTTTGGATAACGTGAGTACCTACTGCGAATTTTAATTCAAAATTCACGAGATATATAACGGACAGTTAAACTATATTTTATGTTTTTTGTATGCAGTGCCTGTGTACATTCACCAAATACCATCATTATTTATTACAATACATACAATATAATACATATTGTCTTAAGATATACAACCTTTAGTGTTTTTTTTTAACTCGTCTTTGTACTAGAGTAATTTCTTTACAATAAAAAGTTTTGCTAACCAGGTTATCGAGGCTGCCTTGTAGTTTGAAAAACATGTAACGAACTTGCTACGAAGTTGGTTAAATCAAAATACAGGCCTATATATTCCCTTCAAACGGACCGTTTATTTAGAATCAAGTTCACAGACTCTGTAAATTTAAATTATTCGTATTATTTAAAGTCATTTAGGTAAAATTCATGTCTTTCCTTATTAAAAAGACTAGGTATAAGGAGGGGCATCGCTCGCATTTATGCATTTAAAAAAACGCGTAAACTAATAAATTATTATATAAATTAAATAAATCCCATTGTAGAATCCAGTGCACAAAGTAATGAAACGCTACGATGATAAGACAGTCTAATAAGTTTTATAGTTAGATTACGCATAGAAACCTAGTAAAATCTTGTAATTTAAAAGTAGAGCCTTGTCTGATATAAAAATAAATGAACCGTCTAAAAATAGACAGTTAAAAAGTCCGTGTATATCTTAAGTAAGCAAACTGCTTTAACTTGACACCTTTTAGCCAGTAGCAAAGATTTATATCGCGAACATACAGTTACCAATGAGTTTATCCGTATTCCATGTAAATGTGTAAGCAAAGCACCTGTATTGCATTGCGAAACTACCAGATTATCTAAATATTTAAAACATTATTCAGCGTTACGAATTTATTAAGATAATTGTGATTATGCGATATTTATTCGATATGGTTGGAAAGGTCGAATAGGAAATAATCTTATTCCAGTAGTATTTTACTTAGACTTGCCGTGGAAATCATAAAACATTGCACATTAATTTTTCGGCGTAAAGAATCAAATATGTATATGATACTATAATACATATTTATATATTTACATTTTACTACTTACCAAAAACCAGTGGCGCTACAACCTTTAAGGTCTGGACCACAGATTTTTGTATCTATTTGGTGATCATTTGTATTCCTAATAAGCAAGTAGGTGATTAGCCTCCTGTGCCTGGTACACGCCTCCGACTATTTCGGACTAAGGCTTACCGGTTTCCTCACGATATTTTATTTCAGCAAGTGTTGCGCACATACAAAGTCCATTGGTCCACAACCGGGTTACGAATTTACGACATCAGGAATGAGAGGCACACTCTGAAGCTAATAGGCCAACACTTTTTTACAAGACTTGCAAAATTCCTAGTATATCCTCACTCTTTTCAGTTTACTGACAGATCATGATACGTCTGTGATTTCGAGGAGAGGTTTTTATTAAACAAGTATTAAAACACCTATTAAAATCATATTAGTTTTTATTAATTACATACGAGTACATTAAAATTGATGTGTATCGCAGTTATATTCGTTATAAATTTATCTTTACACGAAGCATAGACACATTTAGTAATTTAGCCGCTGTTATAGTTACAACTATTTATATATAATTTGTGTATTAAGACTTCGTATAAATATTAGGATTCATTTAAAATAGAATCCCTTAAACGATAAAGACTGAAACTGATATTGATGAGAGGCAGCTGATTTCGTGAAATAAATAGCGTAGTATTTTATAAAGGTAAGTTGAGATCCGGCTCACCGATTGGCGTACATTCTTGTATCACTTGTAAAATACTTTATTGGCCTATAGTCTTAACACGATAGCTTGGCCTTTATTACATGCTTTACACTGCTATCTTTACACATGTCGTCTCTCCTTTTAAATATATTTTAACAAAAGTTTGGAAAATCCAAAAGTGCACGCCTCATAGCGGTCATTCACATTAAAAAAAATTCTAAAACAAAAACTCAAGTTTTTTAAAACAAAATAACAAATAAATTATTATTTTTACTAATAATTTGAATTAACAAGAATTGAAAAAAACAATAATATAATAAAAAAATATATAGTGGCGCCATAACTCTAAGGTGAGGAAAAAATATACTAAAATAAATGTATATATAGATATACAAATACACATTACACAGTCGTATTTTAGTTTTTTACAAATTATAATAAAACGACAGTACTTAGAACGCTAATATTAACTAGGAATCAGCCCAGGGTATAACTTTATATAATAAGAAAAAAAGTATTCTGGTACGATAAATTTTTCGACCAATTTCTCTGCCACATACATGGATCCATAAACACAGACTGACGGACGTCCAAGAATGATTGATTTTAATGTTATTATTTACTATGTTAAACAAAATAATTGTTCATAAAAAATACCATATGTGCTTGATTATTTAAGTCGATTTTAGAGCACTCATATTATCCTGTAAGTGTTATATTAGTGAGAAAAAAGTCATTCAAGTTTCGAAAGACTGGGTTTTTTGACATGTCGAGAGTAGAGCACTGCCTCCGCTCCGCTAATGAGGCGTGCAATATTCAAGTTTAAATCGATTTGTGGAAATTACAATGGTATTTATGATTTGGTGGATAATGGCCAACCCTTATTTGAAGGTGTGTTTCTGTGATTCTATAAAGGGGAAAATGCATAATTTTACGTTGCGTTTCACGTTACTAAAAATTTTATTTCATATCTCTTTATCTTCAAAAACTTAACAAATATCATATGTGTAACAATGTATATATTTTGTTAAAAATTAATGAAATGCAAATTATTATTACCAGATATGTATTATAATATATCCTCGTATCTGTATGAATTAACTATTTAAATTATAGTTAAATTTTGCAAATTTCGTTGTTCAAGCACCAGAATTGGTTATTTTCCTTCTTTTGGATGAAGTGACAACTTAAATTTCCACTACTGTACCAAGAGTAAAGGCTACATTGTGCGAGAGAGACTGGTGTATCGTATAATTCGTTTTTTGGATTTATAGCAGCGCCTCCCCGTTAGCTTTATCTAAATCGGTGCACTATGGTTGCATCTGCTCGCGTATAGAAGACACATTTCACACGGACATTTTTTTTATGTTTACAAGAGCCTATGTTAAGAATATTTTAAGCCTACAATATTTGATGGTGCTACGAGATACATGGAAAGCCGGTCGCGCTACTTATCCGACAATATTCTTTAAATATATACAGGCAGTACGGCCTCCCTCGGCACGTTTCACAGTCCTTCCTATTAATACGTTTCACAAATAATTATTTTTTTCGCAGAAAACTTCCAGCTGAGACCTGAAACTCATTTATACATTTTATACTGTTATATTTTCTTATTATTTTAAAACGTTGTTTAGGACCATATCAAGCCATATCTCTCTATATTATATGCATACCTTGATTTGTTATATAATAATATACTAGATAATTACGGTTTCCTTTAATATATAGGTAAATATATATGGTAAAGTTAGCTGCTGTTACTAATCATGTTAATCAATCCGACGTAGATGTACGTCCCTTAAAATTTCTTATAAAGCTTATTTCTCCAATTTACACAACCCCTAATATCGAAGAGTCATCCACAATAATCCTAACAATACGATAGCCAATAAAGAGTTAATGATACACTGATTAACAATATTCGGGGTAGATAGGCATGAGTTACACGCTGGGCGGGGCGCGATGCTAGATTACTGGGGATTTATGCCAGCCGCCATATTAACTGATACGGACTAAATATCCCATTATTACACGCGAAACAAATAATCTCTACTTCGGATTATGCTTTATTTATTGGTAACGTCTATTTTTATTTGTTACATATCTTTGTGAACTTTGGAATAACTAGCTTAGATTTATTTAGTAGTATTAATAGGTTTACTAGGAACGGTTTGATTAATAATATGTTATGATAAAGACATAGGTACATAGAATTATAAGAGTTTATAGCTCCCAACAGTATTTATCTTTACTTCAACGCGTTATAATCTAGTAAGTTTTAGAGTGGTGTCACCAAAACAGATAACTAACAATTTACTGGTGATTTCTGGCAAGCCGGGTTATATCTGATATGATTATCTTGCAATTACTTTAATGTATAATGCAGTAATGTAATTATGTCGCGTTTGCGTAGCTGCTTTATCTATCGTATCACGCATGTCCTTTGTTAAAACGGAATAAAGCCAATTTATAAATTCGTCTGCGACACGAGCATCATTAATTATGTTGCTGGCTGGGTGGCTGAGAAAAACTTACTTCACTCATTTCGCTATCATCACCATCGTTGTGCTATCTCTTTCGCGCATACATCGCACGCTGAAAGTTATCTCACGCGTAACGTCTCTTCATACACATCATTATTGTAACAAAATATGCCATGTGTGTGTTAAATAGAGTCCATTTTTAATTAATCGCTTACGTATATGTTACTTTTGTTTTTTGGCCACATATTGCCATCCCTCTCGCGGATTCTGTGCGCATGCGTCGCCGGCGTTAATGGTGTTATCTCTGCTCTCGAACGCAGCACCTCTCAGTATATTTCTTTATCTTGTCTCTGCTGGCGGTTCCCGAGTTTGTTTTTTATTCATTTGCTAATTTCGAAAATGAGGTTTTGAGATCACATCGCTTGTGATCGTAGATTTAGGCTGTGGCATTAATAAAATTAACGAATGCCCCTTAAATTAATTGAACGCGCCTCCTGGAACCCTTATCCAGGATCAGCCTTCATGGTCTTTTCTTGGAGATATTAAACGAGCATTCTGAAATATTTTTCTGTATTTCCTACCATGACTATCGTACAAATAAATTTAATAAAACTCCGCACAATAACCTGTATTCCCAAACTCACTTAATTA
This sequence comes from Pieris macdunnoughi, assembly GCA_905332375.1. Taxonomy (NCBI): domain Eukaryota; kingdom Metazoa; phylum Arthropoda; class Insecta; order Lepidoptera; family Pieridae; genus Pieris; species Pieris macdunnoughi. Next base: position 3,776,702 of record CAJOBZ010000013.1, on the reverse strand, counting down.
TGATTATTTGATTACATGACTATCGTGCTCTATATTTATGCTGATACTACGCTATGAAATTTATATAAATTTACAATGCCACCGCACAATAGGGGGGTTTTAGGGTGCGCCAGCGAGATAGAATAAGACTTACAAAGAAATAGAATATGCGTGAGTTCGTATGCCAACAATTTGAACTGCATTTTCACACCTTTAAACAATGTTATTTGAATTACATTAAGCTGTTTAAATTGAATGCTTAAACCAATATAATTTATTTGTGAAAAACTGTGCTCATCAACCTTCCTAAGTGCTTCAATACAATTGAGGTTAACTATCCGTATGTATTATTATTATTATGAGTATTTAAAAAAATTTTTAATCAAAACATAAGTTTTTTCTGATTTTATTAGAAATAAAGGAAAAGAACAAAAACAATTGAGAATCAGGAACTGCACTAAATTGAATACAAAAAAGAGTTGTCATCTTATCGCTGTGAAACATCAAAACGAGGGGAACAAACCAACTATTTAAATTGCCAAAAGAGGCGTAATACAGTTGGGCGCGGGCCCTTTTTTACGTTATGTTAATAATATCTATTTTTATTAGTTTAATTTTAAACTTTACATGTTTTGTGATCGCACTGTAAACGGCCAACGGCCAACAACTTTTGCCAAAATATATAGTCCAAGTTCTTTGTGGTATAGCCTATTTGAAATATACCATAAATTTATATTAAGCTGCAATATGACAGCACAATCATCGTCCATGGATTGTTTACATTGAATTACCAATGCCGTATGGTATGGTATAATAGAGAGAGCCCTCTGGCGGGGGCGGGTTCGTATACGGCCACCCCGGCGCTAAAACCCCACATGGAGATCAATGTAGCTTTTATAATGCAATAAACTTTAGAACAACATCAGTGTAGTTACAAACGAAACAGCAAAGAAGCAATTCAATATTAAAATATTTTATGAAAAGTTCTTCAGTAAATTTCGACGACTCATTGGTCTAGTGGTTAGTACCCCTGACTGCGAATCCATGGGTCCCGGGTTCGATCCCCGGCTGAGACGAACATCGATGTGATGAGCATTTGGTGTTGTGCTTAGGTCTTGGGTGTTTAAATATGTATTTATATCCGTTTCCTAGTACCCATAACACAAGTTTCACCAGCTTAGCATGGGACTAGGTCAATTGGTGTGAATTGTCTTTAAAAAAAAAAAAAAAGCTTCATTTTATTTTATTCTAAATATCATTGTAAATTTTTAAGCTTTGGATTTTCTACTACAGGCATTTGCGACTATTGATAATGCAACATAAAACCTCCATACTCAATATCAAGTGCGAGGTGGTCAAACTTGCGAATGAGAACAAACAGTATTACAACAATGCTTTAAATAGAACAAATGCTGTCAGTAATATAAGATTGAAATATAAAATAATATGAATTTACGTCATTTTGATTCTAGTTTTAATGCCCAAATTATAAATTTACATTCTGTAGTACTTGTGAATGTATTATATTCGTTTATATTAACACTTACGACAGCCTTGGCCGTCCGCATATCTGTGTTAAGGTCTTCTCTCAACAATAGGTAACTGAGTTGCTTCCTTTTTGACGTGACTGAATAAGGCAATATAAATTTTAGAAGAAAGTTGTTTTTTTTATTATTATTATAAACAAATGAATGGACATTCTCTCTAAAATAATTTATCACCATAGCAACTGAGCTAGCCCCATATTAAATAACTGAGCTTATCTCGCGTAGTGGAGAGTCACACGTCAGGACGTCATTCACGATTAAAAAGTACCGGGTTCAGATAAGTAATCATACCTAATGGATTAACAAATACATACTAAACAGACGGTCGAGATAATTATTTTCCAATCAGCTCATCGCCAGAACAATAAGCACGCGCCCGCCTCACTTTTGACATAGATTATTATGAACAGTAACTGTTAAAAACGCTCTCTCAGAAAAAGAGGCTGATAAAGGTAGTAGGTACTAGATATTTTAATTTACACGAGGGCAAGAGGCTCACCTGATGTTAAGTGATATATCCTCCCATGGACACAATGCCAGAAGGAGTGAATTTCCGGCCTTTTTAGGAATGGGTAAATAAAGTCTGCTGATATTTTTAGGTCTCTATAAAATTCTCGTGTCACAATGTTCGTTCCCATACTCCTCCGAGACGGCTCGACCAATTCTTATGAAATTTTTTATGCATATTCAGTTGTTGTAATCGGCCACTATATTATATCTTTCAAACCCCTAAGTGATAAGGGGTGTCCACCCAAAATTTTATTTTTTTATGATACAGCATACAAAAAACAAAAACCACTCTACAATCAACCGCTATTTTATTATAGATAGTTATTTTTATTGAACTAAAAAAATGTTTCCTAGAAATAATATGAGTACATGGCAAAACATACGTTTTCCAGGTCAGCTAGTGTTTCTATAAAAACGATAATGATGATTACCAAATGTCGAGTGCCTCTATATTGTCTCTGTCTACATTGTCTACCCAAGTAATTAAATTCCGGTATTACTATACCTATACACACAGCCTAAAATCAAACTGCTTACTCTTCATCTGTGGCACATGTGATTTCACCATGTTATCTCGTGCTATACATCAATAGGCTGTCCGGCATTGTTAGTGACGGGACTGGGATCTATTGTGATTTGTGGCCTAGTGATGTGCCGTAAGGAATGTTCTATACGTAATTACAATTAGCATATTTTATCCCGTAGCAGTTTTCTCTAGATACAATAAAAAAAACTATAAACTGGTTCCAAATACTATTGCGAGGCAATTTGTTTCTATAAATTTGTACTGGTAACTTATTAAGGAGATAAATAATTTTCTGCAAAATGTGTTGCCTAACCTATTAAATATAGTTTTAAATTTTGTAAAAAAAAGTCTTAAAACATCTAGAAAATAGAAAAAAATTTCTTAGAGTCGGGAATAAAAACCGCTAGTTTGCGATGGTAATGTCGCTGTTTTGAAATCAATTCTATTGATAGTACATCACTGGGTATTGTTATCGACAATTTAGGATACAAAGCCCTTGTAACGTAACTAAGTGTTACAAAATACAGGATCGGACATTGACCTTTGATTGCGATCAGAACGGGAATCGCGATCGTTACAAATTTCATTGTTGCCTTCGCTTTGGATAGGTTAGCTTGAGAAATCGACACTGACTTCTAGAAATTTTTAAAACTTTACCGGTTTTTAAAGCACGCATTTATAAAATTATTTTTTTATATTTACCCAGATATATATGTTAATATACCGAGTATAATAAGTCAGTATTTAAAGTTTAATAGCTTAAGAATTTAAATGAAATAACAATGATAGAGACATTACTTAAATGATACAATGCAAACATAATAAATTCAGACACCGAACACCTTGTAAGCATATATCAAAGGATGTCTTCACTAATCTGTCAATTAGCCAGCATTCCTGTGACCTGGTCGGAGTCACCTCGGAATGACTTACTGCTATTGTTGAGTTGAATTTATACGAAATTGCTTGAATGTTGTGATAGTTTCGCAATGGTTTTGTTATATAAATTTCAATGCTTTGAAATATAAATAACTCACCTTTCTACGTTCATAAGGTTATCTATGGAAGAGCTCACAAAACTTTCTTGAGCAAATTTTGAAACTTTTCAAATTGTTATAACGAAATTCCTGGGTACAAAAGTTATCATTATGAAAGAACATAAAAAATATGTATTAACAAAAAACCCTAAATCAAAAAGAATGCATAACCAATAAAAAATCACACACGAGAAAAAAAGAAACATAAGAAATTAATTAGGAAAACCAAGCTAAAGAATTAAAAAAGCATTTAACTATTTGGTACTTTTCACAAATAGTCTAACTTTTATCAGGTCACTCAAAATTGTATTTAAACTTAATGCGATAAAACATTATAAAAATAGTCAAGGCGTTTATTTGGTCTCACGAATTAGAACGAAATGAATAATGGTAAAATATGTGTCACAGAAGTATATACCTGAATATATTTAATAAGTAAATCAAATGTCAAACATGAGAAATGTATTTCAAAACGAAAGGCAGGTTTATAAATTCGCTTCGCAATGTTAAGATTTGCATTACCGAGATTTTCCTTTACAGTCAATGCAATTAGTCATTGTTCTCCAAATAATCGCAAACCCGACTTGAATATCTAATTAAATCACTTTAATTAATTTTAATGAACAATGAATTGTCGCTTTTCTGTCTAAACTTGTGAGGGAGATAATTTATTAGGGTAAAGTATTGAACTTAGATATTATTCTCAGTGTTCGCCGTTAATTTCTTTTTGGAGGTACATATGACACGTCCTCAGACAACGGGTATGGAAAACAGTTTTGCCAGGATACGAACCCAAGATCTTTGTACTATACGCATTTAAAAGCCCTTTATAAGCTTTACTGTAAATGACGCTTACGTTACAGAGCTAGATTTAAAAATATCACAATTTGTGAATCACCCCCCGTTGTGCGGCCTCTCTGATTGGCAGAGTGAGTGACGTCTGCTGTCCTTATTGGTCGATAAGATTTGACAGATAACAGCGGCACATTAAAGAATAGTTAAGTCCCAAAACGGTATTCTAAAAGTAAAAAAGTATTTAAGACTTCATAAATTTGTGACATTCCAAATTTATAGATAAAGATATTCTAAGAAGTCAATTATATACTTATTTATATTATAATTTCGTTTCCGAAACAAACCTTCAATTAGAAATACCTTGTACTACCACAAAACTTGGTTTTTTCTCTTTACTTTATTTTAAATTAAATATTATTTGTTGTTTAGCTCTTTATTGCATTATAAAACCAGTAAAACGATAAAACAAATACATTGTTAACGATATAATCCCTGTTTTTTATTGCCAATAATATTATAAAGAAATTTTTACTTGCTACAGCGATGCTGGCCTAGTTTTCGCTTGCCCAAAACCCTTCCCGGCTGTGCACCAATGGACTTTCGGTCTATATATTCAACACGCGCTCGAACGCTGAAGGAATATGATGAGGAAACCGGCATGCTTTAGACACAAAAAATCCGATGCCGTGTGTCGGTTACCAACGTTACGGTTGATCACCTACTTGTCTATTAATAAATTAATTATCACGAAACGGATACCGAAATCTAAGGCCCATACCCAGAAGGGGCCACTGATGTTTCTTTTTTGTTAAGTTTGTGTCTCTAATAATGAAGTCATTGATTTCAGGTGGACGTTTCTGCTCATTCTCGCCGTGCATCGAGCAGGTCCAGAGAACGTGTGAGGCGCTAACTCAGCATGGTTTCCAGGACATCAGTACCATGGAGGTGCTGCAGACGGAGCTCAAAGTTAGCAGGAGGACAGTGCCTGTGCGGGATTTGACCTTCTTGAAGCAGAAGGTATTTAAAAAAATTAAAACCCAATAGAATTAATTGACGTGATTCAATTGGCATCAAAAAGCGGTATTGTTAAAAGCACCTGACATGGTGAGGTATTTCCACCTGATTCTATGTTAAAAGGCTAATCGTTCTCTGCTCATCATAGATATGGATTATACTTAAGCCTTTGAAAATATACGAGCATAACTTTGCGATTAAAGTATGATTTTCTTATTAAATTTGATCATATTTTAAGATATCTTACCGTTATAAATACAAGCTATATTGGCTGCGTAAATAATGCTCACAACTGACGAGGTTAAAATGTACAGGCAATTAAGCTGTAATAAACACATTTTAATAGTGATTGACATTAAAAGAAAGCTTACTGAAAGCTTGCGTCATACGTCAGTTGCAGCCTCTGACCCGCCGACTGACACATTAAGTTAGCTTACGACCGATGGATCAGCTAACAAGCCGATAATTGACAGACAGTACTGACGACACAAATTAGTGCACAAAGATACTGATCTATGCTGGATTACAGCTCAGGCCAATTACTGAAGGCATTATTTGGTGGAGGCTTTTGCCTGGTTTTTTTATTGGTCATCATTTATCTGGTTATTGTCGAAGTCAACTAGAATCTTCTTTGTATTTTTTTTGACGTTCAAAAGTGCCATTTTAGATGGTCTAATTGAAATAAATGATTTGACTTTGAAAGTCTAGCTGGCTTTCTTTCGTCATTGAAAAATAATATAATTTACGAATTTTTAAAAGTTTTTACTGATGTTCAAATAATGACCCTTATATTCATAGACATAAAGGTTGAAATAAGGTATAGGAGATATCGCCGACGTATCGGTTTGCGTTCAAAATCGTCACGCGCGCCGTTTGTCGCGCGCGGTCACGTTCCCAACGCCGACGGTAGCGAGTAGGGATGGGATGATGGCGATATATTTTACTATAGTAAAGTTATAATTCAACCATAACACTATACTTGATATAAATGTATCTCTTTATAAATTTCTGTTGCAAATTAGTAAAAACATGATAAAGGTCAGTCAGTAAGTGAGTGACAAAATTTAGAAACTTTACTAGTTATAATTCTTAAACTGCTAGTTCAAATTGTATGAAATTGGAAATAGTCTTATAATTTTATTCACAACGAAGTTATAGGGGAATGGAAAATGCCTTGAACTGCTTCGAGAAAAGGATGGTACGGCCGCTTTATTCCTCTACTTAGCGGGTGCACTGCCGTGCCCCCAGATATGTTATGATAATAATATAAAATTGTAGGAATCTTTAGTTTTAAAAGTTTAAAAGTTCGAATTTATTAGAGGTCATTCATTTGGCCGAATCTTTAGTCACAGTAAAACTAGGAACATTAAAAAGAAAAGGATTTATATATAGGGATACTATCTATATATAGAGTGTACCAATGCTTAAAAGGCCGGCAACGTACTTGCGAGCCTTTTGGTAGTGTGAGTGTCTATGGGCCTGTAGCTGAGCTTGCTATCCGTTTGCCCCCTGTTCTATAAAAAGATAAACGTTTATTGCCTAATCTAACTTAAGTATTGTCTTATCTTAACATTATAAAAATCGATAGCCGTCTCCCAACCCTAAACGCTTGCAAGAGCCGTGGGAAAATCGGGAGGTCTTTTTAAAATCTATCTTATAGCCAACAACAGGAGTGCCATATATTAGTAAATTACTAGATTATACTTGAAATTACCACATTAGGGCAGAGGTAACTTTATGGTAGCTTAAATTAGAGTATGTTTCGTGATCTTACCCTATATAGAGTGATTTATGTACTAATTATTAGACGGATATTATATATTTACAGTTATATTACGATTATTGATTATAAATATTTGCTTGGCCGTTTGACACATTTTTAGATAATTTTGTCTTTATGTTAAGTTCTTGCCATTTATAATAATTTATAGTATTTAAAGTTAATAATGTAATTATGTACAAATGAACGATGAGCGAGGGGTTTTGCATTGTAATCAAAACAGTTCCTAGCCCTTTATTATTCATACGAATCAAATATTACAATCGACAGCATTTAAAAATGCATTTGAAGTATTTTCGTATTCCTACTTTTTAAGCCATACGAATGGTCCTGATCGAAGTACACTAACCTTATAAGATGACCCAAAATGCCATTCACATAATTAAAACTTATCTCATGATCTATAAAGTTTCGAATATGATTTATGCCTGCGCCGACGCAGCTGCAAGAACAAAGCACATTCCCACATTTATTGAGATGACTGATTGATGGTAACGTGCTCTATTGTACTTGAGCTAAGCCTTTGAAAGCTGAAAAATGTAACAAAGTTCTGTCGCTTGATAAATGTTTGTTGAAATAGGGTAGATTTATTAAAACACTCGTTCGTATATATTTAACATAAATGCCTCCAGTGTTTAGGTAGGCCTTTGTAATGTATTTTAAAAAAACATTTTTGATTGTGAATTTCATAATGTATGTCCCACAAATTTATAAATAAATAAAAAATATAGTATCAGAGTTGTAAAATTCATACATTGGTTGTTAAAAATATAGCAAAACAGCTCGCTTAAACACTTAAGGGATATAGATAATGTTTACACTCACCTGTTTTATACTATACTAGCAGACCGGCCAAGCTATGCTGTGGCTTAGGTTCAAGTTATATTACATAGTAGTAACCTATTCAAGGGAAACGGTAGGAGAACACCAGTCATGGCGACCACCATGCTTTTTGGCGGTTGTGTCATTAAATTATAGGTTATGTGAAACATTGGTACTTTCAACACAGCGCCATCTGTTAGAATTGTGACTATCAAATATAAAACAAATATTATGCAATAAAATAATAATGCGGGTATAAATTGAGATGTAAGCTATCCTATCTTTTAAGTTGGATCAAACTACACACAGTGTGCAAATTTGATTGATATCGGTTAAGTAGTTTAGTAGTCCATAGCGGACAAACAACGTGACACGTAATTTATATATATTAAGATAAAGCTGGATTTACCACGTTGCATTCTTTCATCGCCTTTTAGTTTTGAAGAGAGTTAGTTTTTAACGTGTTCATCTATATGAACACGTTAAAATATATATATAATATCTATTAAATCCAAAATAAAACTAGTTTAAATCTAAAGGAATGGAATGCTAAATTTATAAAAAGATGTTTAAGAAAGATGTAATTATTTGAAGACATTGTTACCATAACCTATTATATCTCGGTCATACTTATTAAGTGAAACGATTGTGTTATCAAAGAAGATAGTTATATATAGACCCGTCAAAAAATTTCAAAAGCACAGCTCTTAAAACAAAAGAAGTTTGATTTCTATTAAAGAATTCGGATTCAATTTATCTTCCGCTATTCGAAGCGAAATTCCAAACTAATTTGAACTTGATAACACTACCACTACTAATTACTCACCATAAACATGCTAAATTCCATAGATAATCTTAGAAATAATATTGACCAATAGATAATAAGAGAATTCGGACACAATTAATCGGAAAATTCATTATGCGTACTCATAAATCTGTTTTGCTTGAAGGTGAAGTAACCGGTCACATAACGATCGCTAGGGTTGACACCTTTATAACATTTGTCCTGTAAACCCTCCAATAGAGCATGCCTTTTAAAGCTAGATTTTTATTTATTTAACAACTATGTATTTAAATTTACACACTCGCACGGGCGTCAATAACAGGTTCCTACTATGACACTCTGTCCCTGCCAGCTTAACATTGTAAACTAATAATTATAATATTATTGTAATGAATGTCGACGCTTCGGTGGATGGAAATATTGTGACCAATTTATGTTCCATAGTCACATATTCCCTTGTATTTTTTTTTTCTTTAAAAAATGTTCAAACATCTATTCAGCAATAGACGCTTTCTCTTGGTGTCACTGTCTGACTAAGGTTGCTGAAAATCACTCTAAACTTATGTAAATAATGCGTTAAATAACATTTCAAAGTGTAAGTACGAGCTTAAACAGACAATATCCTAACCTACTCTCACGTCGAAACATGAGCGTGTACGTATTCGCACATACTGGCGCACCTTTATGATCTCGAGTAGTATTAGCTTTCTTGAGTACTAGTACTAGTATTGCTTTTAGAGATTCTCTATTACGTCTTATCTAAATGCTTATTACAAAGTTGTTAAAGAAGTTCTAAATGTCCATTTTATGTATAAAAACATTCACTTGTTTTAAAACTATACCTATTATGCCTGTAATTTATCTATCGGCTCAACCCTATACCGGCGCGTGCTCACAACAGATAACATCTTATCATGGATCGAAACGCGATCTGTCGTCAGTCGCTCGCGTGCCCAAACACAGCCACCGCTCAGCTGACCATTCAGGTATTACGTCACTGACCATTGCCATATATCTTTTATATGTGTATGAGATACATATATCCTTAACTAGCAACTGAGTAGAATAAGTAGTTCTTTAGTTAACACGGCGTATAACTTGGGGGACTTGTAACTTTCGGTTACTTAAGAAAGAAAATAATTTATATATTATTCTCGTAATCCTACTTATATTATAAACGCGAAAATTTGTAAGTATGAAGGGATGTATGTCTCTTTCACGTAAAAACTACTGAATGGATTTTAATGAAACTTTACAATAACATATATTATACATCAGAATAACACATAGTCTACACTTTACAAAGATATTGTGTGAATTGTCCAAGATATCAAGTAAGAAATAAATCTACCATATTCGAGCTATTGTGGCGAGCGCTGCCAAACCCACTAGAGTTACACATATGTAATGTATAATGGAAATGTTTACCTTCAATAGTCCTACAAAAAAGCCTGCTACAGTATATATCTATATCTTATGTGTAAGCCAATGTAGTGAACCATAACTACAATAAAAATTGATAATTTATTTCGAATGCACATTTGGTAGTAATAAATTGATTCCTAAATGAAAATAGATACTTTTAACGTTTCTGGTATTTAAAGTAGATAAAATGTCTTTCATGCTAAATCATTTGGACAAATATTATTTTAATCCTGCGCAGACGACGATATAAATTTAAAACGTTTTGATCTTAGCTTCAAATTATCCATCAAACTTCAGGTTTTACAACAACATAAATTGTCAAATGAACCAGCCAAGCAAATTAAAATTGTTAATGTCCCCTTGCGAGGCGAGCTCTGTAATGAGAGCGAGTTAACTTATTGCCGTGTAACTCGAAAATCGTAATTTCAAATCTCAGTGACATCGAGACTGGTCTATCATTTATACTCCTGACTCGATGGGCACGTGGTTCCGTTTGCGAGAACTTTGAGTCAGTTGTAAGCGATGTTTGAACACATTTTCGATAGAAAATATTCTTCTTTAAATTATCTTCCATAAGCATACAATAAAACTCAAGTTGGGCTTTGGTCACTCTGACACATCGCATTGTATGAAGCGTATAGGACGTGCATTAATAAAACTGTTTAATTTTAAGGCAACAATAATAACTAAATTAGTTTAGACAGCAGTTAAATCTAAAAAACTTAAAACAGATTCAATTTTATAGGCTCTATATATTTTATTTAATAATCACAAAAATACAAGTAATTCTATGTACCATTTACAATTCCATATAATATATATTATCCATATAAACACAGACGCCATATTCCTCTTTTATGTATTGCTAATTTCAAAGCGCCATTCTCTAGACAGATTGTCAAAGAACAAAGAGATTTAGGACTGTAACACGATCCAACCATATTGTGACGCAACACTGATCGAGACGGCCATGGCTAAAGGGATGCGCTTGCGCCGTGAAATTACTCGTTACTGCGCGGGAAATTTATGCGCAGCTCCGTTCGAGTTTTAGAACATGTTATGTATAGAAAATATAGTATTGATATGTTACGTATTAATTATAACTTAACACGTGTCTTGTTTTGCTTATAAAGGATATTTCATATAGATAAAATAATTTGCTTTGACTTTTCACTTAAAAATCTTACCTTTTCATAGAAAAAAGTGAAGTACTTTTTCGTCACGTTCTGTCAAATTGTGTTTAAGCTGTGATGAAAAAGGACATATTACATAAAACGTAGACTGATTAATTTTTATGAATAAGAGACTATATTATAATAATTACAATAATAATCTTCCCAAAGATTACATCACTAGACCACAGGTAAAGAACGTACGTAGTTTTGTAAGGTCAGAAAAAGCCGTAATAGTTCTAATTCTAACTTTTAACACAACACATAAACATACTATTAACTTGAATTATTTAAAACAAGTTTGTCACACTTATTAATTCTCAAAGTCGCATATAAAGTGATAAATACAAAATATTCAATTGCTTTTATAGGAGTTAATGAAAGTATTCACAGTTTAATAAAATACTTGTTCATAGTTCCTGGAAAGTAATGTAATAAATATTTATTTGACTTATCCCGGCGTCGACTCTTGTATACACTGACCTTTAGCAGGACTCCAAACCCACCGTTATTACAACCAACATAAATTCGCTACTTGACAAAATAATAGGGGAGTCGATGGGATGCTATTAACGCCCAGTAAGATATATAGACTCGTCTCAATCAGATACCTTAATACGAATGGTCGTAATAGAAACTCTGATGCTAAGATAATTGAATAAGTCCGGGTTCATGCGGAATTAGTACCTTATGATAAGTATTCAAATTACCTACTACTGTGTTGATACTGCACATATATATATTTAGTTAATACATAAATAAAGCAATTTAATTTTTTTAGTACAATTCTCTTTTCGGCCCAAAAAGACGAAGAGACGATAGAAAAGTTATATTTAGTACTTCTGTTAAAATAGTGTAATTAACTGATTTAGTTGTTATGATGAAAATGAATTTTACACTCTGTGAGAAAGAACCTTGTCCAATTTATATCTTAAATTTCATTGATAATAAATAATCCTTCTGGTATTAAGAGTGTACATGGCGCCACACTGCCCGTTTGCCCCCTGTTGTATGATAAAAAATGTATGATGAAACCCCTTTACAAACATTTCAATACTATATAGAAAGATATTCAGTTGAACGCGTTACATAAACATAGTAATAAACAAGCCTACAGATTATAAAACAGCATGTAGAAAATCAATTGAAGCGTAAAAAACAAAATAACAAAAAAAAATACTGAAGACACTGGTTGAAACTAGTACAAAAGCCCTTATAACGGACTTTTAACACCACAAATGAATTATTGAGATGTAAGCTTCGAAATATAAAATCTATTTCACAGCACGCGAACACTATTTTATTCAGTGTTTATTTATTGCGACCAGTAAATGTATATTTTATCGAACCTTCAAGGTAATAATTGTTTGTCGTACATTTATTTCGCCTGTATATTTAATTCTATGACATCTGATATTACAAAAGCCGTCCTAGTTATTTGTTTATTGTGGCAATCAAAGCTATATAATTTTTATTGCTTAACAATAAATCACGTTGAAATTTTAATAGGTGTAGCAAAATATGTTTTTACTGTGGGAGCTTTCTTTTGTATTTTACTATTTCAGCTTTATTAGTTATAGTCAACTTTTTTTCGTATGCTGTTTAAGGTTTGGCTTAGACGGAAACGCTACTTCTGTTATTCTCTCGTCAAAAATTTTAATAACAGACTCGCCTCCTCGGTCGTAATTTCGAACCCCGGCTGTGCTCCAATGGACTTTCCATGTGCGCATTTTAACACTCAGTCTGTGATGTAAAGCATCGCGGGGAAACTGGCATGTCTTGGACCCAAAGTCGATGGCATGTGGAGGCACAGAAGGCCGATCTACTCGCTTATTAGAAAAAACAAATAATCATTAAACAGATACTGAAAACCTTAAATTGTAGCACTGGTAATTTTTTTTTTATAAAACATTTTCAAATGAGCTACAGTACGTGCTTAATAACGACACGAAATGGCCATGTGCCATAAATAATAATTGCTTCTTATAATTTTATACACTTTTTGGCACTGGCCCTGCATTTGTAATAAATATTTTAAAATTAAATCATTTTAATCATTAAAATGGACTTTATTTAATTTTATCAAATCCAAATCATAATACAAAAAAAAAAGTGGGTTAGTCTATCATCATGTTTCTCAGCATGATTGTGCTAAATTATTGGATTGTAACCCGATACCTTACCAACAATATAAAGCTATGTTAGAATAGGTAAATTCACTGATACATAACCTGCGCCAAGATATGGTTGTAAGGCGACGTGTGGACACTTACAGGCTTTGGAGAAATTTAATGCGGACATTGTAGAGTTAAACGTTGCAGAAACATATTACTAACTCCATATTAAATTTTATATACAAATACAATATAGAAAGTAATCCAGTGTTATCTTCTTATATTAGTCAAAGAAAATAGTAGATTTTATTTAAACGTTTATTCGACTGTTTTGTTAATTATGCAAAACTGGTTGAATGAAGTTCCTTCTCCGGATTATTCGTGTGTGGATTTGAGCAATATTTAATTATAACGCATTGAAATAAATAAAACTTGTATATTGTATATTTGTTATCCATATTAATGTTCTGTGCGTGTGTTTTATAATTTTGATGTATTTTTTTGTGTATAACGTGGATTCGAGAAAGGTTTTGATTGACAATAAGATGTGTTTTTTTTTGTATTCAATACGTGTACGCTAGTTTCTATTTAAATTTTAAATTATATTATTAAAATTAATTATTACTAAAAGCACCCAAGTTTGCGAAACTCCTAGTCACGTTCGATCACAATACGTATGATCCGGATTCAGCATGTTACTATTTCGCAACGCGTAGCCCTTAATGGCTAAATATATATTGAATTCGTGCATCATTTGGCACGTTTGTTTATTTATGCCACTGCTTAGTGAGCGGTTATAGTCAATTTAGCGATCAGATTGCCACGCCGGTGAAATATGGGTAACGCGATGCATATTGTTTCGTTCTTGATGATTTATTTTAGTAACTAGAGCCAATTAAAGAGTTCAAAAAATATAATAATAGTATATGTTTTACGTATATATGTAGTTCTTTCAGTATAAAATTCTATGAAGTGAGGAGGAGGATCGATCGAACGACTGGGCTTGGCCAGCGATGTGTACAATAATCATATTAGGGCAATTCATGTGATCCTAATCCTTGGGATTGATTTGCTCCATTTGAAACAATTTGTATGACAATACTTGGCGATTAAAAAGAGTGGCGGAAAGTTTCTTGCCAGTTCTTCTTACCCGCTCTACGCCCTTGACTTGCGAACTGGTAGTAAATGTAAATTTACAATTAATTTAACAATTCATAAGTGTACTTGTTTACCTACATGAATCAAGATATTTTGAGTTTGAGTTTGAATATTATATTTAGATTTTATGTTGTATTAACTTACCCTATAGAATGGGGGAAAACGTGAGCTACATATTTTTATATTAATTTTTCCTTCTGCGAATAGACACTAAAACCTTTTTTATAATTTCTAGTGTTAGTTGAACATTTTTGATGTTTCTGTGATCCTGATAAATTTCTAGAGAAACTCATGCGTGACAAAGGAATGACGATGTTGGATCATGATACGTATCGTAGAACTCACATATTCTTAAACTAAATACAGGTTGTATTCAAATTTCTAGCTTTACGACAGCGGCGTGGATAGAGTCGTCAGTCGCATGTACAGGATCGCGGTGCAATAAATTAGCACTCGAATGTTCCCACGAGCGAAACCGTATCAAGATGAGCCTCGAACAACGAAAGGAGGACAGCGAAATGCTTTATTTTCTCACTCGATTTATTCCGAGTGACATTCTCTTACGTTTTGTTCGATGTCATTCTAACGAACGTTGCGCTAACAGTGTTCTTCGTTGCTCTAATAGAAATACTATGGCTGCTTTTAGCTGCTTTGGCTTTAAATTGATATGTTAGGCAAATTGTATCTTTCGTTGTTTAAGTTACAAGAACCAATAGAATTGTTAACTATAATCGCGATTGTCACTTGGTTGTGATTGGATTAGGCAGGCCTGGACAAAATAACGAGATCCGGCTTTGATATCCGCATAATTGCGGATTAAAATATAAATATTAATCCGCAATTATGAAGAGCGGATTAATAGTTCGCGCCCAAAACTACCCTAGTTTTTGAATGGTTTTGAATTATCAAAAGGGTAACTTCTTTGGAAACCGAATCAGACTACAAGTTATAGATATTGAAACCTAGCTACTACTCTTATGTATAAACGAAAAGTTATTGAATATACAAAATGTACCATAGCATTTTTTCTGCTAGTATTATGTTTCGCTCCATTAATTTACTCATATACATTCTTTCTCATAGAATTTTTAATATTTGGCCACTATGCTATTCCCTATATAAGATTAATTAAAAATTCCAATTATGTCTACAATCTTGAGTTTGAAACACGTGGTTGCGACGGTAACTAATAGTTTTATGATTCTTGTCCTAATATTTCACGTGATTTATTATGGGTACTTCAGTAATCGAAGTTTTAGTTAAAAGGCTTAATGAATTGGCAAATGTTAAACTGATTTAGGTAACATTTAATACTTAATATTTTTAAAGGGTAATATGAAACTAATTGTTTGGTATATAACCGATGCATCAACTAGTGAACTTAATTTTTTATTTTTATATGTTCCAAAATTAAATAAAAATGTTTTGTTTGTATATTTCAAGTTAATATTACCAAAACAGACGCGTGGCTGAGCCTGTATTAATTATAATACAACATCCGTAATTGTGATCGATTGGACGTTGGCACGGGCCACAATGGAATTCGTGTAACCGGTCACCGATCACGACACGAGTGACCGGTGACGAATCTATCAGCTGGCTTGTGATAACACAATGCAATGAATGTTTGGACCATTCAATGTTCTCAAGTAGAAGGGTAGTTTAATAAAACGTGTAATTCGTGGATGGTCAAAAGCTCTGTGATATTAATAATTAAAGATGAATGAGATTCTTTTTTGTTAGTCTTTTGTTATCTCAGATTTTTAGGCTTTTGGTTTTTAACAGACTTCAAAAAAGAGGTTTAATTCGTCGGAAATCATTTTTTATATGAGTTAAGGGCATGCTCATGATCATGACTTAGTGTCTGATGGATTCACAAACTCTTAAAACTTTTATAACCCCATTTGAATCGTTTCCATATTTTAATGTAACTTTTCTTTCGGCAAGCATAATTTGTAGTCTTGAACGAAGGCCATAAATTACCAATATACTTATAATACCTCTTTTAGGTCATTTGAATTCGGATATTCTAAAGGAATTTTAATTTATATCGTGAAGATATATTTTAACTTAATTAAAAATACAATGGTTGCTCAGATGCTAATAAAATAAATGTAAAGATATTTTAGGTATATCATTCATATTCAATAAATCAAAAATAATATTTTGTTATAAGTGATAATTACTACTACGGATTAACACGCCCAAAGCTGAGTAATTAGTTAAGAATTTGTTTCAATTCAAGGGTAACAACAAGGTCTGTTTGTAAATACACTAAATTATATCTTGATTATGTGTTCGTTTTTTAATAAGAAAACATCAACAGTTGCAATGTTATTGTCTAAGCTACAACTAAGTCTTCAAATGCGACAAACTCGTCAGCTTAAAATAAGAAGTGGTCTACCCTCTTACAAGATTCATAATGTCTTATAAATCCGAATCCGACGATCTCCAATCAAAAATTTAACTTTGCTGAGGGTCCGCTTGAAAATGTCAACTCATTAGCCTTGGTATGCGGAAGATCGGTTAGCACCCGACATATTTCGTACTGCCCCTGTATTCTTGTACTCTTAGTGGTGCAAAAAGAGAAAACTATAGGTATCAACTTCTACAACGAATTATATTTTAAGGATCTGTGCTGTAACAATCTATAATAACTTGATATAAAATTGTTACAGCAAAATTATATGCTTATCAATATGAGTCACATTGTATGTCCTAACAAATATTTCAGCGCAAATTAGGCCAAGTGTTGGGCAAAGACAATAGTTGGTAAGTGGTTCGGGGTCAGGGCAGGTCACGACACAGCCCGCGGGGTCAGCCTGACTATGTGGTCTTTGTACATGCGTAACTAACACAAATATTTGGCTAGTAAACAATCTATTTGCAATATCAAGAGCTAGCTAATTTATTTTTATATCCTGTTTGATTTCAAAAAATATTTCGGTATGATTATTAGCTGGAATGCAAATGGATAATGTTGGACGGTTCCAATTTTTTAAGGGACTGAGCACTGGAGGCGAGGGGCTGTTTTAAAAACACTTACTTTATGTTTAGTATTTATATTCCAAGCACATTATGTTTATAAAACCCTAGGTTGTTTCACTGTCCGCGTCTAGTAGAGAAGTACATTTTCATAACATATAGTTTAAACAGGCATTCCAAGATTCGATACTAAAACTTTTTCTTCACATGTGACAAGTGATGCCTGCCATTATTTACATATTCAAACTCCAACAGTTACTAAAATTGTTTTACGTCAGCGAATAATTTTCCAACAACATTAGAGATTTTATTGTAATGCCAATAAAATTCGCTACGTATTAATACAAATACAAAAGCCTTTATTGCTAATAAACATTTATTTATAACACATAAGTATTTTATTTTAGTTCTAAGTCAGCATGTCCTGTAGAGTGTAGACACATAGGCCTCCTCCAGCTTCTTCCACTCCAATCAGTCCCTGGCCGGCCACAGCCAAAGTGGACCAGCTACCCTTCTTATGTCATCTGACCATCTTTTGAGCTGTCTTCCACGCATACGATAGCTACGTATTAATAAGTTATAAATGGTAGTTGAAAAGATATTTAAATCAATTTTAAGATATAATACTGTCAATTCCAAGATTATCGAGCAAAATCGACATTAAAGATTAATGGTCTCTTGATTACACCGTTTATTGTTATTTGGACAGCAATGTCATCATATTTCTTAACATTAATCGTATTAGAACTATTGAATACTTCACGATTGCTTCACTGTCTCAATTTGTTCAGAACAATTGCCGAAAATTTATTGTTACGCAAACCATAATGATTTATTCTGCGATCTATTGTTTCTTGTAGTCTCGGGATCACAATTAATGGTATTATTGGCAGGCTGACCCCGATCACGTTTAGATATCGGAGCTTATCTGTGATTATGTATGTCGAAGTTGCTTAGGCTATAGGAATTTTACTCCTGTCGATTCTCACATAACAAGCTATAATGGCCAGGTAAAGCCATTTCTCAAACGCGTACCGAAGTTTTACCATACTTTTATTTTATTCACAAAAGTTTGTCAACGTCCGAATTCTCCTGATTTGGTACATACAAAATAAAAGTTTAATGTGACAGGCACTTAAACCAAACATATCATTCATGAAGTAGAAAAAAAACAAGAAATGTAGTGAAAATTATAAAAAAAACTAAACGATAAGTGATTGCAAAGTGTGAAGGGAGCAACTGGGGATTTCCAGACCTATGCCATTAATCAGACTGCTGGACATCTGAGAGCTTTGCCCAACAGGCGTTTTTCTGAAAAAAGGAAAACGGGTTGATGGCTGGGTTATCTAGAGTACACGAAATTTAAGTTTAGTTACATTCTTAAATTTTCGTTCGAAGCAGATGTATATGAACAAACGAATTCGGCGCTACTGTGCATTACATATCATAGTCGTAATGAAAGCTATACGATGTTAATGCGTAATATTGGTTTGATAAATATCAAAAAACGTAGTGTCATAAAAATAAAAGAACTTATTATAAAAAGTCATCAATCGTGATTGCACGGTCAAATGCCTTTAGATGAGTCTTTCTCCAAAGAACTACTTTTTGTTGGTTTGTCGCGGTTCATTCATCATGTCGTGACCGATGCCCCCTTCGGGTCACGATCCTGCTACTGGTCACATCGGTATTATTGAAGCTATTTGTCAACGTTTTGTACGCATGATTCCTAATTAGGTGGGTAAAAGTGGGTTTTTTGTGTTGGTTCTTAAAAGTATAGAATACTGTTTTTATAAAATCAGTATGACTGATTTTCTTTACAATTTTGGTTCTATAATTCCTTTATGTCTAATAATATCAAAATTATAATAATGAAACAATGGTTGACGTTGGCAGACTAGTTTAATTCAATCATACATAGACCCACAAAGCAGTCCTTTCTTTACATACAACTAGATGTCGCTAGTAGAACAGAATCATTATTTTGATACATTTTTAACAAAAATAAATACGGCTTGATTAAATTTATTAATATAACAACTTAATATTACCTTCGCTCTAATTGAAACATATTTCCAATACCAACTGAAAGTAAAATTTAGCTTTTTATAAAAAATAAGGTCTACTTGTTTTAAACAAAAACATCTACAAGTGCTAGTCAATTCAATTCAATTAAGGAAAGTTAAGTATACAAAAAAAAAATCTCTCACAAACTCGTAGGAAAATATTAATTATAAAGGTTATTTCTGTAATCATATAGAAAATACATTGACAACGATTGGCCGTAATGAATTAATAAATCATTCGATTATTACAACCGTAACCTTAAGTTCTTCATTGATTAATGGCTATGTGAGAAAATATAACGTGATAACATTTACTTCATTCAAAAGCCAAAAGTTAACGAGAAGACCTATAAATAAGCGTAAAATTATTATTTATTACGCGTCTACGCAAGAGGACATAAATATAAGTCGAATGTTAAAAGTGCTAATCGCTGTAAAATTAGTTGCAGCAGCAGTCTTTACTTTAATAATAAAACAAATGAACTCTTATATATCTGCAAACTACTACTATGCAAATATTTTATAATTTATTACTACTTCAAAAACCTATATTTTTATATTCTAAAATAAAGTCAAATCGCTTGTAATAAGAAAATACTTTTGATGTTAAGTTCGCCTATAGTTCCATAGATGGCGCTGCATGTCGGTTAAATCGCGGTATCGTTGTGTTTTTCCTACAGGGTAAAGAGTATTGGACATTTCTATTTCTTTAACTTTGCGCAGAGGCAATATCGTAACCAATGAGGTTTATCCGAGGTGCGATTATTGCTAGTTGAAAACTTTACCAATACCCCGCCGTGTGGACGTGAAATACCGTCCGCTATGGCAATTTTTTGAACGGCCGTTAAGGCCATATTAATCAACTAAGAATAACATTAAGTCAGTTATGAGTTAGCATAGGCGCAAACTATTATCTAGTTCTGGGCTCTGGCTTTTCGTTTAAGTTTCAGGTGTTGGCTGTTGCCACTTGCCATAATTTACAAGTTTTTTTCTAACAATTTTTATTATTTGATTTGTCTAGATTTTATTCCCGGTGATTATTTTTAATTTAGTATTATTTTAGTAAAATTTATTAAAATAAAACTAATAATTAGTACATGTTAACGATTCCTTAAATCTTCTGGTTGTCACATTAAAAATGAATTATCTTATACATGTATACCATTTTAGTTTTAAAGTCTCAAAATAATTTAAACTTTTTTTTCTTTGGTTACATCCTTTGATTTCAACATACGCTTCGTAAAGTATTTTGTCATAAACAAATAGCCGTGACAAAAAGGATTATGTGACGAAACAAGACCACGCGTCGATCCAGATTGAATAATGTCAAAAAGATTTGACATTTACACTCGGTGAAAGTAGGGGCTTATTGAGTGGAATCGATTGATCGACTTATAATCGTATTATCGAACTACGGGGGGTCCATAGTCTGTTTTTAATGTCCGAATTGTGCTCGCTTAATGAAATATATTAGATTTGTTATTATTTGTCAACTAAATTACGTACGTTTAAAAAGTTTTGTAATATATTTAATCAAGTTTTAAAGGTCACCGTATCTGGAAGTAGTATTATATCGTATAATCGTATTATATTTATATGAAGGCATAAGCGATCATATAAATATAATACGATTGCAAGTAGGACGTGGTTACACTGTATAAAATATATCGCTGGATATTCGGTTTTTCCATCAGCAGTAGTCTTGCGGCCTTACAACCTACATCTATAGAACTATTTAAAATGATTGACAGCTAACGTTTTAACCTGTATTGCGTTATAGATATCAATTAATACTAAACATTTAATTGTACTCGTTCATTAATGTATGCGGCGCTTTTATCGCATTAAAGTGAATGAGTGGTAAAACAAAAAAGTATGAGTATCCGTCAGACATCTCAACACTTAGAGGTTTGCGTATAGGGTGTCCATCATTTATGAAAATGGAGTAATTTTAGTCTTAAGCCGGAAATAGAATAAGTGCCAGCTCTAGTAAAATAATTTAACTCTCACAAAATCCAGTAGTGTTTACTTCAATATACTACTTACTACTACTACTTCGATGGTCAATCCTAAAATAAAAATAGCCTGTATACGAGTCTACATTGTAAGGATTACATTAAATTTATGTTATTATATTTAATATTAGTATACGACCTTCGCCAGAGTGAAGGAAATCAAATCCATTTGTCTCTCATCATCTACTATCTTCCAATCTTTCCTTGCTATATCTTTAATTTCATCTTCTCAGGTTTCTGGTGGGCTTCCTTCTTCCCATCTTAAGCATTACAGGACGAATATTTTGATGAAACATTAAAGTTTTGTAGCGTCAACTACGGTCTGCGCCTACAAATTACTGCGATGACATCATGCTCTGAAACGCGCTTACAGCCCAGCCGCTAAAGATATAATTTTTAGACTTTAGCCACTGGGGCCTTCGGGCCGGCCAGTCAGTGCTTAGATAGGTCAACTTGGTCATTGTGACGCCTCTCTTAGGCTTTATTTTTTTATGGCTGCACAGTGTAACTGGAAAGTTACAGGCTCCTGAAATAGATTTCTCACTATCTCAGGAGCCGGAGCTACATATTTGTTGTCTAGTGTAAGTTTATGGCAATAAATTATTATTATAATTTACTCCAGAAATTGCTCTAATACATTTTTTGAGACTTAAATACTCTATTTAGTTTGACTGAATTTATCCCAAATTATAATTCCATACCTAAGTATAGATGAAACATATGCAAGATAAGCAGCTAATACCATAGCATAGCTAAGCTAGGGTAACAGTTTCCTTTAGTCGTGTATATAAATGAAATATTTTACATAGTTTTTTATTGCCTGCTAATTTATAAATAACATTTATTATAGTATTGTTTGGTATTCCACGTTTAAATTCGAAAGCACTTAAGCACTTCTACTATTCTTTATAATACTACTGTGTATTTAAAGAGTTGTATATAATGTATGGAATTAAAAAAAATATGTATATGTAACAGGATATTGAAATATTATCCCTTGATTCAAAGAAGTTTATGACCCCTACCCGGTCGTGATTCATACGCTCTCCTTACTGACAGATGGCGACGTAATGGCGCGATTGATTTACGATACCGACAGTTTTAATAATTGCGTAATCGGTTAAGGCTCGCTTTTACGAGGATGCTCTAATATGCTAGGACTTTAAGGGTAAAAATTCAGATTCCAGACTTAGCGCTAATTATCCCGTATAAAAATCGTCTTAGATTTTGACCCTTAGAAGTTATTATTAATAAAAAAGAAATACAAATACAATTACTTTAATCAAAAATGGTTAAACCAACCATTTTTGATGTTTTAGCTCAGCTTTAATTTACTGTCACCATTTTCAGTGAACTCATTCTATCTTATAGTGACAGCTATATAAACTGAACAAAAAAAACAATTGAAAAAAATGTATTTGATAAAATCAAGTTATAAACACAAAGAAATATAGAACATAAACCCTGCGGATTTTTAAAAAAATATAACTGTCATATTCCGCTGTATCGAAGCGGAAATATATTCCCCGTAATTGTATTAACTGTACTTTGCAAGACATTTTGTTAATTAATTTAGTGATAAACATATGCTTTTCAGAAAAATGTAAACTAAATTGGTACATATTGTAGATCATATATAAATATTAAGCTTCATAGTACGATGTAGACTGATGATACTGTGTGAAAGAAGTCTTACTACGGCTTACATACAAGTTACAACGTGCCAAGTGATTCCTTTTTAAACTTAGACCTTTGTTTATAGCATGCAAGTGTATGACGTTTTTTACATGTTTTTCTTTTAAAAATGAGCTGATTTTAGCAGTGACGGTATTATTTTCAATTAAGTTCGAACTCATTCCACGCCGTTTTTCGCAACATATTAAAAAATAAAGCTCACAAGATTTATTACTCCTTATAACGCTTGTTTATTAACTTGATATTTAAACCGTTATTGAAGAAAATACGCTTTAAGTAACGTATGTGTGGCCCTAAATATGACCGTTATCAAAAACATGGGATTTGACCGCTACCGCTGCTTTTTACGATATCTTGAATGTTCGTTTATTTATTTCACATTTACGAGGGTGAACATCTAAATCCACTGGGCCATATTTATGAGACGTCAGTTGGGACGGGTTACAAGCACAGATAAAAACGGACATTTTGTCGCTTCGCGTTTGGCATTTGTATCATATATTGCAAGATTTTTTTATTTTAGAGTGTCTTACAAGTTACATTATATTTAATTTCTTTTTACAGTTATAAAGTCCAATTATTTAAACAGAAGACTTTCAAAGTTTTTAATCATTAAATCAATAGCCACAAAGTATACTTTAATTAATACAGCGAATAAATAAAATTAATACACTTTTAAACACGTGCCAATCATTTAGTGGAAATTATGATTTTAATAGTGTAATTAATAAATATCAAACGTATGTTGAAAATTTTAGTAAATTACCCTATTAGACCCCATTTCGGCACGGGCCAACGAGCAGTAATTATTTTAAGTGTCAATAAATAATAAAGATGGCCGCGCACTGCTGAGTGCTCGTCCATCTCTCTTATCTCAATTCTTAATGCGCCTCTTTGCTGGTCATTCTTTTTTTAAATTTCGTTTTCTTTTTTCCCATGTCATGTAGCGAAGAGGTTAAATTTTGTGTTGACAGCGTGAAGGTTTTATGTTTTAATCTGGAGTTTATGTTCGTTTCATCTGTGGGGTAGATAGATTAGTTGATGTCGTTTTTTTATCTTGTTGTAGCTATGATCAGATGCGCGTATAATAAGAATAATCATTTTAAATTGTTTAAGTGTTTTGTAAACGTTTCGCCGGGTTGCTTCAAATTATCCACGATTTAAGGTGCTTTATGAAGTCATAACAATAAATCAACTGTGCAACAACGATTTTGTTGCATTTCCGAAAGACGGACCATCTATCACGCGGCCGGCGCGTTCAGAGTTTGAATAAATTTATGTTACGTAATTGCGGTGTGCGTGCGCGCAAGATGCGCTAGGGATTATGTTGTTTTACCGGCAAACTTGACGTTGCCGTCATTATACTGCACTTACATACTTTGACCCCTTACCTCTATAATAATCAAAGAATCAAAGATAAATAATCTTTAGAAAACAAACTTAATCGGAAGAACTTCTAAGTTCTAACCAATATCATCTTAAAACTATCACAATTTTACATGAAAATTCATTATTATTAATTTTCTAACGGAACTATAATATAATGTATGAAGGTAATTTACGCTTAACCGCATACAGTTATAAAAAGGGTTAAGCGGTTTTAACGTGAAATAGATGAGAAAACATGGACGAGGTCAGGGCTATAAGTTGCGGTCGCAACTCAATTGGAGTAATCTTCTCCGACGAGGCATTACTTACGTCTACTTTACCTTCAAGTGGTCTAGGTATGTCCGTCTTTTTTAAGATAATACGAGTTGAAACGGAAATTATTTAAAATCTTCTTTATGTTCACCTAAGCTGGTCAGATTTTGCACATGTTCATGTTCCAAGTGACGTATGGAAAACAAAATAGCTTGTCGAGTCTTATGTCAAACTTTGTAGTAATATTTCATTTCCTATCAGCTTAAATAGGTTACAATTGTAATATATACTTAGAGAGGTGTAAAA
Source organism: Pieris macdunnoughi (assembly GCA_905332375.1). NCBI lineage: Eukaryota > Metazoa > Arthropoda > Insecta > Lepidoptera > Pieridae > Pieris > Pieris macdunnoughi. The sequence continues at coordinate 3,751,331 of CAJOBZ010000013.1, read as the reverse complement.
CTGTCACATCTCACGAAGTTGGTTTGAAATTGCACTCAACCAGCGTGGCGCCACCGTCTTAATGACAAGGCGCTTGTGTTCTGTCATTTCACGATAACCACCGCTGATGGCCTTTGTATTTACCGCTATGACATGAAGAATCTAATTAGAAGACAAACGCCGACGAATTCTTGACCTAAATAGTAAAGAGCGCCCAGCTTCGAATACCTAAGGATAAAACTATTGGATTAAGGTGCGTTTATTGATCTCCAACAGGAAGAATACTTCCATACTTTGCTTTTTTAAACCATATAAATAATATTCAAGCTTTTGATTTTTTAACTGTTTCGGGAATTAAATTGATTAATTCCCATGAAACGATATTTTGAGTTGAAATGCACAGATTAGACCACCTTAATAGTAAAGTGCCAATAAAGCAAAAGATGAGTGAAACAGCTGATGATGAAATGTGTTCAGTCAATTTCAATGAGGCACTTTTAGTTAAGTTTTTAAGCTTAATTCCTCTTTAATCTTATTAAATGGTGTTTACGGTGTCATGAAAATGGACATATTAGTGTTTTATTTAAAACCGTGTAGTAAGACTAATTTCAATAAGGGTACTGTGAGCTTAGATAACTAAACCTCTAAGCTACATTAATACGTAAGGGCCTTTAATTATTATTCGTATAAGGCGACTGAAATTTTAATTCTCTTGCACATTTATCTCTTAATGAACTTATTGAAAGTTGAAATTACCGAAGCTATTGGTGGTAGGTGGCACGTTGTTTATTATAAAATAATAACGGATAGTACGCTGAACAAGTTTATTGGAGGACGAGTATCTAATCCATGACATCGATAATAACTCCACGCGCCCTGACCCCCTTGGTAGTACAATCCTGCGCACAATGTTTCAAATTTGTGAGCTTCGTTCACGTCATGACATACGAAAATATATTTAATGATTCTGATGTAACTTTGTTTATCTATGACATCTCACCAATAGGTTTTTTTTAAATAGAAAAACACTCAAACAGTTAATTTACAATACACAAATAGCACGGAATGATTTATACTATCTCCTCTAACCAATATAACAAGATATAGATTGTTACTAAATATTTCACTGAAATGATATTCTATTGGACATTGAATTGTGATATGTCTATGGATTAAATTTTTAAATGCTTAAGAGTGCGCACGTATAAACAGAGAACGAATTTCAAAGTAACCTGAAAAATATATTATTTCGCCGAGAATCGGCCCCAAGACACTACGCCATCGCCAACACCCTCAAAGGCAGTAAATGTTCATATTTTGATGTTATTTTTTACGATATAGTTAATACATACATAAATTTTAGTTTCATTTTCCATTCACCTGTACAGTACAGTCGAGCACGTATTCACGAGGCAGGTGCATAATAGTAAACCTGCGTTGATGTTGATCTTACACATTTAGCGTGTCGATATCATCGTACACGCAACCCGGTCTTAATCGCTATGTAATTACAGCATTAGCGAGGCACTAATCTGAGGATTTACGCGGTTATCACAATAACACGCGCTAATCAATCGGTAAATATGTTAACGATCCATGGTTTTGATAAAGCTATCGATTTATCAGGAACATTGCAGTGCGATTTTATATACAATTTATTTTTAATACCTATAAGTTTTCGCAAATTTACAACTTCATTTCTTCCCAACATAACTTACGAAGATAGCTATAACAACATAGTATGTTGTGTATGTGTAGTTCTATATAACAGTATTAAACCCAATAAAAATAAAAAAAAATATGTTTATTATGGAACATAAGATACATGTATCACTTATTCCACGTCATTAAATTTGAATTTGTAGGCATCCCTACTCATCGCCAAAAGAAGACAGAGGGTGTAGGCCGAGAGAAAAAGCCGGGTGAAATGATAAGAATCATCTTCACAATGATAGGAAAATACTTGTAATAAAACGGCTATTATTATTATTAATAATTCAATGCCGCCTACGTCCCCTTGGGCACAGATTGCGTCCGTATCTTTAATCAATTCTATTTTTATTGCAAGTGGGTAATCAGCCCTCTATTCCTGACACATGTCGTTAAATTTGGGTTTAAGGCAAGGTTTTCTCAAGATGTTTGCCTTGATCGTAGGAGCAAATGTTAAAAAAAATTAGTGCGACACAGCTGTGATTTGAACGTACGTCCTCAGGATTAAGACGCTTTAGCCACTAAGCCAACACTGTTCTTTGTAACTACATAGTAGGTGTAATAAAAATGATATCAAATTATAATGATAAATTTATTGTTTTAAATTACGTAGTTAGGTTTAAGGGAGCGTCACGCAATTTTTTGGAGATTATTGATCGGGGACCCCCCATGTAACGCGCCGTAACGATTTTCTGTACCCAATAGTTTATTAATAAACTAAACTAAACAGTTTACTGTAAAGTACTGGAAAGTCGAAAATAATATTAACAATAACGCGTAATTAAATCGCCCCGCCCCGCATCGTAACGTATTACAAATAGAAAAAAAATTCGTTACGTAATACTTGAACGCTCCCTAACGTATATTTTGGGCTTTGTATATTAGGTAAATTATTTTTGTTATTCTCAGAGCTGTGACAACCCAGTAGAAGAGAAACCCTCAAGCGACAAAAGCTACGTGGTTGGAGCCTGGCCAGCGACCACGCCCGGGCACACAGGATACTTAACTGTTGCTACACTGCCTCCAGCGTTTCTTAGGCGTAAGTTATCAGGACTAGGAGGCTGGAAATAATACTCATGAAATTCTGAATAATTAAATAGTAGTTTAATTAAAGTTTGGAAAGAGATACGTCTTGCAGTTGAAAAGGCCTTGGCAAAAGCATAGTTGCATATTTTTATCAAAAGCTAACAGCTTTTATTGCTCATTATGAGTTAACGGTTATTTAAGCCATTTAGTATCACTTCTATTTAATGGTTTTATCTTTCAGGAAAGTTGCCAATCACTGAAGCTGAGAATGGGAAAGCTCTATCGACAGAGATTGAGATGAAGAGCGACTCTGACAGCGAAGAAGATAAGTTAGTTGTGGACGAAAGTGGATTATGATTAGTATTATCAATGAATAAATGCTAATAATTGTTATTTTCTTTTAATATATGAAATCTGTTTCGAAATATTTAAAAATATATAAGTTCAACACGAAAATGACATAACAGAAACCGACACAAAAAAGCTTAAAATTAGGTTTTCTTATCTAAATCAATAAAAACATACTGGCTAATTAAGGATACGTAAGAAAGCATGAGGTTTTATTATATTAGAAAAGGAATGCTATCATTGGGGGGGGGGGGGGGGGGGGGGGGGGGGGGGGGGGGGGGGGGGGGGGGAAAAAAAAAAAAAAAAAAAGGGGGGGGGGGGGGGGGGGGGGGGGGGGGGGGGGGGGGGGGGAAAAAGGGGGGGGGGGGGGGGGGGGGGGGGGGGGGGGGGAGAAAAAAAAAAAAAAAAAAAAAAAAAAAAAAAGAGGGGGGGGGGGGGGGGGGGGGGGGGGGGGGGGGGGGGGGAAAAAGGGGGGGGGAAAAGGGGGGGGGGGGGGGGGGGGGGGGGGGAAAAAAAAAAAAAAAAAAAAAAAAAAAAAAAAGAGGGGGGGGGGGGGGGGGGGGGGGGGGGGGGGGGGGGGGGGGGGGGGGGGGGAGGGGGGGGGGGGGGGGGGGGGGGGGGGGGGGGAAAAAAAAAAAAAAAAAAAAGGGGGAAAGAGGGGGGGGGGGGGGGGGGGGGGGGGGGGGGGGGGGGGGGGGGGGGGGGGGGGGGGGGGGGGGGGGGGGGGGGGGGGGGGGGGGGGGGGGGGGAAAAAAAAAAAAAAAGAAGAGAGGGGGGGGGGGGGGGGGGGGGGGGGGGGGGGGGGGGGGGGGGGGGGGGGGGGGGGGGGGGGGGGGGGGGGGGGGGGGGGGGGGGGGGAAAAAGGGAGGGGGGGGGAGGGGGGGGGGGGGGGGGGGGGGGGGGGGGGGGGGGGGGGGGGGGGGGGGGGGGGGGGGGGGGGGGGGGGGGGGGGGGGGGGGGGGGGGGGGGGGGGGGGAAAAAGGGGGGGGGGGGGGGGGGGGGGGGGGGGGGGGGGGGGGGGGGGGGGGGGGGGGGGGGGGGGGGGGGGGGGGGGGGGGGGGGGGGGGGGGGGGGGGGGGGGGGGGGGGGGGGGGGGGGGGGGGGGGGGGGGGGGGGGGGGGGGGGGGGGGGGGGGGGGGGGGGGGGGGGGGGGGGGGGGGGGGGGGGGGGGGGGGGGGGGGGGGGGGGGGGGGGGGGGGGGGGGGGGGGGGGGGGGGGGGGGGGGGGGGGGGGGGGGGGGGGGGGGGGGGGGGGGGGGGGGGGGAGTTTGGATTGGGGGGGGGGGGGGGGGGGGGCCGGAAAGGGGGGGGGGGGGGGGGGGGGGGGGAAAAGGGGGGGGGGGGGGGGGGGGGGGGGGGGGGGGGGGGGGGGGGGGGGGGGGGGGGGGAAAAGAAGTTTTTTAAAAAAAGGGGGGGGGGGGAGGGGGAAGGGGGGGGGGGGGGGGGGGGGGGGGGGGGTGGGGGGGGGGGGGGGGGGGGGTTTATAATTGATCCAAATATGTTTTAAAAGAGCGCCTCCTCAAATACGAAAGCATTATTATACTATATATATTGCTTATGCTTTATATATTTTTTTGTAGCGATTGTTATCGGCACCTGACTAATGTCAGCACCTAGTTCTGTCCCACCGCTCCAATCATTGCTGGATTTTAATAAAAGCTTGTCCGCCTATCACAAGTTCTAACTATTAAAAAGATATTTTACTACCCAAGGCTGCACATTTTGCTAACTCAGGCTTCTTAGTTTTTTAAGCGACTTGCGACTACCTAAATCGGCGTCAGAGGCAGGTACTCTCTCAAGCATTTTATAAGCACATTCTAGCATTTCAATTCATATCATTTAACATTTAATTAATTAGCATTTATTATTTTGTTATACGTGAGTGGTAAATATAGATCGAAAATAATATACTCTATTGTTCAAGCATCCCGTTGACACCCAGGAACCGTACAAGTATAATAAAAAAAAAATATATGTTATGTGTTTAGAATATTTCAATAGTTATGGTAAACTTAAACTATCAAGGCGATTAACAATGAGACAAAAATTATTTTAATTATGTGGTTACGCTTTTAAGTAAAATAAATTAAAATCTGATAGATAAGTAGTATCAAACTATTTCTTTAGTTACTACTATTAAGTATTTCTGTTTGTATTGCTTACATATACACAGATAAAATGTTTTATATTTATTAAGCATTACCTGGTTTAACGCGATGGCGAGATTGTTAAATAAAAAGCAGCATAATTCTAATAGTTAATATTTATTATAATTAAAATAAAATAATAAAAAAGCCTGATATAAAAGTAAAAGGCAGAGAGATTTATGAATTCATATTTTGGCAAACCAATTTGTTATCACAGGTTTTATTCATGGTTAAATTGAACCTTTAGAATTTAATCTCCATCACAGTATCTTATTGTATATGAAATAAGGTCCAATTATTTGTTAATATTTATTAAAGAGCTATGCTCTTAGTATATATTCTAATACATATTCTTAGTCTAAAAATGCATAAATAATTATTACATTAATATCTCTTAATATTAAGTTAAAATGGCTGACAAAATTAATCACACAGTTATAAATAAAGCAACGCTAAAATATTTATAATGTGAATATTTTAAAATATATAGTCGTTTTAGTCATGTCTACCTATGATACTAAAATCCATCAAAATTCGTCTAACTCCTAAATTATATTTACTTAAGTGCTAAAACAATTTATAGTTAAAAATAATATTTAGCTTTCCTAAATTGTAATTATATCTGCTGACACTGCATTTAACCGTGACCATGCAGATAAGAAAATTAACTTGGTTAATTGAAAAATGAGAACGACTGGAATAAATAATTTCCGAATACCAAAGCTTGTATGGCGACATTGTCTTAGGAACAGTTTATCACTTTTGGTTTATGCAAAAATCTTTCACCACTTATTTTTTAGAAAAAGGTATTGGCTATTTAGTTCAAAGGTCAATAAAAATATTTCAAAGGAATTCTAGGTTAAAAATATTGAAACGCATTCGGATTTCTATATTTTACGAGTTGTACTAACGATTGATTAGCCGTTAAATCGCATACATTTTTTGTTGTCTTATCTAAAGTCACTGAAGTCCGTCTTCAGCTGTATGGCGGGTTTGTTCGGACGGGACTCGAACACCGGGCGCTGTACAGGGCCAGAGTTACGACTGTTTTGGTTCGCTTTCACTGCGTTTTCTAGTTTAGTCCGAAGTTCAGATGATTGCTGCATTATCGCTTTGAATTCCTGAAAAATATTGTTATTTTAATTATTTATATTTTTTTGTTTAATTTTTGGGTGAAGCTGTGCGCACCTTGACACATTGGGTGGTAGTATGGGCGAGCCACATAGGAATAAAACAATCTACAAATAAAAAAAAAAAAAAAAAAGAAAAAAGGGAAAGGGGGAAAGAAGGAAGGAAAAAAAGAAGAAAAAGAAAATGGAAAAAAAAAAAAAAAAAAAAGGGGGGGGGGGAAGAAAAAAAAAAAAAAAAAAAAAAAAAAAAAAAAAAAAAAAAAAAAAAAAGAAAAAAAAAAAAGGGGGGGGGGGGGGGGGGGGAAAAAAAAAAAAAAAAAAAAAAAAAAAAAAAAAAAAAAAAAAAAGAAAAAAAAAAAAAAAAAAAAAAAAAAAAAAAAAAAAAAAAAATAAAAAAAAAAAAAAAAAGAAAAAAAAAAGAAAAAAAAGACCCCCGACCAGTTAAGGAAAAAAAAAAAAAAAAAAAAAAAAAAAAAAAAAAAAAAAAAAAAAAAAAAAAAAAAAAAAAAAAAAAAAAACAAAACACGAAAAAAAAAACACACAAACTTTTTTTTAAAAAAAGAAACACCAACGAAAAAGGGCCCAAAAAAAAACGAAAAAAAAAAAAAAAAAAAAGGAAAAAAACAAAAAAAAAAAAAAAAAAAAAAAAAAAAAAAAAAAAAAAAAAAAAAAAAAAAAAAAAAAAAAAAAAAAAAAAAAAAAAAAAAAAAAAAAAAAAAAAAAAAAAAAAAAAAAAAAAAAAAAAAAAAAAAAAAAAAAGGGGGGGAGAAAAAAAAAAAAAAAAAAAAAAAAAAAAAAAAAAAAAAAAAAAAAAAAAAAAAAAAAAAAAAAAAAAAAAAAAAAAAAAAAAAAAAAAAAAAAAAAAAAAAAAAAAAAAAAAAAAAAAAAAAAAAAAAAAAAAAACCCCCCCCCCACCTTTTTAAAAAAAAAAAAAAAAAAAAAAAAAAAAAAAAACAAAAAAAAAAAAAAAAAAAAAAAAAAAAAAAAAAAAACCCCCCACCCCAAAAAAAAACACCCCCTTTTTTTTTTTTTAAGGGGGGGCTTAGGTCGCTGAGCTCATGTTGGTTAAATTGATTGTTTTTTTATGTGTTGCTTAGTTTTAACAGCATAAATATCATTTTCATTCTAATATGTTTATCGTTTTAAATATTGCACGCCATCCCGATTATCTTGTCGTAAAACGTCCTCTACCCGCAGTTACCATATTATCAATTCATTATTCCACAGCCTGTATATAGGGTATATTGATTTCTAAGTTAAGAGTCAAAAAATCAGTTCGATAATTTTTTAAATATGGACGTATATGGATATGGATGTTACCATTAAACATCTGTGGCCATAGGTCAGAATATGATAAATGCCATTTCATTATTTTACAGGACAAGCAAATAAATTATTAAGAAATCTTGAAGGCACTATTAAAATATGAAACACTCAATATATGAATGAATGTACTTATTATTGTCTGATCTATGACCACAGAAATAATATTGACAGGTATTTGAAGTCGATTTAATTTCCCAAATTACTTTCTAAAAATGAGGGTAGGCAGACCTGTGGGTGCTGTGGTCCAATCTTCATAAGCCATTGTAGCGCGAAGTCGTGAAGCGTGCGGACGTGTGCTGGGGCTGCAGAGAGCGCATTTCCCTCGCGCAAATAAGATATCACTATAGGCACTAGTAGCCAAAGTAATTGGACGCCTGATAAAATTCAAACATATATTATATATTTTTATATGGTGTAACCAAAAATTTTTAAAATAGCTATATACTGTGGAATTTTTATAGCGCTAAAATTTAACTAAAAAAAAAACTTCATTTTATATTAAACAGATACAAAAATGCATTTATTATTGCGAATTTGTGGAAGAAAATCAGAGAAACATGAAAAAATCAACCAAAAAACTGTAAATTAAAACATAAGAAATATTTTTTTTTTGTTTGTTATCGTTTCCATGTTTTATGAAGAAATTCCAACCTGTATATTATTTTTTAAACTTCTTACCTCTGTGAGGATCATCTTGAGCCGCAAAAAGAAGTAAGAATTATCAATTTTATGATTTCTAATTCAGACTAGATATTATGTTGTATGTTAAATGCAAAATATGTTATATTAAGATATAAGATTTCAATAATTCGTAATGAAAATTATTTTCTCATTCTTGGAAACTATGTCGTGTAATAAAAAAAATATATATTTACGGCGTTTTTCGAAGCCAATGCCTTAATGATCCGAATTATAATCATATTCATTGTTACAAAAAGTGGACTACAATTAGTATATGTTTTTACCATGGTTACCATTAATTTGTATTGATGTATCGTTACAAACACGGTTCTAACTTCTGCGTTTCAGTATCAGAAACACTTACGTCCGGCCGTAGGTGCTGCCAACACCAACTCAGTTAGGGCTGACAAGGCGGCAGTGGCAGCCCTCACGTGTGCCGCGTCAGTCGCTTGCGAAGCAGTGGCAGCCCTGGCCACCAGCCGAGCTGCGAGTGCGCGAGCCCACCAGGATACAGTCTGCGCGGGCGCAGAACGAGACCAGATGTCGCGAAGTACTACGCAGCATGAGGCAAAGATCTGGAATTTATTAAAAAAATATTAACGTAGAATTAAGCGATACAATTTTGGTAAAAAGTATTATTAAATCTAAATTTCATAAACATACAAAGTTTTTTTATTTTTTTAGAAGCCGGATACAAAGTTCTTTATATTAATATAGATATATACTTGGAACCAGTAGCAACAATCTCACCTCATTATCCCTGGTATCAAGACAGTGTCTTATATGGTTAATGCAAGGGTAGTGAAGTAATGGGACTGCATCAACTTTAGCCAATAAAACGGCCATCGCTCTAGCGCCACATACGCTCTCTATACGCTGTTCACTGTCCTCTGAAACACGTAAAAGCTTCGTTGAAATTATATGTTTAAACCTCTTTTAAATGAGTATCGATTTGGATTCAATAAAAACTAGGTTGCAGGTTTAAAAATATCTTATACTAGTTTACTTTACCTTAAAAACTTTGAGGAACTTATAACAATTTACATTATATTGTTGATCCTCGGACATTTTTTTTCTTTAAAAAAAGGATAAGGCCGTTTGTCGGCATGACGGCGCTCGGGTGACGGGCGTGCGGTGGACACATGGCCATATTAAATGTAAGTATCGCTAAAGTACCACGTAGTTCGCAACTTGTCGTGAAGTACATTAAACGCTCCTGTGATGTATCGTTCACGGATTAGCGGATGAATCCAAAATTCTTTGCATCAGTCGATCGATCGCCTTCGAACGTACAGAAGCAGCAATTGTCACCGGTTGAAACTAGCCATCCTCCTAGTTTGTTTTATTTCTACTAAAAAGAAAACGCGACTACCACGCACGACAAAGCTCTAGAAAAAAGAAAAAATAAAACTACGGCATCGGCATACACGGGGTAAATTAGACTTGGGATTTTTTTTATTAGTTATCTTTTTTCTATAGAACAAAATATATAGGGGCAAACGGGCAGTAGGCTCACAAGATGTTTAGTGCCATTAGTAAGCCCATGGATACTTTCAATGTCAGAGGGCTTGCGAGTGCGTTGCCGGCCTTTGAATTGAAAGTAAAAGATTACGTACCACATAGGCACATGAGAAACTGATATTTAAACTCACCAGTCTTGACCCGTTCCACCAGCTTCGCAAGCGTGGTCTGCAATAACTGCTCGTGAGCCGCGCGTGTTTCGTCCGAGACACGCGCGACTCGACATTCCGCACCTCGCTGGAGGAGTAACACGCCCGCAGAGCTTAGTGTGGAATCGCCCTTACTGCAACGAAGTACTTCCGTTGCTAGGTAAAGGATTGTTGGTAGGAGAGATAGGGCACCTAAAAATATTTTATAAGAATATATAGAGATGTTCAAAAGCTATACTTCTATTATAATCATAACCAGTAATAGCAATCCTGCTATTCATTATTACTTTGAATTATCTTTAAGTATAGAAACAACTATTATCGTTATCGGTATATTTCCTTAAATTAAAACCCTTTTAAAACACTGGTTATTACTGGTTATGGATAAAAATAAAAATTCTAACAATAGTAACCGCACTTTTTAGGGATTTATTAATTCTATTAGAGAAATTGCATTCACATTAATCTATACTACAAAGTATTTAATTAAAACATTATACAACCACCTCCAATATACGAACTGAACATTTATGTGCTCTGTATGTATCACATATGCTGTATATAAGTATATATTTTTAGGTGACCAGATTCTAGAAATTCAAGATAAATAGGTAAAAAGGAATAAATATTTTATTTATTTAAAATAAAAAATAAAATAAATCTTACCCTGGGGACTTGTTAATGTAGTCAACTCAGACATGGACACCAAACTTTTCACCAGTAATGTATCTCCATGAATCCCAAGTCCCTTCCTCACTCCAATCACGCCCACTCTCCCCTCTTGCTTCAAAGGGCTAAGGTTTGGAAGCCTTCTAACGAGGAAACATAGACAGACTTCCAAACATGCGAAGACCAGAGACTTTCCCGGTGGGAGGTCTCCTGTTGGCCCACCTTCCCCTAGCGTGTGGACCACTTCTAGCACAGATTGGGGAATTTCACTGGCAGCTTCATTTGGAGCTAGTTCTGAATAAAAATGATGACTTTTCATTATTTCTGATGGACTATGCTAATGTTAACGGATGGTTTCGATATTTTTTTGTGATCACCGTGTCTTAAGTTGTCTAAAGGCTTCAACGCCAGTTTTAACTATGAATATAACATGGAGGTTTCATTCATGAAGAATAATATAATAAATTAAAAAAAGAAAAGATAACAATGCCAAAAAATCAAGTAAAACAGTTGTTTAGCTGGTGTATCGAAACTTACGTGTAAATTATCATAATAAGCTAATACTGTGTGTAAAATATATTCACCTATCTTTATCATTAAATGTTCTACGCGTTACTAACTAATGAAACACGTATTTTACACCCACGACGCACACTTTTATTTATGAAAACAATATCAAACGCACCGATGAATCAGCGACTTGATACAAAAAACACAAGCATATAAATATGAGAAATACCTTTGATTTTCTGTTGCATCTGCTCATGCAATTGCTCCCTTGCCCCCAATACCACCAATTGCAGTACATCAGCGGCCAACAGCAATGCTTCGATGCTCTCTTGGGTCAGACCACTGCGGTGGATTATCTGACATAGCTCAATGGCTAGGGCCCTGTAATGGTACTTTAGATAAAACCAGATAATTTTAAATCAACTCTTTTTGTTATTTGTGAACCTTTTTGAAGCTGTTTGTTGTTCTAGAATATTTATAAACCAAAATTGTTAGTGATTTTGGGACAGATGTCAATAGCCAAAATTTAAAGATTTTTTTAAACAAACTTTAGAACCAGTTAAAACATTTAGTAAAAATCGCATCAACCCATACTTAGTTGTTAGTATAATTAAAAGTCAATATTAAATATACCTTTACCAACATACAGATATATATATATATATATGTAGTTAAAAATAATATAGAAAACATAAATAAAAAATTATACATCGTTTTTAAAATGTAAGTTTCAAAAACAACTTTTAAACTATGAAAAAGAGTAACAAATTTTACATACATGACATAAAAGTTTTCAATTGACAAAAGTAAAAATCCAAATATACTAAATTGAATTGGAATGTTTATGTTTTGTTCTATATAGTTAACGAACCTTTCTTTAAGAAGCCTCGCTCTGTTTTCCGGTGCATCTAGTAAAGTAACCAGCGACAATAGAACTGATTTTGTATTATCCACACTCATATCACGCTGAGCACACAATGCTTCCATACATATACCTACAAAACGTACATATACTTATTTTTAAAAGCCGGAAAAAACAAACCGGACAAGTATTATTTTCTTTTTTATCTTTAGCCGGCAAATCTGAAGGTATTTTTTACTAATAAATTTATTTATCAAAGAGAGCGTTCAAGTATTACGTCACGCAATTTTTGGAGATTATTGACACAATAATGTTTCATGACCACCTAGTGACTCTTATGGTGCGTTCCGTCACGCAATTTTTGGAGATTATTGACACAATAATGTTTCATGACCACCTAGTGACTCTTATGGTGCGTTCCGTCACGCAATTTTTGGAGATTATTGACACAATAATGTTTCATGACCACCTAGTGACTCTTATGGTGCGTTCCGTCACGCAATTTTTGGAGATTATTGACACAATAATGTTTCATGACCACCTAGTGACTCTTATGGTGCGTTCCGTCACGCAATTTATGGAGATTATTGACACACCCCCCTTCTTCAGAAACGATAGCTTCTACAACAATTTCTCTTTCAGAATCATATAATGTTATTTTTCGTGTCGCCATCTTTAAGCTATCGCTATATAATATCATATTTCAAAAACAATATCAAAAATTGCGCCGAATTATTCTCAACGTTCCCTTTGACCCACCTCTTTAGATGGGTCGTTGTAAGCTTTGCGTGAGCATTAGTCATGACGTCATGAATGACGTTTTCGCCGTGACCACAACGACCGTGGTCGGTATGTGGAATGGCTAAAGGAGAATTTTGATCGTCGTGAGCGCTTAGTGGAACGCACCATTAATACCTAAAAGTTACCATTATGTGGTGTAAAGTACTGGAAAGTCGAAAATAATATTAAAAATTATAGTAATATTTATTGAATCACAACCTTTTTCACAGTATGATGAATAAAGTGATATGGAGGGAAATCTGTATAAATTATAGCTTTGAGCAATAGAATAGAAAGTATAAATTCTTACCAAAGAGCAAATGAAATCTTTCGTCGACTGGTTCGAAAAATTCAAAGTTGCCATTTTCAGTTTTTGTCATTTTGTTATCAACATTGTCGGTCATATCTGTAAATATAATAATAATAATTAACAATGATTCGATAAAAAAAAACTCTATTTCAATATATGCTTGCTGCATTACTTTTGACTAAATGAAAATTAATCTACGCAAAATGTCTATGAATAAAATTATGGCGAATCTAAGCTAAAGTTGCAAACTGTATTTAGGGCAAATAAAATTGAGACAATAATGACTAATATTATCAATACTATGAAATGATAAAATAAAATAAATTTCGTCTCACCACTGCGTGAGGGTATATTCTTGAAACTCGCGTTATATCTCAAAGCAGCTGCATACAAAAGTGACGGCCACGAAGTTGCGTAATGCGCCCGCGACCCTTCCGCTGTCTCCGCTGAATAAAACGCTCCACCGCCATGCGGCAATTGGGATGCGAACTCTGAAATATTCATATAAATATCCTCTTAAGTATTTTGTATTCCTGAATCTATACAATTATTATAAAAGAGGAAAGATTTGTATGTAAGTAAGTTTGTAACGAATTGGCTTAAAATTACTGGACCGATTTTAAAAATTCTTTCCCCATTTGAATGCTACATTATCCCTGATTAATACATGCTAATAAAGGCTTTAATTGCAAGAAAAAAATAAGCATCCCTACTAAAACTACAATAATGTTACCCAAGAAGTAAGAAAAATGCCTATAAAATATATTTCATCGATTGCGCTGCGATTGGTGAAGAATATATTAATATCTACCAAAAATGTTTAAAAAAAAAATCCACCCGTGCGAAGCCGGGACGGGCCGCTAGTAATCTATAATTTGAATTATTGCGATTGTCTTAAATAATAAATGCGCAATAAAAATTAACATTATTTTTTAATTAATTCTTATCATATTATATTTTAATTATAAATGCCGTTCATGGTTAATTATTACTAATTTTCAATTATTCCCTTAAAATTTAAAATGTATATAGAGTAACTCTTAAGGTCCCTTATATATATAGGCTTAGTCATATCGTTTAATATAATTTATCAGGACAACATATTTGACTGAAACAATTATTGTTACACTGGAAATATAAACCAGGACCTCATAGGTTGTGTTGCCTAACATCTTGTTATAATTGGCAAAAACATCGGTAAACAAACCTGGCGGCAAACTCAATAAAGCGTGGTCCCTCAATGCAGCCAGCCAATTCTCACTAAGACTCTCCAGCTCTGGTTCAACCAGTTTCAACAAACTCTCTCCTTTACTCTCGAACTCTCCATATTCGTCATCCTCTTCTATATTAGCGTTGTCTATTTCATTATTGTTCTGCAACACCTGGTTTTTCCACTTCGCGATTTCAGATTGGTTGTTTATAGGCTTCGTGTCTAGTTGTTTCACGTAGCTACCGGGCGCACTGTCGTTGCTCACCATTGCTACTATGTATACCTAAAAATTGTATAATGATTAATTCTATACTGCTAGAATATCAAAGTTGCCTGAAAGAAACCGCTAGATGGCCTGTGTTGCACTCGTAATTAACATCGTGCAATTAAGTGTTAAAAAATATTACTTCTAGACGACCCTAATTTCCCACGTTTCGTAGTTATTTTGATTTTTCATACACATTCCATAACATTGAATTAATTAAGACTTATTAAACTTAAACTTTTAAAAATTTATAAAACAAATTGAATTAATACCTCGGCCCAAGCTTTTAATATAGAAAGCTTCTCCAACGTAGCCATACTTTCATTGTATATCAATGTGGTATTTCCCTTTTTGTTTAATTTGTCCAAACTGGATACTAGGAGTTGATGAACTCTGAGAAAAAACATCAAAATTAAGCCATCTCATAAATAAAAACGACTAATGAAAGCAGTTTAAGATTTCGTTTAAAAAAAGACATAGTTAAAATTAATCTATTAATAAAAACCTCACCTGCGTAAATCATTAATATCTCTGGCTACACCGCAGCCGATCCAGGCAGAGCATACGTCACACGCGGCCGCGGTTACGTGCGAGGCCGTGTCTCCGGCGAACGCAGGACGTACTGCCGCGCCTACCTGAAACGTGTTTACCGATACATTATATCTATTAAGTATGGACAAAAAAAGGTAAAATTTAGTTTTTTGTTTTTTAATCTTGAAGCTTAATTTAGTGTCTAATACAATTTAGATTAAAATACAAGTTTACTAATATTTAAATTTAATTCTAGAAACAATCTTTAATACTGTGACTTTAACACATTTAAATATAGTTTTTGACTAATAAGTTATATGCGCAAAAGGCATTTTAATACTAAATGTTCATGTATATATCTTTTTCTTTGAACATTTTAAAAATGTTTATTACATTATTTACATAATTTGACGTTACGAATGCCTTTTTACAAACAGCAATCGTGGTCAGCGACCGAAGACGCTCTTTAAATATTTTTTTTAAATATCGGCAACGTACCTGTGCTTGATATTGTTCCATAAGCAAGTGACCAGGAAAATCAGGTTCCGGCGCTCGTGCATACTGCTGTATGATCATTTGTAGGGTTTTTAACCCACACAGCCTTAGCGCATCAGATTCGCCCGTAGCTCCCACAAACGCCATACGAACCAAGTCCGATAAGTGAAGGGATAGATAGTCACCTGATTTGTGAATTGAATATTATTTAAAACAAATAACTCTCTAGTTCCGTTAAAACTTCGAAAATATTGTAAAATAACGTAAAATACGATAATTTTTTTTTAATACATATATGTATATCTTTAGTAATGATGAAAATAAATTATTTTTTACAAAGATAAAATTTATTACACTTGTTTTAATACCTTCAGAAATTCTAATTAATTTAAGAAATATTCAAGACTAAAGAGAATAAAATTACAAAAACTTTATAAATCTTTGCAAACACTAAGTAAAACAATAAATAATCAATAATGTAATACCATTAGGATCCATTCGAAGTCTTTCTTTAGCCTTAACAAGGTCAAAGTGAGCGGCCTCGCCAGTCGCTTCACAAGCTGACATAATCTTTTGTATGCATTCCATTGCAAATACCTGTAAAACGAGTACAAAATCACAAAATATAATACAATAGTGTATATAACGTATCAAGTGCGCTTGCTTTGAAGGTCTTTCGCGAACTACATTTATTTAGCAAAGAATAGTTTCATCTATGGAAATATTGCCTAATATTATTTTTATAATAGCCGGCAAAAAGTTTTTATTAATTGTAATATATTATCTGTTATTATTAATCACAGTTGTATCTGTATTGTCTATGCAAATTAAGAAACAAAAAAATGTGAATTTAGTCCAAATTAAAAAATGGCTTGCAATGGGTTGGTTACAATGTACCTTCGTAGTGGCCACAATTAACTATTATATAATTACTTTAAGGTGCGCTTACACGAGGGCAATAATTGCTCGGCGACACGAATGGACCGATCTGGAGCAATTAATGGAGCAATTCAATAAATTTCAATAAATTATTTCGGCGATATTGCTTCTAATTGCTCCAGATATTTCATATCGCTCAATGTCGCAGATACGAATTGACGAATATCCAATGGACTTGGAAATTCCTAGCAATTTTTGTATATGTCTCATTCGCACTTGTTTGTTTTGCGGCTTGCCGTCTTGCTTCCGCGGGGAGAGCGAGAGGTCTAAATAATAATAATTTCTAATTACTTTATTCAAAAGTAATTCAAAGTCTGTTCGTGACATTCTAGTAAAGTTTTTGAATAATATATTATCTAATTCTTGAAAAAAAAAACAATTAAATTAAAGAATTAAAGAAAAATTTAAAAAATAATAAATTAAAAATTTAATTAATTAATTATTTTTTTCTTTAATTGTTTAATTTTATTTTCACAATGAAAATTGCGGCCTCTTTGCCAAAAACGATCGCACCCAGATTTGACGCACCAAACGCCTTTTCCTTTTCTTTCTTTTTTGTTTTTGATTAATAATAAAAAAAGCGCTACAAGCCGCCGCAGCAAGAAGAATGTCGTCCATAGCGAGCGAATACTGAAATGCTCGTGTAGGACAGTATTGCCTAGTTGATGAAGTTGCGCCATATCGCTCAATATTGTATTGCGCAGTATTGATGCTTGTTGCCGTTGCCGAAAATTGCTTGATGTAGTCGTGACGTCATAATTGACGAGTATTGACTGGAATTGAGCAATTTTAGTTGCCCGTGTAAGCGCACCTTTAGAATTAATAGAAATAATTTTTTTGCATTGCATTAACAACATATTATATGTAAAGTCCTTTTTAAAAGCAATGTATTTAGTAATAAATAAAATAAGTTACATAAATAAGACACGTCTGTTCCATATTCCATTTACGTGTTGCGTCTACAGAATATAATACAGTTATTTTAAATCCGAATATACAACATACCCGTGTAGGCCATCGTGGCTGTACGGCGGGATGCGTAGACTCTTCCGATTCCGCGTGGAACTCTGCTTGATCATCATCGCCTTCTGCGTCTAGATCTGTATCCAGGTTGTTGCTATCCTCTGAAAATCCCACATTAACCAGTTTTGTATGAAATTGAAATAAATTCTTACTAATAGATAGTTTGGATTCCTTTACACAGTACTAAAACACTAGCTATTAAGAGTCCCTTTCCGAAAACAAGAAAAATTTTACACTTAATAGCATTTGTTTGTTGTCATTCGTTTAGCGGTTCTAGGCCTAAGACGCGTACATCATTTGATAATTGGTGTCGATTATAAGCTCACATTATTTTTGAAAAATATCTTTATACGGTAATATATATAAACCAAAAACAATTAAACAATTCAAGTGTTTTTATAAATTCCTGTACGCCAGTATTTATATCGCTTTCCGCTGTATTCCTAAGTAATATTCCGTCTTTAGTCTGTGTCCGAGTCCCGTCGTGGGATTTAAATTTTAAAGTCGCTGCAGTGCTATAGTACCTATTCGTTATGTTGACACTGTTACGCCATTCGCCAATATTAGTCTTAGTATCAATAATTACATTAAATGTATTGTTAGCGGACTAACGCCATCTTGGAGCAAAAACCTATATAACGCGAAGCAAAACCGGCGTTGAGTGACTTTTATTTCGATACTTCGTGCGGAACGGACGTGTTACTTACCTACCCTCAGTAAATTTTAAAAGTGTAAAGTACCTACACGTTCTAATCTTTAGATTTTTGTTTTTTTTTGTTAATTCAATTTCGTGTGTATTCTTTTGTTTTTAAATTAAATCCGCTTCTGTTAAATGCATAAAACTACCAAGTCTATCAATTTAGAGGCCTTAGAAGCCAATAGTGACTACAACTTTAAAGCAACTCACCCAGTTTAATAGTAAGTACGCGTTTAGCGAGTGCGAGCCATTCCTTAATGGTGCCATTAGCAGCTGCGGCCAAGAGGCAGCAAGTGAGCGTATCACGGGCGTGTGATAACGCTGTTTCGTCACGCTCTATGTCTAGATAGGCGAATAAGGCACCTGGTAGACCTGTTTCCGTTATTACTACACCTGGAAAATTTTAAGACCTTAGTACACGTTTTATAGTAGTAACGACGTAGACCACTTAAAAACGTGTTTAAAATTTTACTGAAATCTTTTCATTCATCTGAAATACTTAACAAATTTTTTCTGGTGAGGTATTATGAAAATGTTCGGTTTGCAACTGTTTAGTTCTCTGTATTATAAGAAAAGTATAGTCATTTCTTTTACATAAGTCTATTATTATCGTCAAAAGGAATGCCAATGTACAAAATGTTTACATTGAAAATTTAAAAATGCAGTATACACGGTACTACGTCATGTTTTTTTACACTTGAGAAGTGATTATGTACGTAGTTGGTCCCAAAGTTCTGTCACTGGCACATTATTTTTAAATTACGAACATGATTTTATAAAAAAATTATTGCATTCTATTTTTGATTGTTTGACTATTGTTTTAAAACAAAAAACAATCACTTTCCGTAAATTTTCAAGATGGAGTGGACATTGAAAGAAAACCGAATAGCTGTTATTGCGTTGCACCGCTGTGGGCACTCGGCGAGTACCATTTTCAAGTTGCTCAAAAATTTAAATATAACGCTTAGGTTTGTGTACCGTACTATTGATAGGTACAATGAAGTCTCCAGTGTTGAGGACAAGAAAAGAACTGGCCGGCCACGCTCCGCAAGGACACCAGCAGTGATCAAAGCTATCAAGGCGCGGATAGCAAGAAATCCTGTCCGAAAACAGAAGTTGATGGCTTTGCAGATGGGTGTCAGTAGGAAAACAGTAAAAAAGGTTTTAAATGAAGATCTTGGTCTACGGGCATACAAAAGAAAGAGTGGGCACCTACTTAATGCTCGTCTAAAAGCAATAAGGCTTAAGAGATCGCGGGGTTTGTTAAAGCGGTACGCGAAAAACCGACACCGTGATATCCTCTTTACGGACGAAAAATTTTTCGATATTGAAGAGAAGTACAATAAACAGAATGATAGAGTGTACGCTAGGAGTTCTGAAGAAGCTGGAAATAAAGTTCCGAGGGTGCAACATGGACATCATCCATCATTAGTAATGGTCTGGTTGGGAGTGTCCTATTACGGGCCAACTGAGGTTCATTTTTGCGAAAAGGGGGTCAAAACCAGTGCAAAAGTGTATCAAGACACGGTTTTGGACCAGCTTGTCAAAGACCTGCCCAGCACGCTATTTTCGGGACATCACTTTGTGTTCCAACAGGACTCTGCGCCTGCACACAAAGCCAAGACCACTCAAACCTGGTTTGAGCGTCAAAACATCGACTTAATTAGACATGAGGATTGGCCTTCCTCCAGTCCAGACCTTAATCCTTTGGACTATAAAATTTGGCAGGTCTTAGAGAGGAAGGTCTGTGATAAACCCCATAAAAATTTGGAGTGTCTGAAGTCATCTTTAAAAAAAGCAGTCACTGAAATCGACATGAATATGGTGCGTGCTGCGATAGACGTCTGGCCGCGGCGCTTAAGGGCCTGTATTAAAAATAAGGGAGGTCATTTCGAATAATTTTATGCTATTTCTATTTCTTAATTTATGTACTATTAATTGATATATCACTCATTAAAAACTGATCAGTACTTTAGTTTTTATCATTATTTCTATTTATGACAGAACTTTGGGACCGACTACGTATTTAATATATAAAATAATCTTTGTTATAATACATTTATATGTATTATTATCTTCTGTGGGTGTTTATTATTAAATACCTACTATACGGCTGGACTGATTTTGATGATTTTTTTGTGGCTTATTCAAGAATGGTTTAGATTTGCAATTCGATGATTTTCTGTCGGGTTCGCTAGTAAATAGTAAAATACTGACCACAATAAGGCTTAGCGGGCACGTGGTCTTTAGCCAGCATCGCGTATTTGCAGACTTCACCGGCCTCCTTCTGAGACAACTGACGGAGGCAGCATAATGCCGCACGACGGACTGACAGTTCAGGCGAAGATAGGTCACGCTAGTAAATGACATTTAAAAGTAATTAATAAAGGTATATTTTTAATTGTTTTTATTTAAAATTCACCAAGACTTGAGAATCAAGTCAATATCTGTAATTACTATCAATAAATAGTAATTAAAATCTGTATTAAAGATATTTTGTCTTCTTTCCAAATTAACAATAGGATTCAAAACCCTTAGGAAAAAACTTGACAGCCAAAACAAATGGCAAAACCACAATCAAGCAATTGTTACTCTTTGGTTAGGTCTGATGAGTATTTAGTTTTTACGGATTAGATCAACAGTTTTTCTGTTGTCAACCCTCCTATTTTCTTTATTCGGTGCCACAGTACACTTACACATAACGCAGGAACCAATGTATGTATGTTAATATGTCTCGGTGCGAACATCTGCAACTGTTGCAAACATCCTGTGGCCTCAGCGCGTGGCCCACCTGATCCCCCGCCGCATTCCTGAAGAGCTGCGCACGCGCATATGAATCGGCCTACTGCTGCGCCGCCGCATGCTACAAATTTAAATAATAAAACTAGTTAATTATAATACTTTGTATGTAAGCTTGAAGACGAAGAATTAAACTTTAATATATATATTTTTGTGCTATGCCGTAATTTATAAAAATAAAAACATATATATACCTTGCAACTCCGGTCCCAGTACAGTAATGAGTGCAGCCAAAAGTCGTCCCAAAGCACATCTCAAAGAATCACAAGCGGGTGGCGAATTGAATACCAGACGTAGAGCGGTACTAACAGTCCATTCTACGTGACTTCGGAACATTGGGCCCGATGCGTCCACTACTACTGAGAGGCCGTGGATGGCCCACACCTGTGAAAAGTCAATCAATAATTATTTTATATTTAATTAAACGCATATAGAGTCCTACTTAGGACATAGAAAACATACAAAAAACCTGATATTTAATGGTTTAAAATATAAAAACTCTTCTCTAATAAACATGGAAGTGGATCGTTTGGCAAGCGTAAAATATTTATCTATAATTTTAAATAAGAAATTTTTTACGTCAATTATGAAATTTTTTAAATGTCTTTTTTTATAGTACTGGGGCAAATGCGCAGGAACCTCACCTGATATCTCAATGGGCTCGCGAGTGCGTTCCGGCCTTTTAAGAATTGGTACACTCTTTACTTTCTATTTGTCATAGACAAGTCTCAACTACGGAGTGTTTGGATGGGATTAAATGAATAATGTTTTTGGGACTTTAAATTATGCCACTTACTTGAACTTCGATTGCACTTGTATCCTGAGCTAACGCTCTTAAGACCGGCAACGCTGCAGCGCTTGAAGACGCACCTCTAGCCCTTTGTACAGCGCCTACAGCCGCTGCAGCTGCCGCCCTAGTTGGGCGGTTAGTGCTAGTCTTCGCTAAAGTAATCACTCGCTCGCTAAGGGCTTGACTCTCCGCTTCAGATATACAGCTACAAAGGCGTCCAACGCATGAAGCCGCTGCAGCGCGGACTGTTGCACTGTTTGCTGAAAGTCCTGCCTGCAAATGGATCCACTTTTGTAACGGTGTTTATATTTCTATAAACCAATAGAAAAACGCAATTATTTTTCCTATAAATTAACAATAATATACTTATCTTAGTAACGTTTTATTTTGCATATCTAATGTGATTATTAAAAATTTAAAATTAGTAGTTAAATAAATGCCCTGTCTTTTTTTTTAAAGACAATGAAACAGAAGTTGAAAGTCAAGATCAGGTTTCAAACTGATAAAAACAGAAAGAACAGTATAATTCATCTAGATAAATTGGTTAACAGCCAGGGTTCGAACACACAACCTCAAGCTTAAGAGCCACAATCTATGTACTTTAATAATTTATTTTAACCAACAATAATATTTAAATGCAAGATATACTCACAAATATAAGCTCAGTGCATGTGTTCTTCACTGGATCTTGCCCTAGCGAGGACTTCATCTCGGCGAGCGTACGTAGAGCGAGCAACATCGCAGTGTATACGTTAATCTGTATCGCCTCTTGACGTACGCCCTTTGACATTTTGATGCACTCGGCGAAGTGTTCCAGCATTTGTTGTCTAAACAATTTTTTAAACCAATTTTGGCATCAATTATTCTGAATATCAGAGAAAAGAAAAGGAAATTTTATGGAAAAGTGAACTTGATAGAGCTTAAATGTGGTTGCTAGGAGCGTATTCCTAATTAAATGGAAATGCCCAATATGATAGTTGAAGATTAATTCTTCCATCATTCTTAATAACTTTCAAACTTTAGTGTACCACTAATCAATGCATAAAAAGATCTTGAATTCAAGATCAAGATTCAATTCCTAATCATGAATAAAAATATTAATAAAGTTATTTTTTACCTGTGTTTGTTTGCTGCTTTTGAGAATATCTGCGGGAACAAAACAACAGATGCGTCTATCACGGCCACGCCTAGTGGCTGTGCACCTGACAACTTCCGGTACAAACAGCAAGGATCATGTTCTAAAGCCCCAGAACCGCTGGCACTTAGTCCCGATATCAGCTGAAAATGTAATTAAATTTGTTTAAAAGGGATCTCTGAAAAGGAAAATAAATACGAAATATATTTAAAAAGACAAGAATTATTATTTATACATTTTTGCTTGTTCAAAACGCTTGAGGTGTAATGCACGCATGCAACTTTACTTAATATAATAAACTAGCTGACCCGGCAAACGTCGTTTTGCCATGTATATAATTTCTAGGAAACATTTTTATAGTTCAATAAAAATAACTATCTACTATAATAAAAAATAGGGGTTGATCGTAGGAGGGGTGACAATTAAGGGTTGCATGTATTTTTGTATACTGTTTGTAAAATTTTGTCTAAAGAATAAAAAAAAGGTTTTTTGGGGTGGGGGTGTCGTTAGGGGTTTGAAATACAGATAGTAGCTGATTCTCAGACTTACTGAATATGCATTAAAATATTCATAATAATCGGTCGAGACGTTTCGGAGGAGTATGGGAACGAACATTGTGACACGAGAATTTTATATATTAGATATTAATAAAAATCTTATATATCTTATACATCTTAGTTAACGCTTTATTTTCCTAAAAATTATACTTCTTACCTGTTCCTCAATATCAGCATGATCTGTGTCATAGATCCAATTTTCTTCATCAAGTAGGATTGTATCTCGCGGATGCATCGCGTGACGGAGCATACCTTCGAATAAATACATAGTTTAATTTTGAAACAAATTCAAGTATATAATTAAAATATAGTATAGTATCACCAATTATCTATATCCTATTTAATTAAAATCCGTTAAAAAATATTTTGTATACACAAACTGAGACAGAAATAAAATTTTTTGGCTGATGGCAGTACCACCTTTCAGGTCGAACTGTATAAGCTACAAAGGCGGGTACATCTTGTACACGATAATTAATAAATTATCTGAAATAATAATAATCCATTATAATAATGAATGTAATGTTGCATACATTAATATACAAAAGAAAATCCATTAAGGCATCAACAGAGGCTTATAATCCATAATTAAACACAGGGTCTCAGGTTAAATTAAGTCCGCCAAAGGGATATGTTTAATGAGAAATGAGCAAATAAAATAATAATAACATGTGTTTCTGGATTGCACACTTAAGACAGTGTGTCGTCGCTGCGACTCGTAAAAGTAGATTTTACCTGTGGCAACATTAGCTCCGCTGGGTTCGGCAAAGCCGGCCAGCTCGGCGGCCAACAATCGCAGAAGGGGCGGGGCTGGTGCTCCCGCGGCTAAGGCACCGCATGCCTGGTATAAGCGGAGGCGTAGAAGGGCAGCGGGGGCTTTAAGCGCACCGCCATAGTTCCGTACTACACCACCCACGCTGTTTGAAAAAAAAAACACCTCGTATACAGATACCGGAAAACTTCTTGAGCATTAAACAAGGGAGTGGGGAAAAGATCGCGAGACACAAACTTCATCTGATTTACCAATCACGCGATCGACACGTCACTCTACAATCACCGCCCGCAGTGATATTTTTAACATTTGTTCAAGATGTTTGCCGATATCTATACTAGAACGTTAATTAAACTGATCAGCTGACAAACTTTTTTTCTATATAGTACAGACATGATAGGACTGGTCAAAAAGGAACTAGGGCAGAACCATTACAGCGATGTGCTGACAGGATCGAAGGGTTAGCTGGACAAAATTGGATAACGATAATTGTATCGAATAGTTCCTACTGAAAAGTCCTTAATGAAACACGTACTTGGTGAGTACAGCGATAGCACCATCCATGGGTTGGGTGAGTCGTTTGGCTGTATCATCGTTGTGTACAAGCGACGGGCAGTGAATCAACAAACTGTGTAGTGCTGACAAGGCGCCTGCTCGGCCTTCTAATGTCACCTGCAATTAATTAATCTTCGTATAAGACCAGCAGGGTTATCACGTACTTCAGTATAAAATAATAGCTTTAAGGCAAAAAGAAGATAATAAATTTGATAATACTCTTTGACGCGTATTATCAAATCTTTTAATTATTTGTTGGCAACAAATGTCGGTGGACCAAACATAATAGACATTTAAAAATCCTGACCTACCTTGCGATTAATTAATACGCTGAATGATACATTAATTTGCTAAAAAAAACGACAAAGGTCATCCAACGTATTTCGAAGTTAGGTTCAGAATTTCGATCGACAGCTTTACGACTGATTTGAGCGCGACCGCCGCTGTGAAAACCGCTGTGTGAGTTCGAAAAGTGAGTTACAGAATCGCAATTCTGAACCTAACTTCGAAATGACAACGTTGGATGACCTTTGTCGTTTTGTTTAACAAATAAATGTATCAGTCAGCGTATTAATAGGTATACATAATTAATTAAAGCTAAATAGTAAAGTGATACTTGAATGAGTTTCCTATGCCAGAGTTACCTGCCAAGTGAAAGCATCTCCTCTGGCCTTTTCAGACTCCAGCTCTTTAGCTGACCTCGGGAAGCTGTTCCTCCATAGTAGTAACATACGTGGAAGCAAACCGCGTACCACGGGAACACCTGTATTAAAATTAGATAGTCAGCCATAGCTAGATTCCATTCCAACGCCCTTACTCTGCAACTTCCATTAACGATCCTGAACGATACCATGAGTTCGATGTAGTTCTATCAATATCCGTAACCTTAGGATCGCGCTGTACAAAAACGCTATTGGAATTTACGAGTAAGAACCCTGATATTCTGTAGACATAAGAAAAATCGTAGAGAAAAAAAATATAGCCTATATTTTATTAGTTATTCTGGAATTTATAAAATTGCATTAGCAGATTTTGAGTAAACGCAACCCAGCCCAGCCCACCGATTAAAAAAAACTCCACTTTATAATATTAGTAGGGAAAAATATAACTAAAAAGAAAAAGAACACAGCGTCTTTTTGTTTTGTTTTTTATGTTTTTACGGGTCAAAATAATCTCGAATACACCATTCAAACGATTTTAATACCTAAAGTGCAAATTGCTCCAACAATTAGCCATCCGGCATTAGTCCTAGCCGCAGTCAATCGGCTGCTTTGTCCAGCTGACCGTAGCAATTGCTCGGCCGCGTTGAATGCGATTTTGCCACGACCGTGAGGTACGCCTAATGGCGAAGATCGAACCGCTCCTAATATGGCAGCTAGCGCGGCTGAGTAACCTGAAAAATTACTTACTTATTAGCTGTATTAGGCCTGTATTCCAAAAAAAAAGTGCGTGCGTACAAAGTAAACATGTCAGAAGTGAAACTCCTTCGGCAAACTAATTTCTAAGTCTTGTTCATGTTTAAACAAATCTAAAACTTTAGATTTCCGACACTTAGAGGGAGGGATAAGGAAGATATGTTGGGAATTTCATTCTCATTAAAATATTTAAAGTGTCGAAAATTTTAATACAAATTATACATTGAATTTTTAAATTTATTTTTTCCATAATAACAACACGTGGCATTTCAATTTACAATTTATAATTTGAGATTTCAATAAATTATTTTGCATAAAATATAAAATACATACCTACTAATATTTCATAAATTCTCTTTACGAAATTTCAAGGAGCTCGTATTAGGAGCTCCTTCAACTAATCGGACTTAGGTAAAACGTGTGCGAAATACTCAAGTTTCCTTTTCTTAACCGTCATCATACGTCATACGACGATGACGTCATAGACACTTTTATAAACATATAGACTTACAAACATATTTAAGACCATTCTATAAAAAATATTAATATTTTTTTAATTTTACCAGAAATATGATGGGGCGTAGGCCTAGCGACGTCCAGGGCATCGCAGGCTCTATCTAAGAGCGGAGTTATAAGCGCCGGCAGGGCTTCGCACACACAACGGATAGCGGCTGCAGCGGCTAACCGAGCTGCTACACATGGATGCTCTAGTACCTTCAAAATTAAGACACATTATATTTTAATTTTCTTTCTTGTATAATCCAAATATTCTATCACATATCTAAATATCTAGTATCAAATGCTGTCTACGTCTTTCATAGAGACGACTTCCAATTAGTTCCTTAGTTGAGAGTTCAAATTAGCTTACACATTTATAATAGTGAGATTATTAATCCGTACAATATTTTTTATTGTACGCAATCAATTTACACTAGAAATAGTCAATTGTTTTTATAGAGGGCAAACGGGCAGGAGGTTAATGTTAAGTGAAAGCCCATGGAAACACTGGACTACATGAGGTACAATTATTATTGTTTAGAGGAAAACCACTATATTTATTTAATCGTATGTATTATATTGTCTACATGTCTTATTAATATTTGCACTTGAATATATATTTTATTCGTTTTAATTATTGTTAACTGTTACACACTCAATGATTCGAAGCCACTATGATTATTACTCAGCCATGACATATTATAAGAATAGACACATATGCTAAATACCCATGTCACAGACAAACTATAGAAGAGATAATACATAACTATAATACATAATGTAGTTATTTTTGAAGTTATACTTCTTTAGGCGCGTTATGAAAAATTGATGAGAGTGAAATTTTACGATGCGCGCGCACCGTGACACAAAATTAACAGAATGAAGTTGCCCACGGAAGATGCTAGGGCATTGTACATAATTTAATTTTTCAAATGTAAACTGAGATTTATTGACTATAATGACTCCTTTTCCAGTCTTTGATTATTTAATTGTAATTAATTATTTGCATGCAATCAAAAACTATTTTTAATAATGCCAAAGAAGTATAACTTCTTACGCGCGTACATAAGTACACGCACTTTTTTTTATTTGTTTCTATGAAACTGTTTTACAACATCCAATCTTCTAATTTTAAAACTATTTCAGTTTCTTCTATACAATAATAGTAATATAATATTAAGATTACCGTAAACATAGTGTCAATCATCTTCAAAGAGGTATCAGAGACAAGGTTGTGTACTGATGTGCCCAATTGTA
This sequence comes from Pieris macdunnoughi, assembly GCA_905332375.1. Taxonomy (NCBI): domain Eukaryota; kingdom Metazoa; phylum Arthropoda; class Insecta; order Lepidoptera; family Pieridae; genus Pieris; species Pieris macdunnoughi. Next base: position 3,723,246 of record CAJOBZ010000013.1, on the reverse strand, counting down.
CTGACAATTCACCCGCCTCTGTGAGAGCGCATACTAATAAATGCTGGCTGAAGAGTGTTTCCTGCAAAAAAAATCGAGTAAATGAAACCGTTACAAAAAACTAACTAGGTTTTTAATTGAATCACACAATTAAACAATTATAAACATTTAATTAAAATAAACTAAGACTAAACGATTGATTAACTTAACATGATTAACCCAATTACTAACTGGTAAGAAACCGATTTAAGGAAATAGTATAAAAAATGCGTCCATAATTATTTAAATACTGTATGTAAAATGTTGTCGATACTCAAGCACATTTGATAACATTAATTCACTATACACTATTCACTAGACAAGTGCGTGTTGACTTATTTAACAGTTACTAAATTAAAACAAATAAACAACTTTAATTAAGAACGGCGTATCATATACAAGCTATTTCTTCTATACAACCTTAATTTAATAATTTGAAATACCTGTGTTTTGAATCACTACTATTGTGTAATAAAAATAATAATTAAGTGGCGCTACTACCCAACATGGGTCTTGGCCTGACATCTATTTCTCACTCGCATTAGCTATTGCACGCCTCATTGGCGGAGCGGAGGCAGTGCTCTACTCTCGACATGTCAAAAAACCCAGTCTTTCGAAACTTGAATGACTTTTTTCTCACTAATATAACACTTACAGGATAATATGAGTGCACTAAAATCGACTTAAATAATCAAGCACATATGGTATGTTTTACAAACAATTATTTTGTTTGACATAGTAAATAATAACATTAAAATCCATCATTCTTGGACGTCCGTCAGTCTGTGTTTACGGGATCCATTTATGTGGCAGAGAAATTGGTCGAAAAATTTATCGTACCAGAATACTTTTTTTCTTATTATATAAAGTTATACCCTGGGCTGATTCCTAGTTAATATTAGCTTTCTAAGTACTGTCGTTTAATTATAATTTGTAAAAAACTAAAATACGACTGTGTATTTGTATATATCTATATATACATTTATTTTAGTATATTTTTTTTACTCACCTTAGAGTTATGGCGCCACTATATATTTTTTTATTATATTATTGTTTTTTTTCAATCATTCATTTTCATTTTTTTTTTTTTTTTTTTTTTTTTTGTTTTAAAAAACTTGAGTTTTTGTTTTAGATTTTTTTTTAAATGTGAATGACCGCTATGAGGCGTGCACTTTTGGATTTTCCAAACTTTCTGTCTATTAGTATCATGTGTCGTAAATTTTCGTGTTACAGACCTTCTAATATTATTGTATGTATGTTTCGTGACTCGTATTTTATGCATGTTTTTATAGAACATATAATTTTAATATATGCCGTAATGTTTGCATATGGCAGAACTTACAAATTCCCGTATTTATTTAATTGTTGGATTTTGTTGCTGCCTTGCAATACGAAAAACACCGGAATTCAATTTCATAACAAAATTACTATTAAAAAATAAACAACGAACTAAATAGATTCCAGAACCAAAAAATTATATACATCATTTTCAAAATATATACTAACCTGATTACAATCCTTTGCGTTTTCCGGATTAAAATCAATGCTACTCATTTGTTTGGCGACGATTTGAATGATCTCTTTACACGCGGAGGCTTGAGCTTTTTCTCCCAACATTTTTCCGAGTGTGTTTCTTAGTATGTAGTTTATGCATTTCCTGAAAGAATTAAGTTATTCTTTAGTGAGCGTGTGACCCTCATCCCTGAGGTCGTGCGTTCGAATCACGACACTATTTTTCCCATAGAAGCATTTAATATTCACACGTATAGTGAAGGAATGTAATGCTTTACACCTAAAAATGATTGCGTGTGTCAGACACTGAAGGCTGATCACCTATTTGTCTGTTTAAAACAAAAAAATCACGAAAAGTCAATTTTACTTTTTTCAGAACTGTATTAATATCCTTGATTTCCATCATCCCTACAAAGCTTCCATATTAAGCTCTTTGTTGGCAAAGTTCTATATAACTCTAAATACTTCTATATTTAACCGCTTATTTGTACAAAGCATGTGACCAGGAACTTCCAGATTCCATACCCAGTAAAAAAAAACAGAAATATGTCTGCCACACCCCAAAGGTTCTTTAAACTTCCAACAATGTTAATATATAACTAACCTGGAATACACAGCATCAACATGGGAACTAGCAGCTTTGGGGTTGGCCACCAAATCGAGTACATGAGCTAAGAACGTACTCATGTTACGTTCGAGCCAAACACCTCCCATATTTTGTACGAATATCACATATGCCTAGAAACAAAAAAAAAATGAAAAATATCTACAAGTAAACGTCAAATAAATACTGTCGACTAAGATACGGACAGATAGGACAAGTGTTTTATGTTAAATACATACACTCAAACTCAAATTAACTTTATTAATATAGTCAAACATGTACACTTATGAACGTCAGAAAAGAAGTTAAATTAATTCTAAACTTACATTTATTACAAGTTCACAAGTCAAGGGCGTAGAGCGGGCAAGAAATGCCAATAAACTTTCCGCCACTCTTTTTAATCGCTAAGTTTTGAGTCATACAGATTGTTTAGACTGGAGCAAATCTATCTCAAGGATATTTATAAAAATCTTTATTGATTAATTTACTAAAACGAGAGCTTTGAATTTATTTAGTTACGTATGAAGCAATAATATTCAAGATATCGGCACTTAAATGTTTAATAATATTAAAACAATAAAAGTAATATTTTAAATTAATAAAGTAAATTTAAGAAAATCATAGTCACAAAAAAGTTAGGTATCTTTAAGTGAGGTTTATTACCGTTTTCTGAATATATTTTCTTCCTGCCACAAAAACTATCACAAAGTATTTTTTTTAATAACGTTAAAATACTTACATGAGTGACACAAACACGAACTTCTCTATTAACACCTGAACCAGATTTTATAATTTCCCCTTTGAGGAATGAAGTACCTCCCCTTAAAAAAGCACCCATCAGTAAATTCAACGCTTCTTCTAGCGATATTATATTTTTGGGCAAATCCTTTTTGTTTTGTACTAAAATCGCAATAGTTTTATGTATATTTACGATTTAGAAGTAATACAAAAAAAATAAGATATATATATTAACCTAATTGCATTCCCACTTTGTTCTTAGTATTAAGATTTGTTGCTTCCCCAGCTTGAGTCGTTGCTACCAAAGCTCCCATCAATTCTGCTACTGCACATCTGAAATTATTATTTTAAATATAATTCGTATGTCACCGTAATATTGCAAACACCGTTAGATTGTAATCTATCTCGCGAGATTGTGAACTGTCAAAAGATTGTGAACCTCAACGTACTGCTTACAATTTAAATTTAAATTGATGTCGTGTTGAAAGTAACTCACAGCTTTAAGAATTCGTTATATGAAATTGTTGGCAAGTAAAATTCATCTGTGATTTACCAAAGAAGTGCAGTTTGAATGATAACTAAGTTAGTGTTGGAAATGAAATAAAAGAAAATTTCATTACTTTTTCAATTTTAATTTATGCTTGAGGAGAAAATATTGTTAAGTTTCTGATTTTTTATTTTGATACAATTTTTTTTACCTACCTTTTAATTGACCAGAATTATTGACTACCTACTAAGTAATGAAGAAATACTTGATGTCACAATTCTTGAAGTGCATTCAGTTTATTTGACTGATACCCGTGTTTCATTCTTAACTCTATGGGCATAGAATGGTCTACTATAAAACCCACCAATCAGGAACAGCCTTCGGACAATTATCAATTTGACAATTTTAAGATTGTAATTTGACGGTTTCACTTCGACAGATTACAATCTACCGAATAATAATACGTTAAATTGTAAGCAGTACGCTGAGGTTGACAATCTTTCGACAGTTCAGATTACAATCTAACGGTGATTATAATTTTACGGTGACATATTATGCACACACAATAATTGCTTCAATAACAATCATTTTCATTATTTTTTATGTACCTAAGCTGGTAATCGCTAGGATGAGCAGCCCGCAAGCAAGCAGCAGCGATAGCATCAACATCAGCGGGTGTCAACTTCTGTAGCGGTAACATACTCTTTAAAGCATTCGCGGCAGCTGCGCGAACTGGCGTAGACCGCTCGTTTAGTAGCGAAGCACGCGCAGCCCTTGATACTTCCCGTAGTACATTACCTGCTGCAGTTCCCATTCCCACACAAATCTAAAAGTTGTTATTATTATTATTCAATTAAACAAAAATCTACATAACACTAACAATAGAAAAAACTAAAATGTTGGCTAAAGCTAACTTCAGGGTGTCCGTTTTTAGTGAAGGTGTGCGCGCGCATCGTAAAAATTTACTCTCATCATTTTTCCCTAACACGCCAAAAGAAGTATAACTTTAAAAAGGTTGAATATTTGACTAAATCGTTTCTCTTTGAATTATTATTAAAATTATAACCTTTCGAGACATTCAATGACTAAAATAATTGTATTTTACATTTTCTATTTATTTAAATAATAATTATGATTATTATTTGACAAAAAGTTATAATATTTGTAGTTAAATCTAATGTGTAGCTAATACCATGTGTCGGAAAAGGCATTTATTAAATATAATTGTGAAATAGGTATGCCTGTTATTTGTATGAAGAGCCCGTGGGGGTTAAATAAAAAGCTTAGAATTTTCACGCCATACATAAGACTTTTACGATAAACATGATTTGAACTATCTTTAAATACTAAGGCATAATGACATATTATCATTATAATAATATTCAGTGCAGTCACAATTATAACAACAATATGAAACCTACCTTCTCCAAGGTAATCATAATTTCGAGTCTAGTTTGAGATTCAGCACTTTTCAGTGACTTCACAAGGGTGGATACAGTCTCCTCATATGATCTTCCCATCATTCGGCCAAGCTTCTCATACATACTGCCTAAACAGCAAATTGCAGCTCTACGCAGAATATTAAAGTTAATACACCCATTTTTACAGTCCATTGCTACTACCCAAAATGCACCAAGAGCCTATTAATCAATGATTCAGCCATTGAAATATTGTGTTTAAAGGGGCCTATACACAGGCCATTTATTCACGAAAATGTATAGTTGCAAGAGGGTGGCTGGTAGCATTACCCAGCATTTACGTCTAGATTATGCAATACTCGGCGATATTCTTAGTATGGCCGGGATATATTGCCAAATATTTTAAAGGGTTATTGACTAAAAACTATATTTTTACTTGATATCTTTGTTATAGAAGTAAATAATGTAGAATACAATTATTACATTATCTTAATATTTAATACTTACAGCCTAGTTGGTAAATAAGAAGGGGAATCATCCTTGACTTTGATAATATCATTACATTTATTGACAGTGTCAAATAGCAGAAATGTATCACCAACAGAGAATAATGTAGCCAGACATCTTGATAAAACTCTTCGGGCTGGTGCACCAAGATTCTCTCGGAATAAGTTAAGTAACTGTGCTACCAGTTTCTGCTGACAGTTTTTTATATCAGACTGAAATGTGTTAATAAAGAAACAAATTTTTACTTTAATTAATTAATAAATTTTCACATTACTTATTGCTGCATCTAATCTTACTCTATGTTTTACAGGTAATGGTGCATGGTTAAAAATTAAAAACCAAAAGGAAAAAAATCTGCTTATCACAAAAATATTCTTCAAAAGTTACAAATGGTACCTCAACATACGAGTTTAATTTGTTCCGTAACCTTGCTTGTTTATCAACAAATTGCTCGTACCTCAAAACAATTTTCCCTCTTAAAATTAATTTAATAGTCATTAATCTGTTCCAGCTCCCAAAACACCAACCTCAGTTGCTTTTGAATAAGAAAATTGTAAGGTTGAGCAAGGTGCTCTTGTTTTTCTATGATTTAACCCTTTAATTCAATAGACATCATCTTCTTAGGATCCATCGTTATAAATGATAATGTTTTGTAAATGTATAAAAAGCAAATAAAGCAAACCCAACTTATCAAAAATTTTGGACACAACCACACAGACTGAGGTCTAGTCCGAGGTGGGAGAAACTGTTAGATGCTGCTCACAACACCAAATGTAGAAAATGTAGTATGCAATTCCTCTTATCTGAAATCTTGCTCTCACCTCAAAGCAAAATATTACTAGCTCGGCTGCTCATATCTCAAAACTCTTGTATGTTAAGACACTAGTATATTGAGGTACCACTGTACTTTAAAGTATGCAATTCCTTACCTTATGTGCTGCAACTAAAACTTTATCCAAAAACCTTAACCATTCAAATATAAAGTGTGGCTTTTTATCATCAGGAAGCTGCTGCAAGGCTGATTCATTGAGTGTTAAGGAATGGGACACTTCCATAATTCTGCAATTCAAATAATATTTATCAGCCTTAAAATATTATCTACATCCATTCATGTTTTCTCATCTGGCATACCCTTCGACCTTCGCAACTCTCCGGCTGTACTCAATTAAGGCCGTATCCCGCACATAACATAATCAAATTAGTTGCAGGATGCATTCATAATCATAAATATATAAATGGCGTCACAGATGAATATGCTATAGTTAATTGGATGACAAACACATTATATTATAATAGAATTTTAAATAAACTTACGTATTTGCAATAAACCTTTTTAAGTAAAGAATAAATCACATAGCTCGATAATAATTTCTACACATGAAGGCTAGTTTTGGTATTCAAACTTGGATGTTCTTCGATTCAAAATTTATCAATACTATATTTATTAAAAAAATAATTAGTTAATTTCTTTCTTAATTCGCTAAACATTACATGAATTCCATCTAAAAACACAATTGTGCAAAAAATCTTGGTTGAACTAGAGAGTCTAAGAGTAAAAAACTTCCCACTTCCCAGTTTCCAGTTTCCACTAGACAGTAGACAGTAGACCAGTGCTTCCAGATCATAAAAGTAAAATTACAGTGTTGTCAGCTAAAAAATATAGTAGTTTCTTAAAACAATACAGCAGATTCCAAATTCGATTACAGTAAAATTACAGTAAAAGTTTGTTTAAATATTAAAAGAAAAATAAGACAGATTAATTTATTTGTACATATAAGTAAGTTATCTAAAATAATTTCCTCATGATTTTGATAAATTTTTGCATTCATCTTTAAAATAATTTCATTAGTGGGATTAAATTTGACGAGTTTTCAGAATTTCGACGAATGGCTTGCTGAGCTAACATATTCCTTTAAAGTATGTATCGACAGTTCCTCTGCTTGTTTTTATATTATTAATTTCACTAAACTTGCGTTCGCACTAGCGTTTGAGTGAGGCAAAGATAAACTTGCAGCATAATCGAGGCAGCAAATGGAATTTAATGTCTCCATTGCTATCTTTCATTTGAGATAACTGAAATAAAAAACAAATTTATGAAATGTGAACATAAATATGTGCAAATTTATGTAAATAGAGTTCTTATATAATTAAATTTTACCTGATGCCAAAATAAGTCTTGGTTGACTTGTATTCCAATGTATACATTCGCAATAAAAATCAAGTTTCTCCATTCGTCATCTAACGTCTGTTGATCATTTAAGTTGGGGTATAGCCTTGGTAACACTGGGTAAGTGAAGACAAAGACTGTTCTCTATTATCTGATAAGAAGAATCAGGATTCAACTTTGCGATTGAGCTCAAAACTGGGTCATTTAAACTGTTTTTTCCGAATGCCCACGCATGCTTTAACGAAAGTTGAGGCATTCTGTTTCATCACTGTAACTTTTCGGTAGCGATGTAGCTCTAGGACAGCAACTTGATTAGCAACACCCAATCCTAGGTATATATCTTCCAGATTTATGTAATGTTGACAATTAGTAGGGTCAATTGGTCGAGTGGGGTTTTTTAATAAATTTGGAGTTAGAAAACAAACATCTTGTTAGTCATATTTTTAGGGCTTCAATAATAACGGATCTTCACTTTGAAAGAATACGTTAACGCGGGTAAATTTTGGCAGCATCCAACATAAAAAATAAAAATATGCCTTGATGATGGGATCATCAAAAGATTGGAATGCTTGGCAATCCTGTTCTTCTAGCCATTTATCGTCATAATAAATCGCAAGGCATCCCATTGTCCATGATTTGTTCACAACACTGACAGCGACAACCAACGCGTTTGAGCTGACGTAGAATTTTGTGAATATTAGTTCCGTAAATACTTGAAATTCTTTTAGCTCTGTTGATTTGTTACTATTTTTGAAATAATTGTAAATCAATCGAGTATTTTTCTGCATCAGAGGCAATTCTTTACAAGCGTTGAGGCACATAAATGTAAGGAATGGCATAGACATTTTAGCACGATAATACCTGGGCACAATTGTCTAAACCGGAGGACACTGAATTACGACAGCCCATCATAGTATTACAGCCATCTGACCAAATCCGATCATATTTTCTAAAGGTAATTTCCGTTTGAAAATTTTTTTATTGAATTAAATAATTTTTCAGCCGTAGTAGTAATACCAATCCGTCCAGCATTAGTATCATTAAACATTTGAATAAGATCCCAGAATCGACTTACTATTCGCCCTGAACTAAGATCATAATTTTGACTAAATACACATTGTTTTCACACTGGAAATCGGTACTTTCATCTACCATTATAGAAAACTTTTCGTTTCAAATCTGCTACTGAACATTCTCTTTAGAAGCTCCGATGACTTGTTTACTACCTTGATTAGTATGCTTAAGATTAATTTACTTGCAATTAGAATCTGGGAAAATTTTTGGAAGTAAATCAACAAGATGGTCCATCACTATGTGGATATTTTATGTTCTGCCATAAGGCCGATAATTTAATTTCCGCAATTTTTCTGTATATCTTACACGTTGACTCTTAAAAATATTATCAATGTATGCACATACGATTGCCAGGAAAACGAAGTTTATGTTTAGCACCTTCACCGTTTTTTAATAGCACCTAGTCGGCAGTTAAAGAATGAACAGTGCAAAAACATTTATAAGCATTTTGTCAGGTTTTAGCCACTTATGAAAGTTTGGATTAAGCCATTCCTCTCGAAATTGGCCGTATTTCTTTTTGCACTTGACGGACCAGCAGCGCCACGAACATCACCTTCTTCACTACTTGAGCCCATTTTTACAATTATATATTTTGGTTTAATTTACTATCACAAGAATTAAAAAGTCTTAATCTGAAATAAATGTGCTCGGCGCTCGCTACAGTAGCAAAGCAATAAAACCATACCAATCAAAACGTAATGAATGAGATGGAAAATACAATGTTGCTATGTCAGACAGAGACGGTTAGTGTTTGTAAGGTTAGTTCTGATTCATTGGGGATTCCCCACGTAAACTATAAATGTAGGTAACAATCCTACTCTACATTGTCTATAGATGAAGGTCAGTGGTTCTGGGTTCTAGATTAGGTTGCAAATTTATATTTCGTATTTTCTAATACGTAAAACGTATTAAATTTGATAATTTATATGAACGGAAATTAAATACAGTATTTTCATACACTGTATTTTATCATTACAGTATACAGTAGAAAAGTCTAAAATACAGTAAATCTACTGTAATTACAGTGAATCTGGAAGCCTGGTAGGCACTAATAAATAAGTAATAACTTTTTTTTCTTTTTTTTAGAGTTTATGGCCTGGTATCTAGACCTTTAGGCCAAGAATAAGTGTGCGTTTTCCAATTACAGCACTAGAGCGCATTTTGCAGCATAATGCTCAACGTTGAGTGTTTCAACTACAGCTACAATTGAGCACTCTCAAAACGAATGCTCTCGCAAACAATACCAACACAGTGACAGAAATTGACCAGTACTTTTTTTAAGTTGGCATTATCGAAATTCGTAGTAAATATTATTTAGGGGGCCTCATAGCCTAGCGGCTTTAAGTGGCAGCTAGATGAGGGGACCGGGTTGTCCGGTTGAGGGCAAGTTTTAATTTAATCTCGCCTTTGGAGGGGTGCGGACCGGGGAGGACCGTATAGAGGACACTGTCGAATTTCTAAAAGACAAGCACGAATTAAAAAATCCTATATTGACGCTGTAAGAAATGTGCCAGAGCCATAAAAAAAAAAAAAATAAAATATTTATGTTGAAAAATTTGTAAGGCTTTCGTTTCGTCGTAGATTTTGAAAATAATTAAATATTTCAACTGCAAATAAATTTGATGATAAGGTAAAATAGTTATTTTTTATATTCCACATTTAAAAATATGAATACAATTTTATTTTAAAATTCGCTGTAAACAAATTTACTTTACAGGATTATACTTTAGAAAAATTGCAAAGGTTTTGAAAAAGTATATAATTTTTTAGAAATCATTAAAAAATATTACTCAAAACGTAAATGATGTAAACTTCTTACATGAAACTTAATAACTGTTAATTTAGTTGTTAAAACCTTATATTCTTTAAAGTTTTCTTTATTCAGTAAAAAAAATTTAATGAAATAATTTGATATTTAATTAAGCGTAAAAAGTTTTCAACCAACTATTATTGTTTACCACATTATTTAACATTTGAGGTTGAACTCTATTCAGACCATTTTTTTGTCAACACTGACTTAGCACCTGCTGATGATTGAAAACTATACGTTCCAATTGCTTCAGCATTATGCGGCATTGTGCGGCACTGAGTCGCAAAATGCTCTGTAATTGGAAAACGCAGTAATAACAGCTAATAGATCATAAATACAGACCACAGTAAAATAACTTCACTTCACTTCACTTTATTTATAATGGCGACATCTGTGTAAATCACAATTCCGCCAATGTCCAGTAAAATAACAAATAACTTAAATTTTCCAAATTGACACTAGACAGTGATAACTACCACAGATTAGGAAAAACGCTTAATAACAAAATATTATTAGTGAAAAATATGTAAATGCCAAATCGTGATTAGCAAATGGCATTCTGTAATCTGTTCTAAATTCTAACTTTTAGTGTGTGGACTGTGTGGTTACTAATTGACGAATTGTATAAGAGAAAAATTGTTCATTTGTGTACTTTTATCTTAAATCTAAATATAACCTTTACTACTACATTCTAAAATAGACGAATATTTTTATATTCTATAGTGATAGTCATAAGTAATTCATAGTCGTTCTTCGTCGTTACTTGAAGCTAACGTTATATTATTCTCTATATTACCAATTAACCGCAAACACACAAAGCAGTAATTGTTATAGTACAAGCTTTATGTCAACGAAGTTAAAATTGATTTTATTGTGATGCATACTACTATGAGCTCGCAGCAAAGTCCAGCCAACATGCAAAATGTTGTGGACAGAGAAAAGATTTATTCCTGGATATTAGAACTTTGCAATCCCGAAACTCGGGAAAATGCACTCTTGGAACTTAGTAAAAAGAGGGAAGTTGTACCAGATTTGGCACCTATGCTATGGCATAGTTTTGGCACCATAGCAGCTCTGTTACAAGAAATAACGAACATTTATGTGGCTATGATTCCTGCAACTCTGACAGCACATCAAAGCAATCGAGTTTGTAATGCATTAGCTTTAATGCAATGTGTTGCATCTCATCCAGAGACAAGGTCAGCTTTTTTACAAGCTCATGTTCCTCTCTTTCTCTATCCTTTTCTGCATACAGTTTCCAAAACTCGCCCTTTTGAATATCTCCGCCTTACCAGTCTTGGAGTAATAGGAGCATTAGTCAAAACAGATGAACAAGAAGTTATAACATTCCTATTAACAACTGAAATTATTCCTTTGTGCTTACGTATTATGGAAAATGGATCAGAATTATCAAAGACAGTAGCTACATTCATCCTACAAAAGATTCTATTAGATGATAGTGGCCTGTGTTACATATGCCAAACATATGATAGATTTTCCCATGTAGCTATGATATTAGGAAAAATGGTATTATCTCTAGCTAAAGATCCATCTGCAAGGCTTCTAAAACATGTTGTCAGATGTTACTTACGCTTGTCAGATAATCCTAGAGCTAGGGAAGCTTTGAGACAATGTCTTCCAGATCAATTGCGTGATGCAACATTTACCGCTTGTTTACAAGAAGATAATTCTACTAAGCATTGGCTTGCACAATTAATCAAGAATTTAGAAGCTCAACCAGCACCGGCAAGTCCTGCTCAAGCAAACATGTGAGAATTATCTTTATTCAATTATACCCTCTACAAAACATTTCAAATATAGTGGTAACTATCTTGTAATATAATTTTTGTGGTATTACTAAATTCTATTAAAGTAGTAGGAATACTATTGTTATGATTGTTACATTTTTAAACCTATTAATTTATATTTAATTAGCTATTCTTATAATTTTAACTATAAAGAAAATCAATCATTGAAATGTATTATTCTATTTAATATTAGGAGTATGCTCTTGTAAATTTAGGCCTTGTGAAATACAGAATTATTTTCTGTTTAGGTAGATAGAAAAATTATACAACTAAAATGTACAAATGTGCAAGATATATAATAAATCAGTTTACTATTTTTAGGTACAGACCAACATGAAAACAGTAGCATAATATGCAGTTGTAAAATGGACCGTAAATTTTACAAAAATAAATTTTATAGTTTTGTATTCTTGTTTTATTTCAATATAAAAAGATCATTTATTACTAAAAATCTGGCCCTCTTATTGGAAAGTCTGATAATGCCCATCTATTACCTCCAAAATGATTTGCATTTTCTGTTCTATTAGGGCAAGCTGAAAATTTTGTGCATAATTGGTTTATTAAATCTCTTGCCGCTTCCAATAATAAATGAATCTTGATATGGAATATTAAAATTAATATTATTTTTAGACTTTGATTTCTTCAGTGTTGGTTTTAGTATATTTTGTTTGTCAAAAACTTGTATTCCACAATGTACAGCATCAATGTGATGAGAACATGCTTTATCTGTGTGTGAAAAACTTTTTGAACTAAGTGTTTGGATAATTTTGTTGTTGCCTTTACCATTTACCTTTTTTTGTGAACATTTACAAGGATTTTGATCTCTGCTTCGTACCATAGTTACACAGTAATTGTCACATCTTAGTGGACCAGAGATTAAGGTATTTATACCGAAATCAATGAAATGCTTCTTCAATATAGTTTCTCGAGCTTTAAGAGTATTAATACCAGATTTGGTATTTCCTATAGGCACAATTTTGCTTACAGCACGCTTTTTTTCAATATAGACTGAATGTGTAGGCTTTGCTTCATTTTTGCTATTGGTACATTTGATGGACTTTCTAGACATGTTAGACTTGACATTATTAGCAGATGCTTTTAATATTGGTTCAACAATTTCATGACAAAGTTGTTGTGCTACTGTTGGTCTGGGCATTAGGAGGCAGTAATAAGGTATATTCGTAGCTTGTAAACTTTCAAGACATTGCTGAATTATAGCATTATCTAGTGCAGCCTTGCATAAATACTATGCATTAGATTCCAAGAAAAATAATTGTATAACCCTGCATTTTCTTTTTGATGTCGTGCTTTATTGCGTATGTAATATTAAACTGTATTTTTACTTGACGACCCGTCTAAAAAAATGTTTCATTTAACCACCATTTTGAATACTAATTGGTAATTACTAACCATTTTGAGTGATGCCAACTCCTACAGCATGTTCCCCCTAGAACCAACTTCAAATACCCCTAATTTCGATTAAAAACCCATAATTTTTTTTTTGTTAAATAGGTTTGAGAGGTAAATTCAAATATCAAAAATAAAAGTAGTATAAAACAGCTGTTATTTCTATCTAGGATTATAGGTTTTTGATATTTCAGTTATAGCCGCGTTTGGAAATTACATTTTGTTTAGTTTGTTGATTGGGTTCTAGGCTTAATACTAAATAGTATGGAGACTATAATAAGAAAAAAAAAGAGCGTGTGTACTTATGTACACGCGTTAGAAGTTATACTTCTTTGGCGTATGGAAAAAAAATAACTAAAATGCAGTAGTGATTACATATGATATGATAAATATTAAAATTAATCAATAAAATTATTATTAGTAAATACTATCACCGTCGTATACGAAATTGATTTAATAAAAACACCAAAATAATATTTATTTATTCACACTGTTTAATTGTACTGTTACGAAACACGTGTTCTAAATATAAAAATACTAGAATATACAACTTGAACATAGTTATTATCGATTTTCATGCCACCTAGAACTAACTTCATTCTGTTAATTTAGTGTCACGGCACGCGCGCATCGTAAAATTTCACTCTCATCAATTTTTCATTACGCGCCTAAAGTATAACTTTAAAAATTGTTCTTAAAGCACCCCCTTAATAAATGTACCAAACCCCCAGGACATCTGGGTAACCACTACATTTGGAGGAAAACCCCCAAGATGGTATCACTGATAAAATGGGCTAATATAATTCTAGCAGGCAGTAGAATGAAAAAGAAATAAGAATTAAAATTTAAAGGACAGAGCGGAATCAGGAATGCCCACAGACTAATAAATATAATATAAGTAGCTGGTATCTTCTATATAATGTACGCTATGGTAGGTCGCTAAAAGCTGAAAAAAAAGGGATACTATCAACAAGATTTTAAAAACTATTTCAGATTATTTATATGTGACTATAAAACCAATACAAAAAGTATTTCTTAATTCTGTTTAATTTTTAAATTCATATAGTGAATTCGGCTTTAATAATTCAAATTAAACTTTCATGAAAGTCAAGTTTTTGGTGTTCATTATTATTCTACAGACACATATATGACCAAAAACATTCTCCAACGAAATTGAACTCCATGAAACTTGACAGTAATACTAGAATTACTATAGTGTTATCTGTTTTGTGTCACGTGACTGACATCCGTCCGTTTAAATAAATTACCAATGATTTACCCAATATTTTACCCCTTAATTATTTTTAACCCATTTTTTACACAGCTTACCTTAAATAACACTTTTTTTCATATTGTCCAATAGCTATTTAACAATTAACACTCTGGACTCTGGAGTAATGAATGTGGTTGTCCTAAAATGTCAAAACCAAAACGCCTTAGATCCCATGACCCATCTAGCTTTTTAGCTCTAAAGACTTATTGTGTGTGAATGAGATACCATAATAAAGTGATTAATTCACATAAAATGTCCTTTTCGATTAGTGGTGGCTTAAACTGATAGAGTTCGTAGTTTGTTGCTTTTAGGCCCTGTCGGTCGTAATTTCTATACATTTGTATAAATCATTTAAGTGACAATATTAATTGGTCAAATCATAATTTGTTTTCACTAAATAACTCTTCTTGGGTGAGGACAGCTATACTCAAGAGCCCTTTCGGGCTCTAGCTAATGCCTATAATAGATGTTCTAGCGCGGCCAGTGGCGCCACCTTGGTTTAACAATTACTATTTAAATTAAAGCAATTTACTATTTAGTCTGTGACCAGAACTTTAAGTGTAGACAGTGTGAATGTTAGCCCGTTGCTGTTTGGACTTGATTATTTGCTTAATTATTACGTGTTGTGATTTTATGACTACTGCAATGTTATAAATTCTAAAATAAATAATGATAATATAAATAAATAAAAAACATCGTCGACGTCTCTCTACAATTCCACAGTCCACTTTCTCTTTGGTCTTTAAAAGGAAAATTTTCAAGAAGTTGTGCACGATTAAAATTTAAAAATGGAATATTTTGATAATACATCTGAGAGAGACAGTCAGAATTTTTTACCAGCCGAGTTTAGAGAAAAAAATGAAGGTTTTGTGAACGATAGACCAAAATTTAAAGAACCATTCTGGATTTTCGGATATGGTTCTCTCTGCTGGAATCCTGGCTTTGAATATCAGCAATCAGTAACTGGATATGTTAAAGGATTTTCGAGAAGATTTTGGCAAGGAAATACTACACACCGTGGTACAGATTCAAAGGTAAATGGTTTAATCAGAACAATTAACTGTAAAATACTGGCATAACACTTAGCTCTTATTTATTTTTGTATAATATATGTATTATAAAAGTTCTTCTGTCTCAATATTTGAAACATATTAAGTTTTTTTACACAACTGTTAAAATATAATCTTATTTTCTATCTACTGTTTTCTATAATAAGTCTGACTTTGGCTGATGCAACAATAATGTGAGCTTTCACGTTCATGTGTAATATAATATTTATGTTTTCACATAACTCAATCCTACTTACAAAGCGTAATATATATATATGAGTATGAGTTTAGTTTAGTATATATATATAGTGAAACATGACACATCATGATTGTATATATCTAATATATTATAACCCCCATTTATATTACAATGTTTGTTAAGAATATTCAAAGTAAACATTTCTATTTCATGTGTATAACACATAAGGTATACTTAATGATGTTACAAGTTATTTGAACTATGGTGAACTAGTTTTCTCCTATCTATCATTATATTGTTATCTATAAAACCTAATAATCCTTTAATAGACAATACAAATTTAAATAAAAAACCAATGATGTTGAACTAAACTTTAAAAAAGATAAAATGCCTATTAGTCTATAATGTTCCTTAATGTAATTTATTTCGAGTCTAAAGGGGTATTATCAAGTACCTGGCTATAATCCATGCTAATGCAGTGCAGTGTTTTTTTAGGATGAAACCACCATTTGCCTTTACGAAACAAGAAAATTAAGGCAAAAATGTGTCTGACCCATGGGTCAACCATAGCATGCCAATGGTGCCAATGGTGGATACAACACATACTTTACTTGTTCTATGCATATGCAAATCTGTAATATTCCTTCATTTCATAGAATTTATTTAAATCTGAATAATATATAACATATTAAAAAAAAATATTACATATATCTGAAATAATGAGTTGCTGATATGGGCACTGTTTACAGTGTTGAAGAACAACTGTAATGCAATTTTATGAATAATATGCTATATTTTATTTTCTCTGACTTCAAAAACCAAAAGAGGAAGAGCAGATATGCAATGGGTTTACAATTCAATACAAGCATATATTAATAGGCAAGATAGTAATTTTTTGCCTTGTTTAAAAGAATAATAATACATTTTATATAACTCTTGAAAGTTATATAACTCATGTAGTTTGATAACCATGAATTTATTTTGATACTTGAGTGCCACGCGATGTCAGTTTTATAGTTTGTTGACTTTAGAATGTAATCAAAGTTTTATTTTATGTAATCTAATAAATAAATTCTTTATACTTTCAGCCTGGACGAGTTGCAACGTTAGTTGAAGATAGAGAGGTATGTACTTTGCTTATGTCACAAAAGTTATTAATTTTGTATCATATAGCTTTTATTTAATAAAGAAAACTAGACGGACAAAAGTTGTATTAATCATATCCGACTGTCGTCCTCAAGTTATTGTATCGTAGTTTTTCTATCCGTTATGTCTTATTCAAGTTTAAAGATGATATATTTTAATTTGAACCTATTAAAAAAAATTGGCTGTATCTTCTAATATCTTATTTCTTTTCAAATCATGTGTAGTTATTGTGACCTCATACATTCATTACGAACTTTACATCTTCTTTACATTTCAACAATCTTTTGGTTATCCAATTATTTCCAAACTTCAATCGGTACCGAATCATTAGGCCACAATTCACAGTTTCCTAATAAAACGAAAATTGCCAATTGATCTAAATTTTTTATCGAGTGACCATTAAGTTTCGTATATAATTAGCTTTACGCGCAATTACGTCGCATTTCCTACTTTTTTCAACGAACTCATTTTGAGGAAAGATCTTGTGAACGAGGTCACGTTGGTCGCTTCAATAAAACTGGCTGAATACGTTCATTAAATACAACTTAAAATTAAAGGGGTTGTTAAAGGCACACGTAAAACATCGCGTTTATTTCTACGGCTTAGATTGTGTTAGGCTTATAAAAAGGGCTTTCCCGTCGATACTTAAGGCATATTGGTTCAATTATAATAATTGTATTTGAACTCGCAATGTATTTAATCGGTTTAGGTATAGACTTGGGTAAATATGCTGATAATGATAATGGTATAAGTGTGGATAATGTCGAAATCGCTATGTAGTGTTTACACATTAGTCCAATTATTGTTATCAGACCGAGCACGTGCCTATATTTGTTTACTATAATCACTTAAAATGTCTATTATAATTAAACTTACTATACATGAAGCTAATTTGGATGGCTAACTTTTTGTGCAATACCTAAAATACAGCTATCTAATTGGCGAAAATTCCGCATTTTACTTTTATCACTTATACCTAATGCTAATGCATTTATTAACTTTGCTATTGTAAAGCTTGAAACAGATATATAAAACTTTTAAAAACACGAACCCTTATTACTTGTTTAGGACTTACATACTCGTTCGGTGATGTATGTCAAGCTGTCTTTAAATAGGTACGATTTTGTTATATAATATATATATATATAACATAATACAAGCATTTATTGATCACTCCTGATATTTCCATGATTCGAATTCTGAACTATACTATAAAAAGGATAATTCAGGAAAAAATAATTTATTATAAAAATGAATTTAGTTACGTATCGCCATTGTAAATTAAATCGAAGACTTCCGTCGATTTGCGAATTGACAAGTGTCTGAGTCGACAATCCACGTAATTGTAACTTTACACAAGCACTTAGATATTATTTATGTCATATTTCAAAGAAGGATATAAAAAATATATTTTTGAAGTGAATAATGAATATCTATTGAAAATTACTTTTTAACACGTCATGACCAAGAATGTAATTTATAAAATATACGAACCCAGTCGTGGGGTCGATCTTTACACAGTCTGGTTAAATAATACATGACAAGACTGATCACTAATTTGCCGTACAGTATGGGCAGTATGTATCAGTGAACACAATTTCTTTATTAGGATTAAAACAAATGCAAAAAAATAAATGTGGTCACTTTTGTGTAGGTACCAACCCATATAGTATATTGACATCCGTTAAAACAAAGGATATGTAGTTAATAATAATCCATTATTACTATACAACAAGTGTATATTGAGTCAGATGTATCGTATTGAACAAGACATATTATAATCGTTCTTTGACTCATGCGCAATGTCATGATAAAATCATTGACCTAGTTTCAAAACTCTAAAGCGTCGTACACTAATTTATAATTTTATTTGTGTATTGTGTGGTATTCCCAAAACCTAGAAAGTCAATGTTTTATAAAAAAATAGTTTATTTGTTTAGCCGATTAGCGAGTTGTAAGTCGTTATCGCTTTAAAAAGTATGTACAAAGAATGTTGGTCAAATGGAAAATCGATTAAGAAGCATGAAATTAAATAGTTTAAACCTCTCTATTTATCCTCAACCAAGTAATCCGTAACAAGATTATTTTTAAAGCTACGCGTGTAGAATCACACACATTTTTATCGTACACGGTGAACACTTCGAAAAGACCTTTGCATAACGTTATATTTTTATGTAACAACGGTAAGGCGATAGAAATTGTAATAACAAGATTATAGAGAACCTACTTAACAGCCCTTATATCATCATGTCAGTGATAATATACACTCACGTTACGCGTGTTATTTGGGTGTTACAAATAGTAAGGTTATTATAGATTAAATTCAAGTGCAATTTAAAAAAAATAGAACTATTTGTGTCAAAACTTCATACAATATTTTTAAAACAAACCAAAGAGATCGTACCTCATGCAACTGGTATGAAACAAAATTTTCTGAAGGCATCTTCAAATATATGACAATCAAGTGAAAATTTCTTATTTTTAAAAAGACAAAACACATCAAATATTTTCCAGCTAGGAACAAAACAGGAAATTCTATTGTCGATTTTGGTAGTTATTTATGTTTCCCTCCGTTTAAACCTTCCCTGAACTTCCACAAATATTTCAAGATAAGATAAGCCAAATCGGTCCTGCCATTCTTAAGTTTTGGCGAGACAAACGAATAGCAAAATATAGATATATATATTTGGCCTTAAACTTGAATCATATTTTGACTATTATATAATTAAGTCTTCATTGTATATTGTCTAATGAATTATCTCCTGTTAAGTTTTGAGAAAGTTAAGACACGCAATGAAACCATGATGCTTTAGCGATAAAAACTTGACGGCAATATTTTATTTAGAAACGCTTGAAACTGCCGAAATAAGGCGACTTATATATATTATATCTAAACAAATTACAAATACGCTACACGATATAAATAGTACTTTTCGAGTCTCCCCACGCGTTAAAAGACTCGATTCATACTATTTTGTTACTCGCAAATACCTACGCAATATACGTTTACTGCGTAGAAGATTTCTATTTCAAAAATAATCTTGTTATTACTACGTATTAGCTTTATAACAAGGCAAAAAATATAGGCAATTTTTATCGTTAGGTTATGTGTTTATATTAGGATTGT
Organism: Pieris macdunnoughi; assembly: GCA_905332375.1. Taxonomy (NCBI): domain Eukaryota; kingdom Metazoa; phylum Arthropoda; class Insecta; order Lepidoptera; family Pieridae; genus Pieris; species Pieris macdunnoughi. Next base: position 3,702,902 of record CAJOBZ010000013.1, on the reverse strand, counting down.
TAATTATTATGTACGTTAAATGGAGATGCCGTTGAAGAACTCCTTCGTTTAATGATCGTTTGTTGTGTCTAGCAGTAGAAGTTCATTCGCTGACAGGGTCAAAATGCTGCATGGTTCCTCGTTTTTAGCAAATAAATTATTTCTATTGTTAGTCCTTACTGACCCAGTTTTAACGTAGTTTGCTAAAGATTAAAATTGTGCCACTTGTTCGAATGATAAAACCTAAATTTACCGGTCATATAAGCATAGCATAGATAAGGTCAACGTTCATATACGTATATTATTAAGGACGAAGTAATAAAGTTAATAAATTTTTACCTCGCGAAAATTTACTTATTAATTTTAAGGTAATAATTATTGAACGTATCATATTCATATTTTTTTCAATATTTTCTATAAAGGGGGTCCTTAGGATAGTATAGTTATAAAAATTTTCTTAATTCTTGGTTCAATTATGTTTCAAAAATATAAGGCAATTGTTGTTTTGCTACCAACGTTTATTTTTCGCTCTATCATCTTGATGTCAGAAGCCAATTGAAATCACAAACATTGACGTCAAGACACAACAATACTTCGTCAGATATTTCGCCGGTATTCTAACGTAAAATGCATAAAAATGTTTCGTTATTCCATTAAATCGTTTTGTCGTTCCTAATTACAAAATATCCAGCGTACTCTTGTCTGATGTCTTTGGTTCTTAGATATAACAAAAAGACTTGCAATTTTCATATTCATTATTATTAGAATGTAACATAAAAATGATAAACTAATCGATTTCAATCTGCAGCATTAATTCATGTTTTAATCTTATCTATAGGTCGTTAAGCCATGAATTAACTCGTGTTTAGTTCATGGTTCTCGCCCGATTAAACAAATGTTATAATAAATTAACATTAATAAACGTTATAAGAACAATTACTCTGACTTTGCGTGGATTTACGACTTTCATGTACCTTAACTAAGTTCCATTTTGTTGTAGTTGATTTTTCTTGCATCCCTCAAGTAGGTAAATAATGGAGATGGAGATCTCATTAAAAAGTCTGAGGAGAAAATACTGTATACAACACTTTCAAAAATAAAACATTACTGGGTTTAATCAATGAATGTTTATTGTTTCAGGGTGTCACTTGGGGCAAAGCATTTCTTGTAGCAGCGGATGACCATACCGCTCTACCATACCTCACCAATAGAGAATGTCAGTTGGGAGGCTACAGAACCTACACGGTACACTTTCATCCGAAGTCCCTATACTTTCCAACAAACCACTCACATAGTTCAAATCACCTAAATAGTTCAAGTTTCCCACATAGTGCAAGCCAGAAAGACGCTGTTCTTTATATAGCAGTGCCGGAGAATCGACACTGGCTTGGCGCAGCTCCTCTTCCAGACATAGCTCAACAAATCTTAGAGTGCCGAGGTGCTTCCGGGTCTAATGTTGAATACCTCTTACGTCTAGCTGATTTCATGAGAGAAGAGGTACCTGAAGCGCTAGATGAACATCTTTTCTCCTTAGAAAGATTAGTTAGGAAATTCGCCTGTGATATGAAGATCTGCCTTCAGACTCTTATGTTTGATAATAGAGTAGGCCCAAGTCAAGAGAAAGAAGGACCAAGTCAGGAAGAAGAAAAGGTTTCAAGTCTCCAATTCGCTTCTAGAATTCCTGATAAGAAATTGCGTTGTGTCAACATGTGATTTTGTTTCATTTAATGTTTGAACGTGGTGTATTGATAAGTAGTTCTTGCTGCTATGCTCGAAGCGCTGGTTGCTCGTAGCATATAAAATTTAAATAGTAAATTTTCCTACGTTCAACTTTTTCTGAAAGAACCACTTCTCCACGTTATATCCAATGTAAATTTGTCTTAGTTAACTTAGCATTTCTTATCTCGGCTTCTAGATGTTTTTGGGATTTTGATGGCATTGTAAATGTGACAATTAGAGCGAATATTATGACTAAGTTTTAATTATGTACCAAATCAAAATATAGTTTAATCAATTCGACATAACGACATTAGTGTAAGTTTTTTAAGGTAGAAAAGATCCCACGCAATGTATAATTAACTCAAATTATTAGCGTGTGTTGCGACCATGTTTTCTTTTAAATTGTTTTAGTTGAGCATAGCTCTGTCATCATAAGTTTCATAATATTCATTGTTCCTAGCAATAGTTTGATAATAACGTTTGACATATGACATGACAATATCAAATAAAAATACTTTTTCATAGAGCAATAATCAATTTATGATTCAATTGTTTAAACAACAATAAGGTACCTAATATATTTTCTACTGTTTATATATGACATCTTTTGTGTAATAGAAAATTATTACACATAATTTCAATTAATAAAAATTAATAATCTTGACTTGTTGGACAAATGATCGAACACTATTTTTTATTAAATGGAAACTTGGACATAAAATTTAGTTATTTTTTTTATGCCAAAATGTAAAGTATTATGTTAGAATATAAATTTTGTGTTAATTATTAAAATATGGTTTGTTATTTATAAAGAGATTTTAGTAATTGGCTATTGTATTAACTAGCTGAAAGCTGGACTTAATCTTAAGTTTTTACTAATTTAACCAATGAGGACAAACCAAACAAAGTTCTTAACTCTAGGGAGCATTTAAATAAGAGTGGAAAATGTTGCCTATATTGCTCATGCAGCTGTTAATCTATTATTTCTCAAAAGTTTGCATAATGTGTGAAATGATATGCTTTCAATGTTTTCTGGTTTTCGTACTAAATTTAATCAAAAGTCCTTCAGACTATTAATTAACACAATAGTCAAATAAAAAATAAAGTAATTCTATGTCCTTTCGTAAAAAATGTTGATGTAAAAATTCATTTATTATAAATTTTATATATTTAATAATTTTATATTACAACATTACAAACAATATGTCATTTATAAGAATAATGTGAATAGTCATGCAGTGCTGAGCGCTTTGAATATGCTTGAATTTATCTTTTTATTTTTGGTTCCTCTATATTAAAACTTGTGATAACTAATATTTGTAACAAAGGAATGTATTTTTATATTGTATTTTAAGTGTAATAACTGTGTAATGTTTGTTTTTTATCTGTAATACTGGGTCAATAATGATGATTTGTGATTAACTCGATTCAAATTTAGTATGTATTAAAATTTTGTAAACAAATATATAACAAAATTATCAATTTGAAACTGGTTTTTTTTTTTTATTGTGCATGATTCATAAGGTGCAAATCCACAAAAGAAACACTTAAAAGCAACCTTGTTCTCGGTCTGAGTTTTTTTATCGTTAGGTGATCCGACCTATTTATATAACGGGGTAATACCTGTTGCGGACACTCACATTGCCCGAAGGCTCGCATGTGCGTTGCAGAATTAGCCCTTTTAAGAATTAGTACGCTTGCTGTCGGTTTCTAGGTTCTAAATGTGGTTTCGTCACGATGTTATCCTTCGTATGAGCAAATACAGATTACGTTTATAGAGTAGGCTATAGCAAAATAGACTAAGTAAATAAATAAATCGTTCATTTGTAAAGAAGGTGGTAGGTACATTCAGATTTATTAATCATAAAAATAACGCCCTATCAGATATATTATATAATAATATCATCTTAATACTAAGACCAGTTAAGATATTTATAGTTATTGTTGTAATTTATAACTCCATATTTCAAAATATATGACAAACCCAGAAATATGCGCCTACCAAATTATTACATCCAAATTAGCAAGGTAACAACTACTACAATTATTGTTACAATAAACTTGACGTGATACGCTGGCTAATTTCTTCCTATTAATTCCCAAATCGCTGATTTCAAGCTCGCAATTTTGTATTGTGAATGGCCCAAATCATACAAAAACTGTGCTCGAACACTCTCGATTAGTTTTTCAACTCTCGCCATGTCAATTTTTGTAGTCAGTAGATCGACTCATTTGTTATGATCGGTAACAATTTCTTTAGAATACACTAAAAAAATTGGGATCGCCGACAGCTCTAGTTCAAGGCTAGTCGTGCTTAGTACTTTACATCTAGGAATGTTACTATCTTTTGTGTAAAGATAAAAAAATCATATGCAGCTACGTATGTAATTTGTTTTTATTTAAAAACAAATTATTATAGAATTGATACGATATTTTTATTGTTACTGCCGACACGGTACACATTGGGTATATTCTATATAGTTAAGATTTATTTGATTTACATGAACATCTAAAAATAAGCAATCGTATCTTATTAATCTGGATTTGTTATCGCGCGGCTTCACCGTTTTTCCCGTCGCGTCGTCTGGTAAAATTGAGTTTGGAATGGTGTTAAATGTATCAACTAGTTTTGTCTCAATTTGTTTGTATGGGAATATAAGGTTTTTATTTAATTACATTTTACCGGTACTATTATGAAATTGTATATATATCTACTATACCCTAGGGCCTAAACTAATAAAAAAATGCCATAATGGTTTTTCTACTTTGTATATCAATAATCCACCCGTGACGGTCTTGTTTTCCGAGATTCTTGGGCTGTCCACGGGACCAGATCGACTCACTAAAAGGAAATTCCCGGAAAGTATCACTTCAGAATATTCTACAAAGACGTTGTTTCTGTTTTTGTGAATATGGTTTGATTCCATAAATTAATACTTTTAGACTAAAATAATAAACAAGAATAGATGTCGTACTGATTTTATTCACAGTCATACAACACATAAATCATACATATAAAATAATCGAACAAATATACAAACAATTTGCAAATAACTCGTTGCCAACACAGTAGACAGTAAATTTCATTTCTCGCATGACAATAAATATTTTTTCGACAATTCGATATTAGCGTTTAGACGAACATCAAACATGCAAACTTAGAATATCTAATATTTACAATACGTTAATTTAGGTGCTATAACTATTTACTTACAGTCATCGTGCGTGTTGTATTGAATAAAATATTAATTATATAGAAAACGATATTATGCATTCTTTGAAATCATTACGATTAAAAATAAATAGTATCTTGTGAGTTATTTCAATATTTATTAATAATTTGTCTGAATATGTCCGTATACATATAATAGAGTATTGGTCTAACTTAAAAATAAAACCATGATTTTTTTTACCATACGAACTGTACAGGTTACCAATAATTACCAAAAACTTAACGCGTTATAATAAAGCTTAACGTTCGACAGAAATTAAAACTGCCACTTTTTGCGATTTTGGGAAGGACCTATTTTCAACCGATCAAAAGAAAACCGGAGGATTATAACGACCAAAACTTTCATAATAAACTTAAATTCATACCTTTGCTGTTACATGCAATAAGCAAACGTTTACATTTATTTAAAAAGTTTCGATATTCACGATAGTTTATATTTCCGAATGAACTTTGAACCCTTTGTGGAGAAAGGATGTTGTGTGCTTCCTCTAACCCAAATGAAAGACCCCCGACTTGTCATACCGAGAATCCGAGTCTAAGATCGCTATAGAAATATCGCTTATTCTTTTCAGTTTTTGTATTTACCACGTTAAGGTAACACAAGGTATACAACTAGGTCCTCTTACTTCATACTATAATATAATTATCGTTAATTTAATATAGATTTCTAAAATTAACAATAAATTCACAAATAAACTTATATATTTATAACAAAATATTTGACTATACCTAAATTACTTGAAATATTTACAATACTACGAGTACAATCAACCTTAAACTAATTAAGTACAAATATAATTTGGTTTTAAAATGCATTACATGATTGTTATTATGACAGACTAGAATAATATATTGTATGGAGTTATTGAAACTAAGTCCAATATACTGTCTAAATTATATTGAACACGTGAACAAGATACGTAATAAATTGTTAATCTAAGTCATGGTGTATGCATTCTTGAAATATTTTGTTCAACATAAATAATACAAGAAATACTTGAAACAGAATTTGTTGATTGCAATTGACCTTAACACTACTAAGCGATCTCCTTCGGTCAACAATTTTTGGGGGATTTTATTTTAAAATATGCCGATTTTTTTTTAAGATTTTTCAGATCTCGGCAGGACAAATTTTTCATATATACTTTTTGCGCATAAAACAGAAACAATATACAAATGTCCTAAAGCAATTCGGCCTTATCGTTGATAAGCTCCTTTCCAGGCAATACAGATTTAGGTTCATTTTACGCCCTTATTTAGTAAGTCGTTGACTAAAGAACTTTTGTGACTCATCTCGTCAAATTTTATTTACGCTATTGAAAATGCAGAACTTAGTTAAGAATACTTTTAGAGTGATTTAGTTTTATGAATAAGGTAAATTGAAGACAGAATTGTAGAAAGTGCGAAAATAATTTGTGGATTTTCATGTACATTAGAAGTAGGATATTGTCACCGAAAATACTTAAAGTAACTATAAAATGTAATAAAGATACAACAAGACCAACTTTGGTAATATTTACACTACGCTATATTTACAAGAAAATTTTGGTAAATAAATAAATTTAGTAATCATTTCGATATGCGATCGACGAGGTTTGCTTTGCGCAAACTTAACTTGTGCCCAGAGATTATTTATAAACGTATAAACCTCAAATAGCTATCGCACTAATTGATACGTTTGGCCATATGAAATTTAATTTTGAGTTATTAGAGAGGTGGGCTTTGACTCAATAATCGTACAAACTATATTTAATACTGAATTATCTAAATTAACGTTGAAAAGTAAAATTGTGTTATAAATAACCTCTGCAATCAAAATTTACGTATTATACGTCACGTTTTTCAACAAGTCGTTTTTGCTACGAGCCGTATATCTATAGATATAATAGTCTTGTTCTATTAAGACTTGTCAACGTCTACCGATGGCATATAATATTTTTTCTACATTATTCTTTTTATATATATAATTTAAGTATATATATTAAACATTTTTATCGAATTCGCAGTAAGAATATTTCACATACATTTAATGTTATTTAATAAATGGAAATTCACTGTCACTTTCGTCTCCGGAGCCGTCATAACTGGAAGGTGGAGTGTCAAGTTGTGGAAGTCCCAGGTCTAAATACTCCTGGTTGGCTGTCACCGTCAGGATCTTATCCAAATCTTCCACCAGTTCAGTGAAAGACGGTCTATCGCCAGGAGAGAATGACCAGCATTCCCGCATCAACATGTAACTGAAATAATATGGTGTTATAAAAATGTAATCAGATGAAGGTTGGTAAAATCGAAAGAAACATGAAAACATTTAATTAATTTGACGTGTCCCGCAAAAATGGATTAATAACATTAAAGATATAAACTAAAAGCAAAGGTTTACGAAAATTTCAATGTTTCGATTAACGCCATAGCTTTCGTGTCGATTAAACTTGTACTAGGCCCATTGATCTATTGTGCGGAACTACGACTACTTACTAATTTTTTCCTTCACCGTAGAAATTAGTATTTAAAATATTCTTCTTTATTAATAATATTATTAATAAAGATGAAGAGGCTTTATATAAAGTAATATTATTAATTTAATTAATATTATCGAAGAAAGGCTCAGTGTAGTTTGAACACCCAGTGTTGATTTCAACAATTCCCATTTGATTGACAATTAAGTTTTATACTCACATTTCCAGACTACAGCATGGTGGCTTTTCCATGCGATGTCCCGCGCTGAGATGCTGGTACATGTATTGCCCCGCCACTGTGGGGTATGGGGTACCCCCGAGGGTCATTATCTCCCATAGGAGGACACCGAAGGACCAGCTGAAATAGCAGGATATTTGTATTATGGAGATTGTTTGTTTCAAGAACCGAGGCTTCATTAAAATTTTATACGATTAAAGTCCGGAGCAGTATCCGGTAAAAGGATAACTATTTCAGTTTAAAAAGCACAGAAACCTATTAAATATATAGAGAAATGCCCCATTACGAAACATATTTTAGTGACCTTTTTATTCACCCATTCCTAAGAGGCTTAGAGAATGCCCCAATTTTTTTCGAACGATAAAAAAAATTGATGTCTAAAAAATTTCTTTTAATCTGTTGTCCATGCGGAAATTAATGTCTACTACAATTGTTACTAAAACAGTGTTGGCCTAATGGCTTCAATGTGGGACTCCTGAGGTCGTAGGTTCGGTCCCCGTACAGCAATAGGCTTTCTGTCTATGCGCGCATCTACCTCATTCATACGAAAATCCAAAAATGTGAGAGAAGAAAAAAAGTGTGTGACAGACTGCCTGATCACCTACTTGTCTATGAAATAAAGATTATATACGGATACTAGCTGACCCGGCAAACTTTTGTTTTGCCATGTATATTATTTCTAGGAAACATTTTTTTAGTTCAATAAAAATAACTATCTACAATAATAAAAAATAGGGGTTGATTGTAGAGGGGTGAAAATTAGTGGTTTTATGTATTTTTGTATGGTGTATCATAAAAAAACAAAAACAAAAAAATTTGGGGTGGACATCCCTTATCCTTAGGGGTTTGAAAGATAGATAGTAGCCGATTCTCAGAGTTACTGAATATGATTATAAAAATTTCATAAGAATCGGTTGAGCCGTTTCGGAGGAAAATGGGAACGAACATTGTGACACGAGAATTTGACCGAGGCCAAAGTACACCTCTACATGGGTAGCGCTGTTTATTATTATTATTACATTCGTTACTTACACATCAGTCTGCGTAGTAAACACCTTGTGGTACAAGGACTCGGGCGCCATCCATCGCACGGGCAATCTGCCCTCAGTCTTCTTCCGGTAATAGTCGTTGCTGTGCACGTCCTTAGCTAAACCGAAGTCCGCTATCTTTAGCACACAGTCGTCTGACACGAGCACATTACGGGCTGCTAGGTCACGGTGGATACACTGGAAAGGATTAAAAAAATAAGATTTTTAAATATTCTAATTGCTTTAGATGATTTTTAGTTATACTTCTTTAGGCGCGTTATTTTACAATGCAGCGCGCACTCTGTGACACAAAATTAGGAGTGTGTGATTATAGCGTGCGCGAGCGAGATAGGAATAAAGACAATCTACAAGTATAAAAGAAATGAGAATATGCGTGAAGTTCGTATGCCAAGAATTTTGAATGACCATAATGACATTTGTCATTTACCTTTTAAACAAAATATAAAAGGAGTTTTAATTATTGCTTTTTGAATATATATAATCAGAAGTGATTTAAATTGAATATTTAAACCAATACTAATAAAAAAAATTTTTAAAAAACTGTGCTCATCAACTTTCCTAAGTGTTTCATTACAATTGAGGTTAACTATCAGTTTGTATTATTATTATAGAGTAATGTTTTGATTAAAAAAATTACCACATTGTTTAATCAAAACATGTAATTTTTCTCTAGCAAATATAAGGACAAAGAGACAATAAACAATTGATGAATCAGTGTAAGTGCACTAAATTGAATACAAAAAAAGAGTTGTCATCTTATCGCTGTGAAACATCAAAAACTGGAGAGTGGAACAAAGCCAAACTATTTTTAATAATGCCAAAGAAGTATAACTTCTTACGCGCGTACATAAGTACTTTTTATTAGAAAAAACAACGTTCTAGACTTTTCTATAGACGCGTATTTGATCGGATAAAGCTAATTTTTTCACAATATTAGCGATATTGTCCGAAAGTCGTCGGCAATTCTGTCACTAAAATTATCATTACTTATATAGTAATTATTTATTGGCAATTAATTCCTTTGTTGGATGATCTAACTATATAAGTTTCATTATAAACTTGTGTTTGTTGCAAAAAATAATTCTTAAGTAGACTTTAATTTTTTTTTTTTGAGTAAAAATTCTCCTTTTGAAAAAAAATATTTGGATGTTTTCTGTGATAAGACACTTACCCGTCTAGAAGCTAAATACTCCATTCCTCTTGCAACTTGATAAGAGAAAGAGACCAAGTCTTTCTGCGTTAGCGTTTTCTTATCTTTCAGGTCTTCGGTTGGTGATTCATATCTGTGGAATACAAAATTATAAATATAAATAAATTGTGGGTGTGTGAACTGTTTACAAAACCTTTGAAATGTTCCAGAATCTCTAGTGAGTAGTATTTTGAAATGTGATGTGCATAAGCGCCATCTATTCGTAGCGCATTTAAAACTTTTCCAACTAATGTTGACTGCTAATAAAAGCGCCATCTACTTGTAGAAGTTATAAATAAAATATATAGCAGCAATGTTAGCAGTTTAAAAAAATTATAGCAAGCGCCATCTATATTTTGTTTTCAACATACCTGTTTCCCGGTCGGTGGTTCCTCAAAAACTCTCTCAGATTTCCATTCGGAGCGTATTCCACTATGACGTACAGAGGTCCATCTTGAGTACAGCATCCTAACAAGTTGATGATGTTCACATGCTTTCCTATCATCTTCATCATCTCCATTTCAGACACTAGCGCCATCATTTCAGCGTCTGTGTGACCCTCTGTAAAAAATCAATACATCGTATGGCAAATAATGTAAATAAAAATTGATGTCTAAACAAATATTAAACTAAATCTTTATAATATGAAAGTGGGTGGCCTATATATAGGCCCAGCTTTTTTTATATTTGACTTTATTACTTAAAGATGTGAATCTTTAAGTAATGAAGCCAAAACACAATTCATGTAAAAAAATTGTGGAAAAATTTTGTACCCCAGAATTGCTAGTGTTTTTACGAGACTTTAATTAGTATGTTTCAAACTTTATAAACATACCTAATGTTTCCAAAATTTATAAAATATATTATGAAATGATATCATATTAATTTTGGCGAAATAAAATGGAGAATATATTTATATTATATTGAATTGAATATCGCAGATTGTACTTTCAAAGTATGAGGGCAAGGTGTTTGTAAAACCATTTGGTAACGGGTTTGTTTTTATTATTGGAAAGTGGCTGGAACTGGTACTCTTTAACGAAGTTCCAATTTAAAAAAAAAAATTTTTACAGAATAATACAATCAAAATCATTTGAAAACCACCGTGGTTTGTATTAATGAAACTAATAAACAAACTAATAGGAATGTCATAAGAATAGCAGGTCTTTTATTTTTCATGTAGCAATATCCATCGGTAGTTAAAGTAAGCCTTCATACCTTTAAGCATCTTGACAGCGACCACAGACTGAACACCGGGCTTCAGTATCCCCAAACAATCTGCCTTCACGACCTTCCCAAACTCTCCCTCTCCCAAAACCTTGCCCAAAGCCAGTGACTCCCTTGGCACTTCCCAATCTATGTCCACGGGTAACTCGTATTCTGACATCATCATCGCCTCAGTGTTTTTCTGCACTTGAGATAGCTTTTGCTTTTCGATCTTCACTACTGGCATCAGCTGGAATTAAGGAGAATTTAAACACGTATATTTAGATGGATTAAAGTTATATTTGACATTTTATCATGGAATATTTCTCCCGGATCTTGGACTACTGGGGCAGTGGTAGCATATATGTGAAATGAGTACAGACAGACAAAACACTATTAAATTATACGTTTTACAGAATACAACTGCTGAATTAAAGATGTTTTGGTTAAACTGAAAACTAGATCTTGAATAAATACCTATTAATAATTAACCAAATATATTATAACATCTGAGTTTCATCATCGGACGTCAAGGCAAAATACAAAATACCATCCGTATCACCTCGACTTCCGTCGTTCTACAACTGAGCGTTTTCTAAGGCAGTTTTTGCCGCGCACCACCACTATGTGGAACCAGCTGCCCACTGAAGTATTTCCGAACCAATACCACTTAGGGTCCTTCAAGAAAAGAGCGTACCAATTCTTGAAAAGCCGGCAACGCACTTGCGCGCCTATTGGCAGTGTGAGTGTCCATAGGCGGCGGTATCACTTCACATCAGGTGAGCCTCCTGCAGGTTTGCCTCCTATGACATTAAAAAAAACAAACAAACGAAATTTTTTTTTTTTAAAAACAACTATAAAGTATAAATATAAGTACTTACACAACCCTCTTCAGTAATATTCTGTGTTCCACTCATGAGTGGTTTCTCTACGGTTACTTTCTTCGTCCAATGAGTGACAATCACTGCGCGTGCGGTTTCTATAGCCAGTTGTTTTTTTAACTTCTCCTGTTTTAACTTTTTGAATATCATCACCACGATAATAGCAGCCACAAAGAACATGGCACCGAGTACGGCAGTCAAGATGTTTATTAGTAATGTATGTTTCCCGTGATCCAGTGCTTCCGGTACAGGAAACGCTGAAATTTGAAATTAGAATAATGTAGCGCAAGTTTTACTCAAATGTGCGATGCATTTGTTTATATAAAGTTAAAAAGAGAATATTTTAATTGGTTAAACACTTTAAATAACTGTATTAAATATTCAGTAGTGTTACAACCGTATCTTGTTATCGGAATGCATTCGTTTCTTTCTCTTTTATTATAAAATTTGATCTCTTTTTTTAAGTCAGTACCTATTTGAGATTGAAACACGCCAGTTTTCTTACGATCTTTAAGCTGACCGTAGGAGCAGAACCGTTAACCTCTGTAACTTCCAATAGTAATATCGACAGCGATCCCGATATTAATAATCAGTTTATGAACCGCCATATCCCAAGATTGGGGTATCAGCACTACATATTATATTGAGTTGCATACAAAAACGTCAGCACTTGTATCGCGGTCGCTATTGGCAGTTACGGAGTAAGGGCGAGGGGTTAATTGTACACAGAGAGAAAGAAAACTCATTAATGCACAACCGGGATTCGAACGGTAGCTCATATTATAAACTACATACTATTTATTTAAAATTTAAAAACTCATTATATTGATGTTTCGAGTGCTTTACAGTACTCTCGTCACTATAAATAATGTTATAAATTCGTGTATATTCGGCAAAGAAGATTTATTTAAATATGTCTTTTAATTTTTACAATAGTTACTTACAATCTAAAACTGTTAAGTAGCCCTTCGCAGTCGTGTTTCCCAAAGAGTTGAGAGCTACACAGACGTACCACCCCTCGTCTTCTTTCGTAACGTTGTATATTGTCAACTGTTCGGGCAAATCTTCTGGGTTCTCAGTCTGCAAGTAAAAGTTATATTTAACATCTTTAAGCACGTTATATTCCATGCATATACAATCTTCAATGAACTAGTTGTTCATGCAGGCACAAAGTATGTCACCGCTTAAATATCCATCATTTACCCGATCAATGTCAAGGCAAATCTATAGGATAGTTTAATTCATGCAGAATTCTAGGAGTAGAAACTCTATATAAACAAATCCAGGTATCATGAAGAGAGGTCTAATAAAGAAGTGTACCTTCTATAGTCTCAAAGCTTAAAAAATTTGAATGTTCTTCAACTAGATGACCATCTAATAAAACCAAAATTAACTTATAAATATTTTCCTTTGTTTTTATTAGGGAATCAGCAATATACATACAAACACATATGAATACTATAGATTTAGATAAAGAAACTTTTAATACAGGTCTGAGCTAATTGTAATACCAATTAGCGCTCAACAATTGAACAAACATGCATGTATATATTCAACATATACAAAAGCAAATGCAAAAAAAGTGTTCATGCAAAATACAACTTAAATTCTAATTGAATTACGTTCCAATACGAAATTAACTTCGCCCATTCATCCATTAAGAAATACTGTAAACAAAAAAATGCAGAAAAACAAGCGAAAACATGCCATAAAGCACAGATCACACAGAGCACACAACAGACCCCTCACCATAACAACTCTAGAAACATCTCTGTACACAACTGGCTCTTTACTACCAGCATCCGACGATGAGACATTATAAATATATTCGTGTGTGTTAAAATACATCCAGTAAACAGATGGATGTAGGTCTGAGAGAAATTCGCAACTGAATTTCGCTGTTTGTCCAACAAGTTTCGTTTGATTAACTGCTGCTTGCGTCAACACAGGTTTTGCGTATAGATGCTCTATGGACAAATGAAACCTATTTAGTTAGTGACCACAAGTTCTTCCGGTTGCCTAGGAAATGATGGTTTTAGCGAAATGAAATCTAAATGTATATATTAATTAGAGAATTTGTTGAATATGTTAATTGCTGTATTATACACAGTGTAGGGCTCTGAAACCGCCACACGCTATGGCGTAATATATATTTTTTTTTATAGAACGGGGGGCAAACGGGCTGGAGGCTCACCTGATGTTAAGTGATACCGCCGCCCATGGACACTCTCAATGCCAGAGGGTACGCGAGTGCGTTGCCGGCCTTTTAAGAATTGGTACGCTCTTTTCTTGAAGTCGAATTGGTTCGGAAATACTTCAGTGGGCAGCTGATTCCACAAAGTGGTGGTGCGCGGCAAAAACTGCCTTGATAAACGCTCATTTGTAACAAAAATTTCAATCCAGTCTTAAACAACATTTATTTTAGTGTGCGTTGTAAAATACAGACTAAAGACGTCATCAGCACAAGAATTTAAAGTAGGTAATAGATACACGAACCCCCGCCATGGCTGGCTGAATCTTGTCACAAGCCGGCTTAGCAAGAAATTGCCTTAAACCCTAAGGATAGATGTATCTAATACATAACTGCCAGTTAGACCCTACAATCTCCATAGATAATTGATTAAACCCCGATAAGACAGACCTAATCTATCGAGACAGGATCAGCTATAAATTACCTTTATCTCCCGTTCTGTGGAAAATTGTAAATAATTGCCACAACCAGGTAATTTAAAGAGGGTTCTTAAGATTAACCTTTAACCTTATGAGTAAAATGGCCATCACCAAACCTTAACCAGTTAGTTTATGTGAGATAATGAGGTTATTAACATTTTCTACGATTTTCAGTTTACGGTGCTTTAGAAGTAAACTTTCACCTCGGTGAAATTGGCTTTGTACATGGGAATAAACAAAATAACGGCAAGATCACACTTAATAAATTTTTTTCCAATAAGCTATTATTACACATACGATATTGCCGCGAAGTTTATCCCCAAAGAGTTAGAATAGATTTTTATAAATACTATCAATAATAAATAGTATTTTAACTCGCAAAGCCAATTTCACAAAACTCGAGTAGTGAGAGACCAAAATTCCACCACCAGAACATAATCAAAGACCTCTATTCGATCTCCGACTGGAGGTGGCGAGTCGCTTGGTCCGACTTCAGCGTCTTTCAATGAAGTGTTAAATGGTCTTATCCAGTACACCAATGGTTCTAAGTCAGATACCGGTGGACACTGGAGCTGTACTGTGTCATTCACTAGGACCGTAATGTTCCCTGGATATCCTTCTTTTATGTAGGGACTTGAAGGATAGCGCTCTACGAGATAATTGATCGTTATTTTATACGTTATCATATTTGTTGTGAGAATTCTATAGTGGTGGTGGGTCCGAGATTATGTAATGTAATGTAGGTTTCTACACTTATAAACTAAGTCCAAAACAAATTCAAAACTAAACAAAATTCCTTAAAAATGTCGTAAAAACCTTTAAAAGTTAATTAACGTGACCTAAATGTTTACTGAAAAGTAATTAAGTTTTAAAAATATCAGTAATCATGAATACAATTATATATTTTGAACGTAAAGTTGGTAGGATTTGTTCTTATGTTTAATAAAACAGATTGTATATAGAAAAATGATATCACAATACCTTGTATTTGAAGTGTATAAACATGTTGAATACATCCCAATTCATTGCACACTTTGCAAGTGTAATTTCCATTATCAGCTTTGGTTAATTCGTCCAACGACATCAACCATTTACCATAAGATGGTTTGAAGTAACTTCTCGATATTGGTGTAACATTATTTTTATACCACGTTATGTTGGGCATAGGATTACCTGTAAAAGTTAACGGCGTCATAAAGTATTTATAACTGCCGGGAGGATATCATTTTCGGTAACACGGGTTAATGCCTTGAACGTGTAAACAAATGTGGGTGAATTTCACAGTAGACAATTTACTAGTAAAATTAATATATTCAAATGTCATGACGAAAATATAATCCTCAATATTTAACATTCCTATAGATCATCCTTCCGTGCCGAAAGATTGTTTTCGCTTGTAAATCGAACCACATTGGTAAATATGTATACTTATTAAGATAAATAGTAAACAAAAGAAAGTAAAGTAAACGAAAAGTAATAATACGCAAGACATCCAAATCAAATTTTTTGTTTGCTTTAAATCAAAAATTTAAATCAACAAAATTTAAATCTTTCCAGAGTTATTTGTCAAGCGAAAGCAAATCTAAATTAAACACAGCACATATCCCACAATTCCTGGCTTCGCTGATAAACAATGTTATTTCAACAAAGAAACGCTACAGATGCCCTGCTCCATTTAAGGGCCACGAAATATTAAATCAGTAGCTCACCTTCAGCAGCGCATTTGAACCGAATAGAACTGCCTGCTGGCTTCATTTCCATATTATACATTTTCAGTGGATGTTTGAACTTCGGCTCGTACTTAGACTTCGTATTATCAACATGACCATAATTCAGATGCTCCTTTTCATTTCTTTCATCAGGGTCGTCGTCTTTGGCGTCGTATTCTTTGTGTGTTTCGTCTATAGTGTTGTTTTCGACTAACTGCGCTGAGTGTTGAGATAGTATTTCTGGCATGGGTCGCTGTACATCGTCTGATTGATATTCTACAAATGTATCGTTAGAATAGTATTAGCAAACAATAAAGCACCTACTCTGTATTATTTTATAAAGTCAAGTCGAAATACAATTTCGGCCCATTACGACAGAATCATCACCAAATTTAAATATAAACGACAAGTTCACAAACATTGAGACAGTATTTATAATCATAACATTTCGCCTCGTTGCAAGGCAAGCCGTGGTATTCTGTTTACACATCTGGATGTCCAATAAAGATGCCAATTAAATATAGTATGAAAATAACTGGGGTCGAATTCGAGGTTTGTACGCTTTCATAGGTAGATGTAAAATGTAACATTGAAATAAATGAGTCCACCGCGTCAAAATGAAGACTCTCTTTGTAATAATAATCCTATTCATAATGGACACTAACTATTCATAGGAACTGTAAAAAAATAATAGTATACTATAGTAAATTAAAGTGTTCCATAATGACGGGTATTAAAACAAATGAAACAAGCCGTAAGCGCGATTTTTAATAGAATGAAAGTTAGTCTTAAGACACAAGTTTTACCTGAAATAAAAAATTATACAGAGAACAATGTGATAGAAATCACTTCGTACGAAAAGAAATAGTGACCTATGATTTAATCTTATATATACATTAATATTTTAATGTAATATGTATAATACATTAAAATATTACGGACTGTAGTCGGATAGCTACTTTCATAATAAAGAAAGAAGAACTTAAATTGTACAATGAATAGTGAACTATTTTTGACCAACCTTCAATATCAGCATCGATTTCGGGTTTATGTTTAATTGTAACACTAATTTCTTTACTTTCGTCTTCTTCATTTTGACAAGCGTATACTCCGGCATCTTTAGCACGAAACCCTTTTATCCTTAACCTGAAATTTCATAGTGAGGATTACTTCTTATAGTTAATGAAATACCTTATCGTATTTGTAACTTATTTCGACATTGTTTGAATTCATTTACCTATCTGTAAGGTTTTTCATTTAGCTGAATAATCGATATATGCTAACTGCAAAGGCAAAAAGCAATGCATTATTATTAAAAGCTTTAGTTCATATACTACATTGTTCAAGTTGTGATCGATTTAAAATATTAACATGATCGACAGTTTGTTTTCTCTACTACAGCTCGCTTAACGTGATTTATCGCTTGTATTTGCAGCATTACCAGAGAAATGCGTAAATATTGATGTAAATTCTAATTCAGATCGATTTAGTCTAATATCATCGATTCCCAGAAGCTAATACCGATCATAAATTGGCTGATTAACTAGATGTATGGGAGTATCGTAGCCAATTGGTTGTTTTGGAACTAAGTTTATGAGAGCCCGTATATCAATCATTTCTTAAGTTTAAGTAATGTTATATATCAATATGTACTATGTTCAGTGTAAAGAATCAATCTTTTTGTTGAAGAGGGCGCAAACGGATAGGAGGCTCATCTGATGTGTGATACTGCCGCTCATGGACACTCACACTGCCAGAAGGCTCGCAAGTGCGTTGCCGGCTTTTTAAGAATTGGTACGTTCTTGAATTTATAACATTATTGACCTACCATTGTCTTTGTTGCATAAGCCGGTTTTTTCCCTGATTTTCAATTGGTTTACCGTCAAAGAACCACCGAACTGCTGGCATCTGATTTCTTGGCTTCAGCCCGCAAATTAGTCGAAGTCTCTCATTTGTAGTTGCTTCGACTACTGTATAGTCATCGTCTGAAAAGGGAGTATATTTGATTATACGTGCCGATTTGTTCCTTTTATCTACATTTTATATTATAATTTATTACGCAAGTATGACACTCATAAAGAAAAATATTTAAAAAAAAAATTACTATAAATGTGATTCAATATGCTAGTTATTCGAGTAAATAAATATAACAAATAATAAGAACAAGTTAAATTTCCAATCTAGATGCGTTCCATATAACCCCCGAGGGTTGGAATCAGCCCAAAAATAAACTACAAAAAGTATAGCCTCAATGGTGTCCAGGCTGGGTACATAATTTGTTGACCATTGGCACTTCAAGGCTTTCTTCGAACATATCTATACTTATAACATCTAGAGCAGAAGCTGCTAAGATACTTTGAGAAGTGGGTAAATAAAGGTATTAAAATAAAACACAAATACGTGTTGCACATGGGACTGTTAAAATTTTACGTCTTAAGCCATCACGTTCCGAGTTAAGCGTTTTAAATTTCGCGATATTTTCGTTGTTTATGGGCAATCAAGTTAAGTATAATAACCATAAAATTTTAAAGCAAATAAAAGGGATTTTACAATTATGGGTATCATTATAATTCATCATCATTAATTATAACAATGAAGCGAAGAACGCTCAATCACTTGCCCAAATTACGTAGATTTTTGATGATTACATACTTACCTTAAAGGCTTAAAAAACAATTTACTGACCTTTTCCTTAAATCAGTGGTTAAAGCGGACATTATATGTCGTATATGTTATTTAATATACATTTTTTTAATAATAAGAAAGCTTAGATTTTATGACATGACAAAGGGCTGAAGGCAACTAGACACTACGCTACGCACAATCCCTCATGGCGAGTTCGATAGAGCCTCTTAAAATTTAATTTATAAAATTCTCGTGCACGTAATTCTCACGAACATTGTGAAATGTTCGTACCCATACTCCTCCGAAACGACTCGACCGATTCTTCTTAAATTTTTTATGCATATTCAGTAAGTCTGAGAATCGGCTACTATCTATCTTTCAAACCCCTAAGTGATAAGGAGTGTTCACCCCAAACATTTTTTTTTTTAGATAAAACCTTTTGTTTTTATTTTTTTAATGATACAGCATACAAAAATACATACAACGCCTTGTTTTTTTCACCCCTCTACGATCAACCCCTATTTTTTATTTGTTATTTAAGAACTTAAAACATGAACTCTGAGGGATATATAGAGAAAAATCACAGAAAAACCTAAAAAGCATATCAAAATGTTCCATGTTGGTATGTACTAAAAAGGTAGGCCAGGCATTAAGTAGAGAGGAGTTCGAGGAGGCAGCTAGTCTTTATATAATAATATGTAGATTGTAGGACATTTGTTAGTGTGGATATGTTATAACCATGAAAAGTAAGTTGGATTTTTGTTAATATAAATATAAAAAAATAAATATAATCTAAATAGATATTATTAAATAATAAAACTATTAATTAAAGTTGCAAACAGCATTATATGGATTTAAAGAGTTTACTTAAATGTAAAGTCCTAAAAATATAAAAGGACATTTTACGACACCAATTGTAGGGACAATGTTGCATTTCTTTGTTTTGAAAGTGGGTTTGGTTGAAACATTAATGGGCGTCCAGATTTGTGGCCTGTGAAATATTGCCTTAGAACAGTGATGTGCTTTGTTCTGTCGACATCGATGAATTCACTCACTGGATATGACTTTCGCGACCTTTTCGAAGTTCGTTGTACCGTATAAATCTGGTAAATATTTTGAATTGAGATATTCATTGCCAATTTTCGTGTGAATAATTTCTTTATTACTAACTGAACGAATATAAATTGGTAATCTGCTAAATTATATGAAACTTTTAGGTAAGTTAACTCGGGTAAGTATCGTAAAATAAATTTTAACTATTTTTAAAATTGCGATCGAAAAAATAAATTATTTCCATCAAAGATCCAGTTTTCAAACATCGATAAAAATAACTCATTTCTTACTCATCACTCTTTCTTTCGCGAACGTTAAAGGTCGCCGTAGTGAGTGCATATGCTCAGCAGATGCAGACCTGTGCCCTTGAACAGTAAAAAAAAAACTTTCTCAAGATTCAATCATTTTTGTTAAAACAATACGTCAACTTGTATCGTGAGAACGAATATGTCTAAGATTAAGATTGATTAATGACGAACAAAAAAAGTAAATTTCTTAATAACCTGTTAATTTCTTAATCAACATTTAAACAACGTGTAATTTAAGTTGGTATTGCTGTTATATGATATTGAAACACGAGTTTGAATAAAATAAAAGAAATGCGCCAGGTTTTCAATTATAAGATGCGAGTATTTTTATACATTAGGTATTGTACGCAGTTTCATACACCAAATAATTTAATAAAAAGTATTGAATATACTTATGAGCCCGTTTGTAGCCGTTAGCATACCTAGTTGATTTTACGATATAATTTTATCGACTTCGCTGGTTACCATAAGTAGTTTCCATCATATTCACTTTTTTCGCGAAATTCTGCTACTGACAATTATTGAAAAGACGTAAATGTGGCGCCTAAATTTAATACATTACCACGCATGCTCTGGAGCAAGTTGCTACAGATGACTTTATATATTTTATATTTTGTATATATACTCGATTAATACAAATGCCGAGAAAAAAAAAACCTGTTAAAAGAAATTGGAACATATGTCCGTGTATCGGTACTCAAATTCAATGAATGGTATCATTTGAGTACGATACGCTAGTACCTACTTACGTCATTAAATTATAGCTTATAAGAGTGTCTCGCACTCTCGCAGTCCGACTCGGCAGTGTGCGCACTCCGGCTTAGTTGTTGGTCATTGGTTGTAGTGCGTGTTCTGATAAAATTATAAAGAAGTAATGTTACTTATACGCTGGGGAACGCAAAAGTATAACACTGTGACATAAATTGAATAGCTGTGGATTTGATTTATAAGAAGTGACAACTTATTAATGACAACTGACATTGTCAACTGACAGTTGAGACTTGAGACGAAGTTTGCTGTTTGGCTGTGAATAAATTTTAAAGGTAAAAATAAAAATAATAAATATTGATCAACATTCAACATAATATATTATTATGAAATGTGAATTAACGTTTTAAATAGTACTTAAACAATTGTATATACGCTTGAGTATTTGGTATTGTTTTACATACCACTTTAAAATGAGCTTTATCAGAATGGAATATTTTTTTTATTAATACCTTTTTACATTATACGATATAAATATATATTTACATTATACATATAATTTTAT
The DNA here is from genome assembly GCA_905332375.1 of Pieris macdunnoughi. Classification (NCBI taxonomy): domain Eukaryota; kingdom Metazoa; phylum Arthropoda; class Insecta; order Lepidoptera; family Pieridae; genus Pieris; species Pieris macdunnoughi. Next base: position 3,681,315 of record CAJOBZ010000013.1, on the reverse strand, counting down.
GAAACATCGTAATATATAAAAATTTCTTTACAGATTTCACTATCTTTAATAGCAACAGTAAGCACTTTAGCTGAGTGTTACATTAAATTTATATATAATGTCTGACGAAGATCGTGAAAAATGGTCAGCAGAGGATAGGAACCGAGGTTGGTTTAGTCCTGTTCAATCTCAATAATCGAATATTATTTTATCAGATTGCCTAACTTCATATTTATTGCAGATAACCTGCATGTATCTCCAAGCTGCTCAAGTTTTGAAGTATTAGATCCTCATGATCCCATTATAAGTCGACTTGCTACACAATTGTTTAAAAGGACTAATGATTACCTTCAAGGTGAAGTAACAGCGGGACAGGTATATAAAATGCAATGTTTCCCTTATATTAATTTTATAATATACACTAAGAGAATAATGAGAATGAATATTTAAGGATCATTATATACTGCTGGAAGAAATTAACAGATTAGCTATAACAAAGTATGCTGATCTTAAAAACCTTACTGTTAACTTGGAAAAAACCCTGAATGAATACAACAAAATGTGTAAGTAATGTTTATTTTAGGGTTGAAAGATTGTTGACTTTCAAACAAAGCCCTTATTCTTTTCTTTATGGATTAAGTTTCTAAACTGCTAAAATACTGTGTTTAATTTTTTATTGGTGACAAACTAATCACACACAGTAACACACTTTTCAGATGATACTAGCATTTTACCACTTTTGCAGCAAATTGATGACATTGATTCTCAGGTAACGCAATTTGAAGCAAATGCATACCGCTTAGACAGTTACACCAAACAGCTGAAGGCTCAATTTGAAGAGCTATGTGAAAAGAGTAAATAAATAAAATTTAATTATATTACAACTGTTTTTTATTACTCCTGAAGTTTGCAAATTATGTAATTGAATATGATCTAAAGAAATGAGAATTTATAAAAAAAATTAATAAGGTTTTTGTAGCATAGGAGGTGTTTTCATTCGCAATTACTATAACAGTTTAAACCTTAATGAAATCTATAGCCACAAACAACTTTTTACGCAGTCTTCTGTCCAAATACCAAAATCAAAAATATCTTTTGTGTAATAAATCAAAAACGTTTCTCCCACTGAATAATTTGTTAGATCACACTTTTAAAGTAAATTATGTTTCTTGCACCATTTAATAGATTTCGCCTTGTTAATGTCAAACTGAAAATAAATCATAAAAATTGGAACTGCGTCAGAGTAAAAAACTGTAAGGCGTCAAAAAATATAATTTATTACAATAAATTACTGTTCAAATAATCAGTGATTCGGCCGTACAAAAATTGGTCTGTAGATTTTCGGTGACTCAAATATAACAACAAATATTCTAAAACTATTACTTTGGCTTATATTTTATTATTTACGCTTTTAAGGTATTTTCTAGTTATATATACATATATATATTTTTAGAAACATTTAAGTACATGAATATAAAACAATAAATTAACAAGACGTATGAAATACGAATCTTTTGTAATTCAACATTTATATGGGGTTTTGATTGCTTGGCCGTGATCCAGAACGTGGGCGTTTTTAATATCGTAAATGTATGAACGTTTTTACGTAATGGTAATAAGAGTAATGTATATTTTTATACCAATATACATATTTGAAATATTTTAATGGATATATAAAAGGCTCTTGTGATTAATTGATTATACTCATTGGAACTGTTTATAATATATAAGTATTTAGGCGTTAATCTCTATTTAAATCTGTAACACACAGTAGGTATATAAGTTTTATTTAGTTTTTGGTACGTAACGGACAAATTTAGCGTGTTGGGAGTAACTTGCGCCTATACTTTTAGTAGAACCAACCTTAAAATTACCTGCGTAGTTAATGATTTATTTAACGAGAATTAATTATAAACGAACGACGACTTATTATCTATCTACGAAGTATATCAATACTTGTTAAAACCTAGACTCTAGTAATAATATATAATGTGTATAGAAACTATCTAAAATACCTAGTTAATTTTTAACTCCTTTACATGCAAAACGAACTCTCTAAGCAATGAACTTACTAATCAGTTTACTTTACACACAAACAAACGACTATAAAATATATATAAAAACATACATTAAAAATGAATGTATTGAAGTTAATAAACATAGTAGGATTTATCCTATCCACAATTAACGTTACTCAAAGCTGAACCCAAATGTAATTTAACTATTCATCGATAATAATATTAGCTTTTTGTTAGAAGCTTGTTTTGTAGAAGGTATGCATGGAATCTATGAGGATTTATTGGGACGCTACTCTATGCAATATTTTATTCGTAACTGGAATTTCTATTATAATTTATAGCTCATTCTGTTCGTTCATGATATAAGGTTAACTCAAATTTACAAGAAAATAATCCATAAATTATCTAAAAGATTTATAGAAATAACCATGAGGGATTTAGTAAATGCTAACAAGATTCTTGTTTTTATAAATAATATTTATTTCGTTTTATTTTAGTCTGGTTATGTACGCTGTCTACCGAATTACCGTATTGAATCGGTCGGTTGACGAAACCATGCCTAAAATGTAGTACCTAACTAATTACATATCTACATATTATAATAAAAATAATAGGTGTGTTTTTGAAAAAGAATCAATAGCTTAAATTATAGAATAGTTTCAAGTTTAACAAGTATCGGAGCATTCTCGTAATGGAATAACCTTTTCCTGTAAGTAGTCATGGGAAGTCATTACCCTGAAGATTGACCCATGTTTAAGTGAATGTCAATGCTGTAATTAATTATCTTGACGAACATTACGATGCTGTAGATCGATTATTTTATGTCAATTGTTGACAATCGTTCCTTATTTAAATGTTTATTCTGTACAACTTATATAGCTTTGCACATCACTCATAAGTAGAAACATACTAGCGCGATATTTGTTAGCGAGTTTATGCTTTGAAATTGGTAAGAAAAAAACATAGGTACTCACTTTAGCATCTGACAAAAAAATGCTCCACTTATATAGTCCTGAACTATTGGGTAAAAAATAACAGTATTACTATAAGCAAACTAAAACGGTTATACTGAAGCGTCAAATATCAATGTCATTTCAAAAATGGATACGGCTGAAACCAAGTTTTCTATCGCCCTTCATTAAAAATACACGCAATTTTAAATTCAATTCTCTACGCAATACATGTCACTTACGTATAATGTCCCCTGTGAGGTATCACATGACAGAATCAGTTTTGGCGTATGACATTTAGGAATAGCATCGTTTCCTGCGCGAGCGATGGTGTAATTTTCTGTCATAACTAATATTGAGTTGTGGACGAGTTATTTCTAATTACACGTCTACTTTTTTAGAGGGGAATTTATTAAAAATATTGGGTTGGTTAATTACATGATTGACGTTAGGAGTAATTTCAGGCAACCCTTTATTTTTCAAAGTCATAGATATAGTAGAGTGCCAAATGTAAAAGTAGGTGCAAGAGGCAAACTAGCAGGTCAATTTGAATATAGTGTCACGTCACACGCGCGCGTACACAATTTCTCGACCTTAGGCGCTGAGGGCCTTAACTCCAGCCTCTGGTAAGACTGGTGGAGGGTCCTCCAATTGGAGAAAAAGCAGCACCATCCTTCCTCCACAGTACCTATTATATTAACCCTTAAGTTACTAATATTAGTAACTGTACTTCCATAGTTGATTTATAATAAATTTATCAAAATTTCACTTTAAACCTTAACGTAAAACATTGCTAACCATTCAAAGGGTCAGTCCAATTTAATATAAATAAAAAACACTCAATTGAAATATGTTTTGTGGGAAGTGGGAAAAACTTCAAAAGCCAAATATTTGGGAAGTCATAGCGGTCGAGATGAAAAGAGAATATTTATTTTTAATCACCACTATTCAAGAGACGAGCGGAATATAAAATCAAATGGTAATATTAAAAAGGCGACAACGACACATCCGTTTCCGCCTCGGATTTCGGTTACGTTTTGGTATTCGAAATTTTAAAAGATTAAAATGTACTCGTAGTTGAATATAAATAGCCTGTTTCTACTTCTCTATATTATATGATTAATGCTTCAAAAGATTCACTTAAGTTTCGATTTAATCTTGAAAATTCCGATTATATTTGCTAGTAATTTATTATATGGATACCCTTATTAAAACTTATCTAACAGATACAGACAGACGTTTTAAAACTCAGAGATCAAAACCTTTAGTATAGTAAAATCTAGAAATCTAGAAATTTTAGAGCTTTTAGGTACTATAATTGCTCTTTTATATTGAACAATATAGGAAAATAAAGTACCGGGGTAGAAAGAAACCTACGGATCATTTAAATTTTAAACCATGCCCTTCCCATTATGAAGTATCGTCATATTTCGAACAAGCAAAAACTACATTACTGCTAATTAGCTCAAATATCTTTGTTTTTGTCTATATTTTGGTATCGTTTTAAATTTAGACGCACGCGCAGTTTCAATTAGTTTGATTTGTGGGAAATCAATTTCACAGAATTGTTGGGGTTACAACACGTGGGCTGAGTTACTCATAGAATTACGACTTTGTAACGTAAAGATTGGAGTTCTGAGTATGATGTTTAACATTTTGAATATGTTCTCGTAATATAGTACGGTTAGAATATAGGGTGATAAGGTTCCATAACCGGGTTTGTAGCCATAGTTACCAGGTCTTTTACAAGTAAATCATGGCACGGATATGTATGTATTTTTAATTAACAAAGAATACATTTAAATGTAGGTAGCCCTAGGATTATTGCATAATGTCTACTATGTTATAAATTTATTCTATGTTATATAATTACGGCGTTGTATTAAAATTAAAAAAGGTTTTAGCTTAATTTCAACAAAACATACAGAAATCAAGGGAAGAAAACATTGTTGAAACCATTTCCAAATATGTATATTATAAATAGTCAAAAACTAATTTATCCGTCGCTGTCCCAAATAACGGTCAGGAAAGCATTAGTCACGGGCACTTTCCGGGTCATTACCGGACCACGTATCCGGTTATCCGGGTAAATTAAAAATCTATGCCGTTATATTTCCGGATATAAATCAATATTTTAATATATAAGAAAAAGGTAATTTATGAAATATTAGCAGATTTCAGTGATGAAGTTGCTTCACACACACACACTTCGTTTTATTAAAATAGATTTCAAGAATATATCTAAGTACAATAAACAGATTCAGTTTACTTAATTACATTGTACAGAAAAGTAGTTAAATGTAATTTACAATCAGTAGAATCTTAACATTCAATATGCAAATAGACTTGCAGGCCATAATTATAAGACTTCGAAACGAACGACACAATACTTTGATAATAGTAAACAGATTTTATCGAGACAAAGCATACGATTTTACATAATTGATATTAATAGACTTATAAATTAAACCTAATTTCACTTACGAAAGTTGTCATTAGTTATTTCATCATAGTGAAAACTCAATTTGACTGAGAGAAACGGAGTACTTTTGTTCAAATAAATAAAATAATAAATTTTTTATGAATAAGGAAACTGCATTAAACTGAATTTTAGACAGGGCTTAGGCTAACATTCGGTTTAACTCAGGGTATGACTTCCGTACGTCAAAATACATTTTTGACATTCGGAAGTCACAGTTAGCACTACTCGTTACTGAACCTTACTTAAGCTTCATCGGAAGCCGCACAGACAAAGACAATGCAACGAATTAGCTACGCATCATTTAACAAGGAACATAGTGAATTTACTTGATAATATAATCGAATCATAACCGAATGCAAGGAAAAGCTATTAATAATTTTAATTTTAGTACGTGTTTATACGTCATTATTCACGAGAATCTAACCGGTTTTGGCGTGTGTGCGTCACGGGAAACAATGAGATGTTTACGTTTGTTTGTTTGACACATATACGAGCTACATGCTGCAGGTGAATGTGGAATAATGGATAATGGTACTAGAGACTAACTATTTAAAGATGAATTCATTTCTAAAGATAGTTTAATGTTCGTCACGTAGCAATTATGTAGTTTCATTTGTCTTATTTTATTATTCACACTTCGTTACCAGCTTCACAAGTTATTAGGCAACGGGCGGCCTTATCGCTAACAAGCGATTTCTTCCAGGCAACCCTAGAATGGAAAAATAAAAAAAGAAACACCGACTGAGGGTAAAGTGCATAATACATTTATAAAATTACATGTAACACTAGAAATACTAACAAGAACTAAACTTAACTATAAAAAAAGTAATAATAATAATATTATTATATATATAATGTATACAATATACATATAACATATGTAATC
>CAJOBZ010000013.1:3410000-3670000 GCA_905332375.1 Pieris macdunnoughi | reverse complement strand
AGTTTCTAAACAAATCTAAATATAGTATTTAATAGCTCAAAAGAAAATAAGCCACGAAGTATATAGGAGCGCCCTTGAACCGAGTTGGGGTGATAACTAAAATAGAGTTAAAGGTACACACTAATGTAGGAGTTTTCTTTGAATATATCTTCGGTTTGAGAGAAAGACTAGCTTTTTGAAAAGAAGCCCTAGAAAAGTAAACAAATTTCTGTATTTAAAGAACCAGTTAGTTCTTTAAACAAGTCGCTATCAGTGTATTTCAACCGAAGCAGTTATTCAGAAAATATTTAATTAAATTCGCGCAATATTGTTGATATTTATATGCATGTGATAGATGTTATAAACTTACGGACTATGGGTTACTTAAAACGCCAAAATACTCCACCGTTCAGACTCGACGACCTCAAAAAACAGTTAGTTGTTGCAGACAGGTAAAAACTACGGAACATATTCAAAGTTATTTTGCGATTATTTGCGCGTCATGGTGCAATAGAATCCTTTTAAATTGCACTAAAATATCATTACTTCACCATTTTCAACTTTATTTTATTATAATAGAGTTCAGTATGCTTTAACATTTTTTAAATTTAGCACAACCACAAAAGCATTATCTAGTAATTGACTTCGTAATGGTTGGTCTAATCTAAATTTTAAACATGTTTTTATATAGCGACACTGAAGGTTTGTGGAATATAGACAACTGTCGTTATTTAGAAGAAACGTTACATAATGTGGATAAGCTAAAGTCGTATCATTTTAAAGTTATAGGATGTTCGACCTCACATCGAATGACATTACATGGGGCTTACAGTTTTTGAGGTCCTTAATTAATTTAACGAAAATATTTTTCTATATTTTTTTCTGCAAAAGGGCAGAAGGCTCACCGCTGCCCATGGAAACTCAATAAAAGAGGACTCTTGTGCGAGTTGATTTGGTACATTTTGTATCTTGCTCTTTCTTTTCTTTTCTTTTAGTGGGCAGCTGGTTACACATAGTGGTGGTGCGCGGCAAAGACTGCTTTAAAAAACGCTCGGTGATATGGGTGGAGTTCTTTGGATTGGGTACCATATAACCGGGTAACCATAACAGACCTAAACAAAATATAATTTAACGACATTGTTACAATAATGATTAGTGACTCTTTTCTTTGTGTACTGTACCTATACTTTGTCTAAGCCTCGGCTTACATTTTTGGTATTGAGAATTTACGGGTATTCCGTGATATTTTTGTTTAATAAATTCGTATACAAAAGTTCTTGAAGCATTGTCTATTAACTGTCTTGTAACAAGAAGTGAATCGTCTTGTATTTATACGTTTTTACTGTAATCCGAGCAACGACATCGGATATCTGTTGTAAAAACAGTTCCGGATACACGTAACATTTTCTTAAGAAAACAGTGAACAATCTTTTTCTTAAAACTTCACGATTACTGGTCTATATATGGCGCAGAATATTAATTGATCATTCCCATCTTTGTTGCCGGATAAAGCAAAGATGTATATTTTATCATTCAATAATTCATTAAAAGTTATATGTTCAGAATCATCCTAAAAAGAAGAATTTTACGAAAACTTTTGTTTACTTTGAAAATTTTCACCAAATATTATCAAATTCTACGCTCATTGGTCATAAACAATGTTTTTTTTAAACAGGAGTTAATTTAATGAAGCTGCTTTTAAACTAAAGGTTTTGTGGTATATGTGCGTTTAAAGCAACGTTAAGATTAAAACACAAACTTACTCTATTTTATCAAATTCGGTATAATCCAGATATTCAATTACCTTATCTTGAAAAAAACGTTCACCTTTGACATTGACTTGAAACGTTTTAAAACTTTTTGTGCAATTTTTTGTGAAACTTGACGCTTCGGTTTTTTAAACATAAATAAAGACGACAAAAACTACAACCCAATAAATCTCTGCTAAATAAGGTTATAGAAATGAATGGAGCACCGTCAGATTAGGTATATTTTCTTATTTCGTTTAGTAGCTCGTATACGCACAAAAATATCGTTCTTATTCTATCAGTAGCTTCACTGAATTTTTTCTCATTAAATTATTTCAATTAATGTAGGTTTTCTTATGATAAAACAAATTTGTGTATCTTATATATAATCTATAACTACCTTATATACTATCTAACCAGAGATTATAGATCCTACTTCCTGATTCGCAGTCTGTGTTAACGTCCGTAATAAAATTAATAATAAACAACTGCATAGCATTCCTGTTCTATCCACACATGTTTGTGAGAAAATTGTGATACAAACAGCGTTTCTTTGAAACACCGCGACTATTAACTTTGCAAAAACTAATCTGTGGGTAATGTATATCGTAAGATAAGACTAGATAAATGTCTGTGATAATTATCAAAATATATGATTGTTTTTAACCGGCAACGAACCAGCGATTTCCATATAAGGTGAGTTCTCTGTGTATATAGTGAGTGTATGTCGGCTTCAGAATAGGTAACATACAATTAGTGATGAGATATTTCAGGCCCGATAAAAAAATAAGGCCGTGTAGGGATAATAGTGAATAATTTTAATTACCAAAGTTAAATGTTTATTTACGTGATCCGATGACCGCTATGTTTTTAAACCATTCATTCACACCTTAACAATCTTGAGAGTTTGTTGTGGTTAATAGGAAGTAACCAAAAAGTAATAAGCGATAAAATAATACGAAACACAAAAGTTATAGACATCTTACAGTATAAAGCAGAAGTGGCAATGGGCGGGCATTAAGCAAGTTGCACAAATAAAATGTGAACTTTAAAGACTGTATGGAAAGGACCAAAGGATAGAGGGAGAAGAGAGCGCTCTAGAAAAAGGTTGATAGAAGATATAGATGCGTTAGCAGAAAGCCGATGGAGAAAGAAAGCCACTCGTAGAGAGCACCGGAGAACGCCTTTTCCCGAGAAGGGGTAGCGTAGTTTAGGAGTATCTAATAAGAAGAAAATATAATAAATGTAAATTGTATATTGTCAGAGCAGTGTTGGCCTAGTGGCATCACCGTGCGACTCTCATCATGAGGTCGTAGGTTCGATCCCGCCGGCTGTGCACCAATGGACATTCTTTCCATGTGCAAATTTAACATTCGGTCGAACGGTGAAGGAGGACATCGTGAGGAAACCGGCATGCCTTAGACCCAAAAACTCGACGGCGTGTCTCAGGCACAGGAGGCTGATCACCTACTTGCCTATTAGATTGACAAATGATCATGAAACTGATACAGAAATCTGAGGTCCAGACCTAAATAGATTGTAGTGCCATTGATTTATTTTAAATTGTATATTGTAATCAAAAGATTGGAAATATTATTATACCTTAACATAGTAATAATGAGCATTAAACAGTATATTTTCACTTCACGACGTTAAAATCATGATAATTAAGAATAAGAGCTAATTAGACTGAGTTCACTTATAGCTTTAAATAACCCTCCATAAATCCAGACAGATGCTCAAAGACAAATAAGATTTGCAAAAGAAAATCAAGTCAGTATACATCTGGTCACCTGCGCCGAAAATACTTCACGATATGAATATTCCTAGAATAGCAACAGACTGTAAAATGAATGAGACACCATGTGCCTTCAAAAACTGCAATAAATGTGTAGGGTTATCACGTCTAAAGAATAAGAGGTTGTAAGAATGTATAGCCGCGAGAAAGTTTTCTCAACTTGTATCAGCAATAAAAATCCAGTAGCAGTAGCGCCGCCCTTTACGGGTTCGGGTCTTGGCCTCAGATCCCATCTGTTTCCTTCATTTTCAACAAACGTAGAAATCAATTTAAAAATACAAAGAATATATACGTATTACACGCTTGAATGTGTGAGTCATTACAATTATTTCGATCACTTACAAATTAATCTTATTCGGGAGAAAACTTTTCCTTCTGTGTGCCTAAAATTTTTTCGTGTAGAACCTATTTAAAAATTTGTTCAACAATATTTGAAACTGCCATACTTACAAATAAAATTAATTATTTGCAGCTGGTAACCCTGTCCGTACTTCATAAAGGCGGACGTGGTTCGCAAGAGTACTGAAATTAGGTTTGCTTTCAAAAACTACCAACATTTATCAAAAGCGTTGGACAACGTTGACACGAAGTTTCGGCCCATTGCTAATGGTCTTTAGGCTAACTATTTACACCAGATGTATTCTTTGAAGAGATTTTAATGGAAAATACACACTTGGGGATGCTGTCTTAACCGAACCGTAGTTTAAATTTGGTAACGTATGTATAACGTTGCGTCTGCAAAACTCAATTTTATCCTACTTGATAGAAACTTAAAACATAATTGTGTACTTGTAAAATTATAATGTTGAAGAGTTTGTCTAACAAAAGAAATTCTTTTGTAGTATTTGTATAACTTGTTTCTTTCCATAAATAAAAAAAATAACGTGTGTTCTTATATACAAGATAAAAATCTTTTCAAAAATTTTATCTTCCGCCTTATTCCACGTTTGTAGAACGACACTAACTAAAGGTATTTAATACATTAAAAGTTTTATCATAACGCATTATCTAGTTAAATAAAGTTTATTAAAATATCAGAAAAACTAAAATGTTATAACTATAGCTAACTCCAGGGTGTCGGTTTTTTTGTGATGGTGTGCGCGCGCATCGTAAAATTTACTCTTATCATTTTAACCTAAAATAAGTATAACTTCAAAAATAGTCCATTTATTGATAAAATCTGTGCTATATAACATCACGTTACGACTTAATTATCGCGAGTAAAACCACGATCATAGCTTGTATCGGTATAAAAAGCCATAAAAAGTTTTTCTTAATTGGACAGTTTAATAATTATTATTTAATTATAATATACTGTGATACGCACTGTCGAATGTTTTTTCAGTACTCCTATACCTTCGTTTATTAAAGCGTGAGTCACTGAAGCATTTCAAGATCGAGGAGAATGCAAAGAAAATGCCAATTTACTATCACAAATATAGCTCGAGGCAATGAACTTTAACTAGCTAATATTTATCGAGGCGACTTCGTTTTTGTCCAGTAATTATCGTATAATTCATATTCATATATAATAATTAATTTTTCTTTGGCTAATAACAACACATCACTTTTATCTAATAATATTCCTTAGTCTATAGTTGAGGGTGCGGCGTAAACATTGGACGGTAAAGAATATTTTTTTAATCAAACCTGTTTACACTAAGAATTAAGAGAAAAGTTCGGTACGTAACGGTAAAAAAATAATAAAACACATTTTGTTAAAATAAAAATAGCTACATGCATAGTAAAAAAACAAGAATTAAAAGTTTCTTCGTGACGTTAAAGGACACCGGTTAGTTAATAAAAATTATTTCTAAAATGCATAATTAAATGTACTATCAGATAATATTTAGAACGTAATGTTATAATAAACTTAAAACCAAAGATTTTTAAATCAGTTAATACCTATTTGCATTTTAATCACAACATTAGCTATGGTTGTTGATCACTCAATGCAAGTAAATAAAGCAGAAGTGCAAGGATCTAATATATTAAGTCACCTGACGTGCTTCGTCACACATTTTACTAAGTTAAATATACTTTGCCATATTTTACAAGTAATTTGACGGTTGAAAGCACATTATTATGTGCTGACGCGTAACATCTATCTGATTTATGCGTAATGCTTTAACTTGGCGCAGCAAAATACACTCTAGAAGTCTAACCAAAAGTAAGGTCGGATCTTATGTAGAAATTTAACATGAAAATGAATGACCACTCAAAATTCATATCATATTTCTAACAACTTTTTTTTATTTTCTTTAAGATTAACTTGTAAGGGATCGAAAAAAAAATTGATGACTTCCGAATTAAAGCGCATAAAAATATATATTCTCTCTTGACTTTCTGCATAATATACTACATTTTTATATTTGATTTCTTCCTTTGATAACGTAATGTCAATGTAATGTCATGTGAAGGAATCGGCACTAGTCAAGAAAGACAGGGTCTGAGAATGATATATTCTTAAATGGCGTGCAAGGATGTTATTTATTGACTAACTAAATGTATTGCATGTGTCGACGTGCATAAAATGACATATTGGCAGGTGCCTTAATATGAACAGGTGATGGTGATATTTACACGATTCTAAAAATGGCAAAGCTAGCTTTAAGTGTTGTAACTATGTGATGTTTATTAACACATTGATTTCATTTTCACATTTAAACTTTTGTTTTACTCAATCATACGTTCGACTTACGTTTAGAAGCACTTAGTAATTTAATTAATAACAGATTATTAATTAAATTATAGTCTAAGAATAGTAGGATTATGTTTCTGATTAGTTATAATTTAAGGAAGCATAGAGAAGTGAGGTACCTAACCGATAACTTTTAAAGAACTAAATACAGTTGTTTTTGTGGCCGTGATCGGAACATCTAAATTTGAACACCGTAAGTTATTCACCAAATAATGAAAAATTCTTCTTCGTTATTCTCATTTTCTTCACAATACATCATTTTTAATAATGCAAGTACTACAATAATTCATTATTGCTGGCATTGGACACATTAATCTTGCGCAGTCGCATCTCCCAAACAAGCTTTATTGACTAATTGCTTATTTAATCCTGAAGTACACTTGAAAATAAATCTTTAATTTGTCATACATATTCACGGAAGACGATACTTTATTTCAGGTGCGTAAGAGTCATGTTTGTATAATTCATGTTTATGTAAATCAGAGAAAACTTATTTATGGCAAATACAAGGACATTCATAAAATTGTTTGTGATTTGATATATTGCTATTAAATGTTATATTAATTACATCTTAAGACACTGTCGTCACCTATGTTCTACAACAGAAGTAAATAAGACTTTGGTCATAGAGTGTTATAAGACCTTTTTAGGTTGTTTATATCTGGCCAGAGGGCAGAGACGTTTGTTGTATGGCCAGTTACGAAAAAGATTTAATATATGTAATATTTAAATTGTATGATTTAATTATGAATAAAGTTCTTTTATTATTCAAGAAATTAAAAATAGAACAGAAAAGAAAATAGGGGCAAGAAAGGGTTCACATAAATCATGATACTTCCACCTCGAATATACAAAAGCACATTACCTACTTAAACTTTACGTTTAACTCTTAAAGAAATAAGGTCGAATATCTTAATATTAGGATAGAAATTTCTTTCTTGACTAAAAATTACTGTTAAGTTATATTATTAGGGATTTTTTAAGTCATTGCGTAACAACAGAGGCCGAGTCTATTTTCTCAGTTATAAACATTTTATTGAATGACTCTTAGATTGAGCGCGCTATTTATTTTTCTTAACTATAAAATTTTAACGATCTTTTAACACCCTTTTATATAGTTGGTTACTGGTTAACTTGAGTCATGGAATTCATATTTCATTTATTACAAATTGCCTGTTTTAGAAAAATAAATTTTTTGCTGTAATGATATATGATAATAAAACAAATTAACTTAATATAAATTACCCTACATAAAGTTAAATATTTAAAGTCATAATCAGAGTCAGAGATTTAATGTATGGAAGTAAGTTTATACGAAGAATAATTGAAGGGCAGAAGCAAATGTAAAAAAGTTGTAAAACTCAAAACTACACTTTTATAGGTTGTTCTAAGAACAATAGACTGCGGTAGGCTAATTGGCTAAGAAAGGATTGGCAGTTAAAATTTGACATTTACCGCTCGTTTAATAGTGTTGACATATGCAACTGAGGTAATAATGGTATGGTAATGACATTAAGTTTATTGTTACGACCTAATAATATTACACTCATAATTCATTGTATATTTGTTTAAAAAAGTAAAAGTTTTTTAGTAAAGGTTTTTCCATTATTATATATAATAATTGTGATTAAAATATTCTATTAAATCAACTTATTTTTCCAGTTGAATTAGAAATGATTTCAAATGAAATCTATGGTATTAACATAGACACAATTGAATACCAATAGTTGGTATCGACGGAAGTCGGTGTTCTTTACGAGTCCTGGGACAGAGGCGGACGTGGCATCCTAAGAGAATACATCATATCTGGAATCTGTACGTAGTTTGCATGTGCAATTGGGAAGGTCGTGATGATCCAGTCGTGAATACACCCCTAAGTAAAACCTCATTCGTATGCGCTCTGTTTTGCACACTGGCTGGTAAAAAAGTTTTCGAAGCGTGGTGTACTTTACCTGTGTAAGGTAACAATGTGTAGATAAATTCTTGGTGATGTTCTTTTTTTAAATGTTACGTGATAAAATTTGTCTGTGGAAATATAGATTTTATAAAATCTGGCGCGTTTTAACTATGTAAGTAATCCAAATAAAAAAAAACTTGTTTTTGTTAATATGTATATAATATAATAATTCACGATTCTATCTGAAGTTTATAAAATGTTTAATATTACCTTTTAAGTAATATAAACATGGACATTTACTTAAATCGCTGTCATCTTGGGACATGGCTACTCAGTATTGAATAGAAATTACCTTTAAGAGTAAATTTATTCGATATTTAAGCACAAATTAAATTGTCTATTGTCTCTGACTCTATGATCATGTTTTCCATTCAATACAAGATAATACCAAAGATACTGACTTCGTAATGTATTAAATGTATTACAATATTATGATTATTTACAAATAACATTTAACAATATCTTAGTTTTTATTAATCAATAGATAATATTCTAAAATTCTGTTATAATCTTATATACCTAGCCAATGGTCATCAAATTGCATCTGATTTTGTGATCACGTATTTTATTGATTTTAGGGTCTAAGAGTTATTCAGAAAGAAGACAGCGTGAATGTCTGTATGTCTACTGTTAAATGCACACATAGAAAGAAAGATCCAATAATTAATTATTAATTCTTCTGATTCGAAGGGAAGCAATTTGGTGGTGGTTTTGACTTATTGAGTTTTGACATTTGGAATTGATAATTTGAATCACTGGTATATGAAGATTTTTAAGATATGAAATCATTTTTTAAACACAATAATATCAATAGATATCAGTGATCTTAAGCTATTTACGATTTCGCAAAAAGTCCTCAATATTTTATCGCATATTTGTTTAGGATGTTATAACGAACAAACACATGCAGAATCATCAATGCAAATGTTTGTCGAGATAGTGTGTATTTGTCGAGCTCTCGTAAAAGTGACAGTATTGAGCAATAAAATGAAAATAAAATTATACCCCACAAGCAGAGAGGGACTAGGGATGAATTTAAAATAGTTTTGAACTGGTGTTATGCTTTGTACGCTCCAAGCATAAGATTACACTGACGATGACATTTAGTTTATATATAATTATTTTAATATTCAGTTACTTAAAATATATATGTATGTTACACAAGGATAATGTAACATTTTAATTAATAAAATATATTTATATTAAAAAAAACATTTCAAATAGTAATTCACTGTTAATTCATCTAATAGTAACACATTAGGCATATGTAATATGTAGGTACAGGCAACATATTTTATTGAGTTATGATGGTAAATTTTAGAAAAAAATAGAGCAGTGTTGGCCTAGTGGCTTCAGCATGCGACTCTCATACCTGAGGTCGTAGGTTCGATCCCCGGCTGTGCACCAATGGACTTTCTTTCTTATGTGCGCACTTAATATTTGCTCGAACGGTGAAGGAAAGCATCGTGAGGAAACCGACATGTCTTAGACCCAAAAAGTCGATGGCGTGTCGAGGCACTGGAGGCTGATCACCTAATGGCCCATTAGATTTAAAAAAGATCATGAAACAGATTCAGAAATTTGAGGCCAAGGCCTAAAGTGGTTGTAGCGCCACTAATTTATTTATTTATCATGGTAAATTAATTTTAATAAAGTCAGTTAAAATGAATGTTATTATTGAAATGGCCCTTCCTAGGCCAAGTAGGCGGCATCTAAAATATTTTAATATCTAGTAATACACTGCCAAGAAGATTAACATAAACGAAGCGGATTGGTCCAAACGAGGATTACATATGACGTCCGTTGATGACCAATCAGAGAAGATCCCCACCCTACGAAGTAGGAATGTGATGTAAAGGAAAGGAGAGGTCAAGTTTAACTGGTCATTAAAATAATTGTCTATGCATCCGGGCCCTAATGAGGACCAAATGAGAGGGTGAATTTGTCGACAATCGATTTAAATCCGTGAAGTAATAACTTTTTCCGTTGCACAGATTTATGGTCGGGTCTATGGTCATTACTTTTGAAAATGGAATAATTTACCCGCTATAATATTTTATTTTTCTTTAATAATAATAAACGTATTTTTTAAATCTATGGTTAAATACATAAGTAGTTATTTATAAATAATATACAAATATATTAACTTTTAAAATGATTTAATATAGGTACCCTTAATTACGGAAGTTTGCTGCAACTCAGTTTAAATAAATAATGATAATTTTTAAGTACATTAAGTACTTTTATGTTCATTGTAAAAATATTTATGTAGTATCTTGGTTTACAATACGACTTCTTTCAATTTATCAATTCAAATATTCGCATTATATATTCTAAAATTAAAATTAAAGTAACGTAATTTAGACATTTATTTTACCCGTCACGACTCCGTCATAAAACTCTATTTACAACTACCGCAGTCAAGAAAGTTGCACTTTGCATACAATTGCATTTACATAAATATTATTATGCAATTTAATATCAGTATAATCAGAGACACGCTCACCATCAAAAATGGATTTTGACATTTGTATGCGGATGACGTTTGAAAATTTTAAATTCCGAACGTATTGCAGAAGATTTTCGTTAATATGTCAGACGGATGTTATAGGAATATTTAATTTAGTTACAATACAAATTCAATCGGTGTCCGGTTTAGCTGACAATAGCTAAAGTTTTTTTGTTATATGCGATTTTAAAATTGGCGACAACATATTAAAGTTTGATTTAGCACTTCCAATGTCATGCCATCCATTTCCGGTGTAGTCTGATGTGTATTTATAATTATTATTATTTAATTGATTTAAGGAACGCATACGAATTACATATAACATTTACAAAATTCAAAAACTTTAGTCGGAGGAGGAAAAACATATCCTGGCAGGATAATATGTACATTTGATAAAAATGTTTTATTTTTTTCCTGACTGAAATAGGTTAGAAGAATAAAAAAACAAACTTACCTAAAACAATATCTCTGGCTGAAACGGCGCATACCAATGTCACAAAGGCAAATGTGACAGCGATTGGCAGTTCGCGCCAAAACGCAATGGCGGTGCGCTTCATGTTTCACTTAGAAGCTCAACTCGTCTTGTTGGGATCCATTAGCCTCTGAAACAATGAAGTAAACTATTTGAAACCTTTTTCCTTTTACCGTGCTTTGAAGGGCTATTTTTGATTAAATTCCTAGCATATTTGCGCTGTCCGTCTCAGCTTGAATGAAACTCAAAAGTAGCTTTGCGGTTGCATGTTAGGTAGATGCGTCGCAAAGCAAACATTTTATTATGCATTGTAGAGAATATTTAAAAAAAAACGGTTCAAACGATAAAATATAGGTTACTAGTTATTATCAAATTATACTACGAAATACGCTGTTCTTAGTTCTATAGTATAGTAGTTTTGTGTTGCCGAACAGTAGCTTATTGTAGCAGAGCCTATTTAAAGTTGAAAACAGTCACCAACAGCACTAAATATTTTGCAACATTGTAAACTACCATCTGGCGTAAAACCAAAAATAGATCTACTTATCCAGGCAATAAAACTCGAAACGTAACGAAAACGCACAAGATGTACGGGGTGCGTGAAACGTAATAACCGTCAAAATGCATTCCATTTATTACCGGCTTGAGTTATCGATGTTTACCGAGCCATGATCCAAGAAGTTAATCGATTGAAATTCGAAATTCAAGTATAATAAGTAATAAAGTTTCTTACATTTTAATAATTCGAATTTAGAAGTTCGAAATTCAAATATTTAAAAGATAAGAATTAAAAATCAAACAGCTGAAATAAATTATTTGAACCATAGATAATTTACTTTCAGCTATATCTATTAGCTATATATACCCCCCCCCCCCCCCACACAAAAAAAAAAAAAAAAAAAAAAAAAAAAAAAAAAAAAAAAAAAAAAAAAAAAAAAAAAAGAAAGGGGGGGGGGGGGAAGAAAAAAGGAAAAAAAAGGGGGGGGGGGGGGGGGGGGGGGGGGGGAGGGGGGGGGGGGGGGGGGGGGGGAAAAAAAAAAAAAAGAAGGGGGGGGGGGGGGGAAAAAAAAAAAAAAAAAAAAAAAAAAAAAAAAAAAAAAAAAAAAAAAAAAAATGGGGGGAAAAAGGGGGGGGGGGGGGGGGGGGGGGGGGGGGGGGGGGGGGGGGGGGGGGGGGGGGGGGGGGGGGGGGGGGGGGGGGGGGGGGGGGGGGGGGGGGGGGGGGGGGGGGGGGGGGGGGGGGGGGGGGGGGGGGGGGGGGGGGGGGGGGGGGGGGGGGGGGGGGGGGGGGGGGGAGGGGGGGGGGGGGGGGGGGGGGGGGGGGGGGGGGGGGGGGGGGGGGGGGGGGGGGGGGGGGGGGGGGGGGAGAAAAAAAAAAAAGAGGGGGGGGGGGGGGGGGGGGGGGGGGGGGGGGGGCGCCCGCCCCGACACAAAAAAAAGAAGAAGAAAAGAGAGGGGGGGGGGGGGGGGGGGGGGGGGGGGGGGGGGGGGGGGGGGGGGGGGGGGGGGGGGGGGGGGGGGGGGGGGGGGGGGGGGGGGGGGGGGGGGGGGGGGGAGAAAAAAAAAAAAAAAAGGGAGGGGGGGGGGGAGGGGGGGGGGGGGGGGGGGGGGGGGGGGGGGGGGGGGGGGGGGGGGGGGGGGGGGGGGGGGAAGGAGGGGGGGGGGGGGGGGGGGGGGGGGGGGGGGGGGGGGGGGGGGGGGGGGGGGGGGGGGGGGGGGGGGGGGGGGGGGGGGGGGGGGGGGGGGGGGGGGGGGGGGGGGGGGGGGGGGGGGGGGGGGGGGGGGGGGGGGGGGGGGGGGGGGGGGGGGGGGGGGGGGGGGGGGGGGGGGGGGAAAAAAAAGGGGGGGGGGGGGGGGGGGGGGGGGGGGGGGGGGGGGGGGGGGGGGGGGGGGGGGAGGGAAAAGAAAAAAGGAGGGGGGAGGGGGGGGGGGGGGGGGGGGGGGGGGGGGGGGGGGGGGGGGGGGGGGGGGGGGGGGGGGGGGGGGGGCCCCCCGGCCCCCAAAAAAAAAAAAAAAAGAGAAGGGGGGGGGGGGGGGGGGGGGGGGGGGGGGGGGGGGGGCCGCCACCCCCCCCCCGCCCCGGGGGGGGGGGGGGGGGGGGGGGGGGGGGGGGGGAGAGGGGGAGAAGGGGGGGGGGGGGGGGGGGGGGGGGGGGGGGGGGGGGGGGGGGGGGGGGGGGGGGGGGGGGGGGGGGGGGGGGGGGAGGAAAAAAAAAAAAAAAAAAAAAAAAAAAAAAAAAAAAAAGATTGTGGGGGGGGGGGCCCTTTTAAAAAAAAAATAATATTTTGGGGAAAAATTTTTTTTTTTTAAAAAAAAAAAAAAAAAAAAAATTTTTTAAAAAAAGGGGGGAAAAAAAAAAAAAAAAGGGGAAAAAGGGGGGAAAGGGAATTAAAAAAAATTTTTTGTTGGAGAAAAAGAGGGGGGAAAAAATTTTTTCCGCGAAATTTTTTTGGCGGAGTATATATATATATTAGGATATTTTCTGTCATTACGTAACCTAAAAAGGTAAATGAAAACGTTATATAAAATTCTTCAAATAAAAAACCACTATATTAAATCTTTATTTTTAATATGACCAATAAACGAATTTGGATTTCGGTCTACAAACGCGATGTTAAGCACAAAGCCGCCGGAATAAGGTATAATATCGCTTGTATTCTTAACGAGGGCAGATGCAGTACGTGATGTTGTGAGGAAATTTTTAATGCATTTTCTGCATTTGGATAATTTTAGTAATTCAATCGGGAGTTCGTTGCCACCGTATTAAATTAAGCATTAAAATAAACATGTTTTGATTCAGTGACATGTAAGGGGTTGATAATGTGTTTGGGTGATCTGATTCACCACACATGTGTTGGGTGAAAAATAGAAATGTGCTTCAATTGTTTTTGTGTTTATCCTCCGTGACTTATTCTTGCTTAAGCTTAAGGCTTAAGTACTAAAATTTCTTAAAATAATTGAAACTTTAATCATAAGAAAACAAGTAAGCTTATTTTGTATAATACATACAGTACAACAGTTGGCTATTTGAGTAATTTATTTATTTATTCCTTGAACTCTAAGGAAGGATGTTATGAGGAGAAAAATTGGAAACATTAAAAAAAAAATTAAGCTTTTTTTAAGGTAATGCATGTATTTGGTCATTCATTCTGCATACGAACTTCGCATATTCATTTGTAGTCTTATTCCTTTCGCTGCCACGCTTTAAACATGTAGTTCCGGAAAAGTTTTTTCACGGTGGCGCGCATCGTAAAATCAACAAAAAAAAAAAAAAAAAAAAAAAAAAAAAAAAAAAAAAAAAAAAAAAAAAAATAGTTTGTTTTTGTACTTAGGTTTTAGTTCTGGAAAAGTGAGCAGTTTATATGGGGTAGCATAGTTGTTCCATATGTTGGTAAGTAGCTACTAAAAAAATAGGCTAAGTTAAAAAATAATTATAGGCGAATCGAAGTTCGCAGGGGCTAGTAATAAATAAAAAATGGAAATCACTATGCAAAAACATTGTTTAATTGAAGACTTTTTCTAGGTTTATAAATACGACCACGACATACGACATTTATAATAAAGACATTACTAAAAATCATAAAACGTTTTCTCAATAATTTGAATGTATCCACGTGCCCAAGAATCATATATCATAGTCTACTGTAAAGTGGTGAAGGGTTAACCTAATCTATATTTAAATCAAGGTATTTGAGGGTTCGATTACTTTTTTATTGTTTTGTTAACCCTTGAATGAAAATAGAACTTTCAACGATCCGTTGATTTATTTTCGTGCCGTGTTTTATAATCTGTGGTATAAATAAAAGACGCCTTAATAATTACTTACAAAGTATATGGAGGGCAGAATTATTCCTATTATTATTTGATATTTGGGATGTCATGGAGTCAATACATGCCCAGTATTGTATTTAGTTTAATGATGGCCAGTTTTTACTGGACAGAACAAAGATGATACTATTATGTTGAGAGGTTTTATAATGTATGCACAAAATGTGTGTAACATACATGTAGAAGATTTAGTTATACAATTTTACGAAAAAACAGAGCGAATTTAAGTATATTAAGGTCACTTATATAAAAAAGTGGAGCAATAAATGTATTAAACTGGTGCCCAATACAATAAACGCAAATAGGAAGACAATTTAGAAGGTGGATAGACCAGATTAAGGAAACCGTAGGTGAAACATGGCAGAGAGTGGCACAGGGCAGACAGATTTGGAGGAGAGGAGAAAGAGAGCACACAGATATCTAGAAAGGTTGAGAAATATAAATCTACTAGCAGACTCGGCCAGCGTTGCTGTGGCTAAGGATTTTGTTATATTACATAGTAGTAAACTATTCAAGGGAAACGGTAGGAGAACACCAGTCATGGGGACCACCATGCTTTTTTGGTGGTTATGCTATTAAATTGTAGCTTAATATGTGAAACGTTGGTACTTTCAACACAGTGCCATCTGTTAGAATTGTGACTGTCAAATAATAAACAAATAATTTGCAATACAATAATATTGCGGGTATAAATTGAGATGTAAGCTATCCTATCTTTTAAGTTGGATCAAACTACACACGGTGTGCAAATTTGATTGATATCGGTTCGGTAGTTTAGGAGTCCATAGCGGACAAACAACGTGCCGCGTAATTTATATATATTAAGATAATAAAAGGCTTTTATTATTATTTTATGTAAAGACCGAAGTCAATTGTAGATTTAGTTTTTTTAAGGCAAGGCATTTGAACTCATTTTCGTTTATTAGTTTTTATTGAATACACAAAGCAGATAAGTAAAATAAACAATTATATAACAAAGTCGCCGTGTTCCGACGCCTCTCGCCAGATGGCGTTTGGGGCTGTTTTTTATGAATATTAGTAAACCAAGCTTCATATACTGTTCTTTAT
Source organism: Pieris macdunnoughi (assembly GCA_905332375.1). Lineage (NCBI taxonomy): Eukaryota > Metazoa > Arthropoda > Insecta > Lepidoptera > Pieridae > Pieris > Pieris macdunnoughi. The sequence goes on along the minus strand of CAJOBZ010000013.1, from coordinate 3,653,941 downwards.
ACAGAGTGTCTTAATAAAACGTATTAAAAATAGAAATAGAAGTTACATTAGTGATTCAACTTTTAATTTTGAAATGCTATGCGTTGACGACTTATAGTAGACTGTTCAAATACACTTGTAGGATTCTATTCACTTTCATAATATTGAATAGATTATATAACACTGATATCTTCTGCTAGAATAATTCATTAAGCAAATTTACTGCCCGTAAAGTCAAAATACAAAACAATGAGTATTTTTTAAATCAAGGAATATTTTATCAGTGATTACAAACATAAACCTTTTGCTTTACTTACTTGGAATTCTTATAAGGATTCGTGTTATGATCATCCGATATTTCAATTTATTAATAAGCCAAGGTGATATTATACCTCAACCACAAACCACAAACGCCTCGCAATTACATCGTTTCAACCACTATATTTGCATATTGTTTTTAGGCCTACGTTTATATTATATATACCTATATACTGTATGTCGATTAGAGAGCCTTCTCTCTCTTGAAGGCCTGAAGACCAATGGCCTCGACTTCGGGAACCTTCGACTAACATTACATATTGTCAAATTTGCGCGCAAAGTCCTGTTGTGCTAACTTTTCTTAATAACTGTAAAATCTATTTCTATAACAGAAATTTATCTGGTCAAAGATAAAAGTAACGCAATGATGTTTAACATAAAAGGGAATTAGAGCAAGCAGTTTTAAACAAACCAAAAATAAATTCGCGATCGTAGCTAAGCCAATTAAGTTGTAAACGTAGTCGATATAGCGAAGGCGAATTCTAAAACATCCTGTGTAGCTCGCACGTGCGGTAAACTTCCTGCCTACCTCACTGCACGCTCTCTGACTACGTTTGTTAGGTTTTTGTTGATTTTTCAAAAATGGAACTTACCTTGCAGTTCATTCGTTTAAATTTTAGAAGTCTATTTAGTATTCTGCGATTTGAATTCTAATACTGCTTGTCCTTGTCTCGTTTAGGTCTGCACGTTTTTTCTAGCTTTTGGTTTACGTCATATTTTACGAATATGCTGTATTCCGTCAGTTTAGTAAAAAAGAATATTAGGATTTACAACTGACTGGTGTGATACATGGGCTACTATCGTACTGAACGAGTTCTCTGGATAAAGTGTTTTTTTTAAAATCATTGTTCTAATGCGAAGTTGACGATATAAAGTTTTTGGAAAGTATATATACCTAGTACATTTTGCGTTAAGAAATGTAGAAATACAATTTTATTGCATAGATATTGGTAAAAAAACTCTTGGATTACCTTTTAAGGTACATACAAGCTTTAGTCAAGTAAAAATAACTTGTATTGTCTCTTCGTCCTTGACCGTAAGTTTGTCTATATTTTATCAGAAAAACATGCATTTACGATGTAAAACCCACGCTGAGAATGGACATTAATCTATAGTCAGACACTTTGATTGATTTATTTTTATTCAGCGCATAACGTCTTATTTCTCTGACGTAAATTACTATGAAACATTATATAACAATTTGAAGAGTATTTACCGTAGAAAAGAATACGTCGAATTACCGGTTCTGGCATATGAAGCCGATTCTGCTTTAAGTGGAATAATATACGCATTTTGGTAACTGTTATAACTCTAATGACGTCATTAAAGTTATTGTATTGATAGGTATTTCGCGGTTTTACAGACATCTTTAAATGGTATTTCACATTTCCCTGTTCCAAAGCTTATTCTAACCATGATGAGCTTTGAGGATACTAGAATTACATAAACAGTACAGTATTACTTACGTAAACTTTTATCTATAAAGTCTATATTGTCATAGATAAATGTTAACAGCGTTAAAAATTATTTTCGCTTATTTATATTGTCGGAAATGTTGCCAATTACTAAAAGCTTTCTTTTTCATAACTCAGCCCACGCCAGACATAAAACATCTATAAATGACACAGGTCCTTTCAATTTATTTTTACATAAGAAGGGTTACTTGAACAAAGTGCTTGTGTTTTGGAGTGGTAAAACACATTGCTACTTAAGAGCTAACTTAGTTGCACCATTTAGATTGTACTGATAAGTTAAAATAAACCTAAGCATGTCAAATTGGTTTTTATTTTTATTTACTAACTAATACTAACATAGCAACAAAGACATAATTGTTACTAACTCTAACTTAAACTACATATGATCATAATCTGAAATGCATTAGTTATTAATATAAATGACATAATACAGGTGACCCGTGGAAAAACGGCAACTAAAATAATGCTTTAAAAAAAAACTATGTTGATGCGGCCAAAAAAAAAGGGGGGGGGGGGGGGGGGGGGGGGGGGGGGGGGGGGGGGGGAAAAAAAAAAAAAAAAGGGGGGAAAAAAAAAAAAAGGGGGGGGGGGGGGGGGGGGGGGGGGGGGGAACCGGGGGGGGGGGGGAAAAAAGGGGAAAAAAAAAAAAAAAAAAAAAAAGGGGGGGGGGAAAAAAAAAAAAGGGGGGGGGGGGGGGGAAAAAAAAGGGGGGGGAACATGTTTGTACGTACGAGTGTCCAGTATAATACAGTCTAAACATTAATTTATTTTGTAGACTTATTGATTTAGGTTAAACCTTAAACTTTGAATATTGGCGGTAACAGAGGAACTGCAGGTGCCTGCAATTTTGTAATTAATTTTTATGATTGAATATACCGTAAACCTAACATAGTTATATAATATTTAGGAAAATATTGTAACTAACACAATATTAATAATATGTGGACATGATTGTCTGATTAAATTATTATTTGAAATAAGTCAGGACCCGTACTCTGTAACTTCCAATAGTGATACTTACAGCGATTCCGATGCCAATGAGTTTTAGTTGCGACATCAGCGCTACGGATATTGAGAACTACATCGACTTGAACTGTCAAGAATACTTTCGTGTAATACGTAGATTATGTATTTATATGCAACTTATTTAATGACGACTCATTGGTCTAGTGGTTAGTACCCCTAACTGCGAATCCATGGGTCCCGGGTTCGATCCCCGGCTGAGACGAACATCGATGTGATGAGCATTTGGTGTTGTGCTTAGGTCTTGGGTGTTTAAATATGTATTTATATGTATATCTATCTATAATATGTATGTATATCCGTTGCCTAGTACCCATAACACAAGCTTCACCAGCTTAGCATGGGATTAGGTCAATTGGTGTGAATTGACTTTAAAAAAAAAATTATAAAATTCTCGTGTCACAATGTTCGTTCCCATACTCCTCCGAAATAGCATGTCCGATTCTTCTGAAATTTGATATTCATATTCAGTAAGTCTGAGAATCGGCTACTATCTATCTTTCGAACCCCTAAGAGATAAGGAGGGTCCACCCCAAAAAAAAAATTATTTTAAAAAAAATGACAAAACAATCGTTTGCCGGGTCAGCTAGTATACTATAATATATAAAATTTAGCGCATCCTTCCAACGAAATCTTTACTAGCAGTAAAACTGTACCAATCCGCGATAAATCTACTTGTTGTTAATTAATGGAGATGTTTGAGCAAACAAATTATCCCTACCAAGAAGCATTGAAATCAAGTTCTTTGAAAACAAATCAGTATTCCTCACTTCTGGATAAGGTAAAACCAAGAGATTAACATTTTTATCTGATTGTATTTGAACAATGCGTTTTTAAAGTATATTTATTATATGGTATTTTTAGTTACGAATGAGGTGTTATAAAGAATAGTTACTTTTAAGGCAGCTTTCATAAAAACCGTTGTGTTTGGGGCATTTTTTTACTATGGATAAAATCGAGTAAAGTTTCCTAGTCAGTTTATTTCGTTTTTTTATAGAAGCACTCGTTAAGCCATAATAATATATCTACCATATGCCGATTCGATTTAACAAACAACAAACGCGATATCTTCTTTGAAGCAAAGACGAAAAGATTTATGACTCAGCATTAATTCGAAAAAGAACTACAAAGAACTCTGCATTTAGTTATTTCGTACCAATAATTTCTTTAATTTTAAAGACAACCTACGTATATTTAATGGGTATCGTAAATAGTCTACAACCTTTTAGTTCAGGGCCTCAGATACTCTCTCTGTTTTCTTCTTAGGCAGTTAGTGATCAGCCATCTGTGCCTGTCCAATGCCGTCGAAATTTTGACTAAGGCATGCTAGTTTCCCTACGATGTTTTACTTCACTGTACGAACGGGTGTTAAATGCGCATAAACAGAAAGTTCATTGGTGCACAACCGGGATTCGAACTAAAGACCTCAGGGATTCGCGCGTTGAAACCACTGTTGTTATCATTTAAAGTATTAAATGTGTTACAGTTGTTTCGATGATTTCCCTATAACATTTTCATAACTAATAAAAATTGTCGTCATATTAATAACGTCCTATAAACATAAAAATTTATAGGCAACAAAAAACCGCCAATCTGCCTAATAAACAAGACTTCCCGCATATACAAGTCTAGCGTATCTAATTTTATGTACGCGATCGGTCAAATCTTACACGCAATTCGCTATTTTCGTTCATTGTATACACAAGGAGCGCTTGCACCCACTGTTCTTAAAATCAGCTAGTTAATTAAAATGTATTACCACAAAAAACTAAAGAACACACAGGGAAACGAGACAAGCGCTGAGTTTTACGAGTCATAGTTCGCGCTAAGTGATCTGTCTACGAAATTATGCTAAAAATTGAGTTTAAGCGTGAACTACAATACAATACGGAATTACATTAAAAAAATACAATGGAAAGATATTAATAGAAACAAAGGAAATAGAAAACTTTGATATACATACATAGATATTATGTATAATAAAGTTTAAGGTAAAAAGTAAGTGCACTAGCCCCCACGCTAGGGTTCCGGGTCGCAGCTAGTCTCTTCCTATTGACACGTTAACGGAACGCGACAATAATTTCTACAAAACAATTACATTTTATAATTAAACTATTCTTGTACAATAAGAATATAGACAATATTTCTATAGTTTCGGCATAGGACAGATTGAGAATAATAATAATAGCTTCAGGTTTTATCCTTTATATATAGTTTTAGTTCGGTATAGTAATAATTCGGTCTTAGTTGTTGTGCAAGTAATCTAGCAGTCTAGAGCTAAATGAACACAATTGTTTTTGTCAAGAGCAACATACAAAGAATTGAAATTGAATTTTAAAAGATCGTAACGCATTGTAACTTTTGGTTAAATACAAACCAAAAAATGAAACTAGTAGCTTCTGGCGCGAGTAACTAAATCAAAACAAGCACGGCATAAGAAAGACTGCTGTTTTCAATCTGTTCGTGAGTTCTGCAAAATCGTATCCCAAATAACACCATCGAATTATGACCTGATAATAGTGTGGCATATATTTAGATTTACGTGAATAACCATAAATCTTCATTTTGATGAAACCCGTATTAAAAATGAGGTCAATTTTTGATAAATTTCGTAAAGTAGCCGTGAGAAATAAATAACACTCATTATAACATTGGTATATCATACGCATGGTGAAACTTTTTATTCGCATTTCATTATAATACACCCTTATTGACTATTGTATGAGCTGCCCTTATAATAATTATCTATTTAAACACCAAAATATAAATTTCATATAAAAATCACGTTAAATAGCCATTAATCTGTCAAATAATGAACCTTGTCCTGCCCTATTCAAAATATAAATTGATTCTAAAATCGCTAAACGTGTAGTGTTGACCGCTATATTATTATTTATTATCGACAAAAATATTAGTTGTATCTGGTTTTAATAAAATGTATGATTCACGTAACCTCATTTTTGTGGGCGAAATTATGTGTTTATTATATTTGTGTTTTTAATTTAATCGTTTAATAGGAAATGAAATCTAAGCAGTTTGGCCAATATGTTTACAGCGTTTGTGACTTGCTTTTTCGTGATACGCCTTTGTGTAAAACAAGCTATTTAAATACTTTAACTATGACTAATTATTAATTAATAATAAATATTTTGACATGACATTAGAATAGTTAATTAGTAGTAATGGTTTAAGTTTAGCTGTCAACAAAAAGTTAAAGCGAAATTAATGTTTGTAGTATCTGTGTTCGTCAAATTTCAGCACGATTATCTACTTTTCATGTAAACAGGGAAGGAGAAAAAAGTTTAAATTACAAAGCATTAGAGAGAATGTTTGAATCAGTACTTAATAGTGAACGTCAATAAATATCCAATAATCCCCGAGTTCTTTGTTCAATTTTAAAAACGAAAGCGCCATTCCTTTAGCTGGCGTTGACCCAAATTAGAATTCCAATTACCCCATCTATATATTCACAATCTATTCTAAAATGCATAAAGAACAATAAACGTCAGATTTATCGACAATACTGGAGATTGGGCATCACTAGCGCCGAAAACTTTATTCAATTGAGATTGTCCGTTATGTTACAAAGACGTTATGCTAAGAAGGCACGACGTGATATGAATTATATGTCGATATATTTATTAACTTTGTCATGCACTGGTTTATTGATTCCGGGTTTGAATCCTTCCATGATCTCTTCTACTCAAAGAATCTAGTCGCCTTGGAGCTTTCGCATTCTACAGGAGCTCCCGTTAACTACCAAACTATAGTGGCCGGGAGTGGCCTAATTTATAATTTTCGCCGATATTAATAGATAATTTTGTATTGCATTTGAACTTGAAAAAGAAAATAAAGTGTGGACTAATAAAGCTGCAATTCTTTAAATCGGCTGGAAACTGTTTTTCGTCAAAATATATATTGCATTTTACACGTGTTTAATTTGTTAATAACAGGCCATTAATTCATGTTGACAAAATGCCCCAAGAGGTAATTACAATTTCAATGTGTTTATTTAACCGTAATTTTGTCTGCACTGTAATAAATTGCTTAAGATTAATGCTCCCTAACTTAGGTAGCATATCTGCTATGATATAAGAGTATGAAAGTATTTCCGCATATTTATTATGATCTATCTAAACCTAATAAAATTATTGTAACCATAGCAATTCATCTCTGCTGCAACGAAACAAGTAATGTTATATTTACTGTTTACAGAGGGTTTTTGGTAAATAATGTGACCACTTTAATGTCCTCTGGGACTGAAGCTATTAACATAGATATGTGTTTATGGGCATAATATAGCTCATCATATTATCTTATTTACCGAAGCAGTTGTTAAATCTATTGAAAAGCCATGAGCGTTTTTTCATATTAATTATCAGAGAAATCTTAGGTCAACACCCAAGTATTACCATTCGATGTATGTTAATATATTCTCAAGACTGCTTAAGCTGTAAATCACTGTTAAAAAGAATTTATCATATTATATGAAGTTTGTTACATTTAATTTATCGGACAGCAGGCAAACGGGTCACTTAAAGTTAAGTGTTTACCGCCGCACATGGACTAGGAGGTTTGCAAGTGCGTTGCCGGCCTTTAATCTAGTTGTCCGCCCTTCTGGAACATTGTGGGAGACATTCAATTGTTTCTAGCCCGAAGTCACCAGCTTTCTTTTCTTAATACAAATAATACTTTGGTCTAATTAGAAACTCATCGGAAAGTGGGCAGTATAACATTAACATCCTTTGTTTAAAAAATAAATGAATCATAACATGCTTTCTTTAAGCCAGACATTACAAATTAGGTTACCATAGTTAATGGTATTAGAAGCGCGCCGCGATGGATTTTAAAAGGGTTCAGTATAATAATCATTCGAACATATTTTCTTTATCAAGTCCGAATGATAACTAATGTGATAAGACTTAATAATGTGAGAATATACTTAAACTTATAAAATACAGAAATTCAGAAAAGAAACTTAGAGTAATGTGAAAGATGCATTGGACTTTTACATACGTGAGACATAGTTCGCGCTAAATCTCGTTAGTGAAATACCCTTGCTATATGTTTTTAAAAATCTTATTTCAAACAAAATATTGCTTAAACGGTATTAGACGTAAGGCTCACTGAGTCGTTCATAAGATATTAATCTGGATTAATTACCAACAAGATTAAATACCAATCGCTTTTTGGTAGGTCTTCTATAGAACTGTAGTACATCACTTTGCTGTATTGTCAATAGCTTCCGCGTACGCGATATCAGCATTTAGCTTACATTATCAAAGTTTTTATACAGATCCCTCACTTTTTTGAGAAAATTCTATAGCCTATGTTGATCAGAGATAATGTACGATTCTAATGGTATTTATTGGTACAACATTTTAATGTTACAAGCACTTATAGGCAAACGTGACATACACGAAGAGATATTTAAAAAAAATTAAATAAAACAATTGAATTATAAAAACTAAAGATAAATCGATTTCAAAGTGTGAGGGAGCAACTATGGATATCCCGACAGACCTAGCTCGTTTATCAGAATGGTCAATCTGCATATCGGTGAGTTTTGGCCAAAAAGCGTTCTTCGGAAAGGAGGGAGAAATGTCTGAGGGTACACAATCTATAAACTTTGTTGTCAGGTTGATTGCCCCAGAAGAAGAAGAAAAAAAAAAGGGTGCGTGTACTTATGTACGCGCGTAAGAAGTTATACTTCTTTGGCATTATTAAAAATAGTTTGGAGGTTCCACCTCCAGTTTTTGATGTTTCACAGCGATAAGATGACAACTCTTTTTTTGTATTCAATTTAGTGCACTTACACTGATGATTCATCAATTGTTTTTTGTCTCTTGTCCTTATATTTGCTAGAGAAAAATTACATGTTTTGATTAAACAATGTGGTAATTTTTTTAATCAAAACATTACTCGATAATAATAATACAAACTGATAGTTAACCTCAATTGTAATGAAGCACTTAGGAAGGTTGATGAGCACAGTTTTTTCACAAATATTAATTAGTATTGGTTTAAATATTCAATTTAAATCACTTCTGATTATATATAATTCAAAAAGCATTGCTAAATTTCTTTGAAAAAATAATTAAAACTCCTTTATTTGTTTAAAAGGTAAATGACAAATGTCATTATGGTCATTCAAAATTCTTGGCATACGAACTTCACGCATATTCTATTTCTTTTTACTTGTAGATTGTCTTATTCCTATCTCGCTCGCGCACGCTATAATCACACTCCTAATTTTGTGTCACGGTGCGCGCGCATCGTAAAATTTCACTCTCATAAATTTTTCATAACGCGCCTAAAGAAGTATAACTTCAAAAAGAATTTCAAATATGTCCAGTAATTTTGGAGACTATTCAAGGCGAATAAAGAATCAATTATTTCCTCTTTATAATATTAGTTGTAATTTTTTACATAAGTTATGATGGGCGTAAGGATAATTTGAAAGTCACAAATGGACTAAGTCTATATTAGCGGGCCATGATCCATCCAGCATCCTATTAGGTGCAATTATCCTATTGCACGGAACCCGAAAAGCAGTAACAATAGGGGCGGTCGTGGGTGGACCAATATACTAGATTAAATAACAACTACTTGAGTTTGATGGATCTGAACAATGTTTATTTTTGTTAAGCACTCGGGCTAATAGCTTTGTAGGCGATTTGGATTTCATATTAACTTTTATTCTATTTACAAGCAAATTCTAATATTTAGTATCCAAAATCCTATTTCCGCACTTTAAAAAGACATATAAGAAAATTTATCTTTCAATTAAATTAACGTAAATTTATTACAATATTTACTTATGCAATATTTAATTATGATTACGACAGTTTTATAAATTTTTATTCAAACATGACTTTAAATGTCTGATTATAGTTCCCGGCAAGCCTTTTCCTACAAAAGTATATGTGTGAACGTTGCGTTAAATCTAGTAAAGTGCCGAGGCTTGAGTAAATAAAAGATGTTCAGGCATTTCTTTTAAAAGTTGGTTCTTCGCATTCTGACACCTCAAATTAATTTCTCCTCATGGTAATTAAGTATTCCACCCGTGCTCAAATCTAAAGAATATTCTAAGAACCGCCTCATTCCCATTCTACTCAGACGTTGGGACCATACAATACAGAGATAAAATCTTATTCAACAATAGCGATATTTCCAACACCTTTTTTTGTTTAATTTTCGAGTCGACAGGAAGGCGATAATATCGATTGCAAAATATGGGAAGTCATTTAAAATCTTGTTCACGGTTCATTTTTATTATTTACTCGGATGAATAAAAAATAATATATTTCATTTTAAATTGAACTAAAAAAATCAATCCATATCATATATAGCATTTAACTTCAAGTGAGTGAGTGAATGTCTGTTTGCCCTCTGTTATATATATAAAAACTAGTTTTTTATTATTTTAACATGTGCCTTAAAGTATAACATAGCTCAAGTTCGTAAAAACACAGTTACAATAGACATTTCCATTTAATATACAATTTGTTCATTTTGAATTACTGGTACTATAAAATACCATCTAAGGCATTGATAACTTTCTACAAGTGTGATACAAAGTTCATAAATGTTTTTGTTCTCTTCCTCCACTCACATAATAAACCTTGGGACTTTGTTTTAATCTATGCTTTTAGCTATGAAACTGAACTAATTATGTAAATTTGATTATTATTCAATAACTAATATAAATACAACAATACCATACTAAAACTAATATATTCATTATTTACAATATAGGTACCTAACTAGTATATATCCATACAGTATAAAGCAATTAGTCTAAAAATTTCAACAGAAAACACTCAGAAAGACAATTTTCCGAAAAATATGCGATCACTGTCCCAATTCCGAATTCAAAACCGTAACATGTCGTCAATCGGTTTCTAATGTGACAGGAATTTTCATTCCGCACATTTTCAACAAATTCTCGCGTCTGTAAATAATTTTGACAATTATCTGATATTTCGTATCAATTCTAAATATATTTAGAATATAGTTTACATGCTTTAGGGTTTCTTTCACAATGTATGGATAAAGTATCAAATAGCTATGCAACACATAAAGTATTTGGAAGATAAATTGTGCTATTTGACACTTCATCGGACTTATAACTTAAGATGGACTTTATGTGACGAATAGCGCTATCTGACAGTCTTGAAACGCAACAATAGTGTTTATCCTATCAATAAGTAATAAATAGCTAATTTGGAACTTATGTAGAACTTATCGGTACATTGTGAATCAGACCCTTAGATATCAAAAATCCACTCATAGAGTTATTTCTTGTTTTTCCGAGATGTTAAAAAAATCATCATTTCTGTTATCGTGTAACGAAATACAATTAAAGCCTTTAAGCTTTAGATTTCAGTCCTCGAATTAAAAGAACAGCGTAATCTCGAATATTCTGTGAGACAGAAATAAGATACTAAAAAAATATCTCACTATTCCGCGTAAACAGCTCACATATCTTAATAAATAAAAATACAAAACACTTAACATCTATCAACAATTCGACATAGTAAATCAAATACTTTTAGCTTTCAATGTGTTCTCCACGGAAAACATGGCCTAATTTTCAATATCGACGCCGTCAATCGAGTACTAATGTGATACATTAGCATTCCTCCTATACAATTTCTCGGATCGTGTAACAAAATTCTTTCTTGTTAATCGAACGGTTAACAGAATGGCGACACGAATTTTAAAAGCCTTTGTGGATTCAGTGAAAGTTACATAGAATATGTTTTATATGCAGGACCTGGGAACAAGACATAAATAAATTATTTATCGTATCGTACAAACGTGTGTAACGTATATGGACATTATCAAAATATTGCTAACGTCATCCATCTGTCTGTAACCTGACATAGGGCAATTAAACAATTTTGATACTTTTATTTAAACATTTAAAATTTTAGTAGTAAACTAACATAATTAAAGTAAATCAAAACATACACTAATTAACCAAACGAGATTGGTCTTCACAAATACGGTTTAGCAATTTAGTTTAAACCAATTCATAGTAAATTCATATTGTATTAATTAAACCTACAATGGTGCAGCAACATCATCGGGGCGACATTTAATTAACAAATTCAATTAACAATGCAGGTAACGCTCAGTACCGGTTGCTAACGGCGTACTCTTATAAGGCGAGCGATTAATATTTACAATGTGTTCGTGTATTGTGTCGATAGATGGGTACATGTGCGAAGAAAACCCTTTCAGATAAGCTAATACGTGATGAAAATCTTGAATGTTTACTTAATTCAAACAAATCTGGTGTGATCTACAAAATTTAGGTGGTTTTTATTGACTTCAATATCCATGTATAGTTTTTTTAACGTTCGAATTACGTTAAATATCTTATGTCAAAGGGTTCCCCTTAGCTTACACAAACATTAAAGTATCAAGATATGTCAGATACACTATTACTGCAAATAAAAAATTCTGTAGTTTTTCTGTAGTTGTGGCTTGGTTTTGAAGGTACATTAGACCTAGCAACTAAAACAAACCCCATGTACCAAGTCGTTGACTTAACAGTACCGGAAGCTTATAATATTCCACTAGCCACCACGAATATAGATGATTGACTGCTATAAGACGCTCTTCAAACATTCCTTGTCCCTTTCACACATAACCAATTAAGGTAAAGTCGAGAGGGATAGAGGTATTCAATAAAATGCACTTCACGTACGAGGAAGCGGGAACGATTTCTGATGTCAGTATAGAAATATTAATCGTGGGCTCACTCAGCGTCAAATGAAGTAAAATTTGAATATTCTATTAACTATCACTGCTATTATCATATCCGAGTAGTGAATTGTTATGTGATTTTTAACCTGTGATGTATAAAATGGAGTCAAGAGATATAAATAGTAATGCGAGTTGTTTCGAATTTTGCAAACGTTGTTGATATCACGACAGCTCCAAGAAGCATTATTGATTATTACGGCAACATTATTGATATACGAACTTATTTTGTGTACTTTTTTAACAGCTATGTTACCTACTGATTTGCGATATTCCTATAAGTTTTATAATATAACGAACATTTCGAAATATTCTTTTTTCAAATTCAAGCAAGTGTTGCAAACACTCCAAAAAAATGTACACGTGTAACCATTGTAAAAAAAACAAACATGTCAACATTCGATACAAGAAACGCATTTAGATTACGGATTACAATAATTCATCCGTTTACATAATACCATCACAGTGAATTATTACTCTCCTTAAACAATAGCCGATTTCAAGAATGCATAATCTGGTAAGCCTTTAATCATTTATATGCCGAACGGCTATTATTCGAAGTTAAAAACATTTTTTACATATAAATAGCTACAGTAAACGATGAATGTTAGTATGATTTATCTAAGTCAAAGTTAGTAATACCTACATTGTTTTGTATTTAGATATGTTAAATATAGTAGTATATTCATTTCCTAAAACGTTTTGAGAATCGTTTTATCTTAAATAACTTTTAATCACAAAAGCCATCGTAAATTTAGAAACAAATATTCGAAGTATCATAAATAATTTCTGTCTCAACATTGTCTCGTACATTCATTATTACGTTTAATATGTATTACTTATATTTTGGCCTTCATTTGCAATAAAAAGTTAAATCGCTACGCTTGTGACGTCGCTACGAAAATCGTAGTATTTCGTAGTAGGAACTAATATGCAGATTTACATAGAATGTGTTGTAAACCATTTTCCGGCAACTTCAATGGCGTGGTAATCGCATATTATCCAAGGAGAAAAAGAATCATAATTACGAATGGTGCATAGTGTAAAAACTTTTTATTGCAAATTTAGCCATGAGTTCTAACAAAGTCAGATGCTCGCGAGTATAAGGTTATTCATATTTTTTGCGAGTACAGCTGAACAACGAGGGTGAATTTGTATGAACACGCTAAGAATACAGTATTGTATGACACTGGGGTATTTATTTTATATTAGACAAAGCGACCAAACCTATGATTAGTTTGTTATATGTACTTCGACATACTGAATTAAGAGCTGTGTTTTTTTCTATATAATAAAAGCTATATTTTTTTAAATTATAAACCAAAACTTTCCGAGCATGACAAACATAATAGACATTTTTCCTTACTCAAGAAGCCAGTTAAATATTTATATACGTATTGCCATATATAGTCCTTGCATAAACATTTAATTATTACATACCTTTGACAATAGTTATCTTTTTATTTAAAACCTACCTGACAAATGCAACTACTATAATTCAGTTGACCTGTTTATCTCGAAGGTACTATCTTCTAATTTTTGCTTTTAGATATTGAAATGTGAAATTGTGCTTCCGTTTTCACCTATTTGATCATCTACGCCTTTTAGTCCAAAACCCAGGGGTAGCCTATCTCTTTCGCACACCTTTCTCACTCATTCACCTCACCCAACTATTTCTAACAACGTTCTAACACGAAACCAACCTCGTGCTTATATATAAGGGCTTATAAAGCGGTTTGAAGTAGTGGTTACTTGAACTATGTCCAATACTCGGAAGATGTTTGCTAAAATACCTGTTAAAGAACGTCAAGGTCATTTGTAATATGAGAAGTTATCATATCTGAAGTTCGCACCAAATCTCGAAAGACAATACGTCTGTCGTCGCATTAATTGAAATTTATTGCGTCTCGTACTATCAAATTGGAATTATTTACTGTAAATCAAATTGAACTTTAACACTTGACCTTAGAGTTGAATGTTGTGGTTTGTTGTGACAACTGCCCTCGTAGTGTTGGTTCAATTTTTATCGATAGTTTTACTACTTTTTTATGTATAATATTGTTGGATTTTATTATGTGTAACCATAGATTAGGTTTATATTTATGGAACTTCACAATAAAGTACGGCTTATTCGATTTAATTTTATTCTTTATTAACTTTCTACATTGTCTATAACTTACACGAGTACCAGACAAATGTAATTGTTTTACTGGATAAAAGTAAACATCAAACCCAAATTTACAATTGACGTTATTACTTAAAAGAATATTTCTGTCATATTAATTACCTTTATCAAAACAATTTTTTTTTCAATTTGACGAATGGATAAAGGATCGATAACGACTTGATCTTGAGTTAATATAAACATCGATAAGCAACATCCCTAGTGGGACAATCGAAGATAATGCTCCTATCATGTGATTGATACAATCACTGGCTTTTGTTTTATTGAGTTAGTGTCGTTTGTTTTGATTTAATATTTGTCACGTGTATCGACGATTGTAGGAAAAGTTATTCTTTATATATCATTGAAGTACTTTGTTAAAAATGACAACAAACCTTTTTTATAAGAAACAAGATATTAACTAAGTCCCTCGCGCATAGGTTGAAGGAACTTCTTAAAAATGTAAAATCATTACTCTTCTTCAATAGCAGGGCAGGAGGCTCATCTGATTTAAGTGATAGCCATGGACACAATGCCAGAGGGCTTGCAAGTCTGATGCCGGGGTTTAAGAATTGGTGCGCTCTTTTGTTGAAGGAGCCTTCAACACCTTCGTCTTCTTCAACAGTTCCGTTTTGCCACATTAATTTATCAGTAGTATTATTATCAATACACAAAAAATAACCTGTTATGTGATCTTTATTACGAAATGGCCCAATTATGTTTTTTTCTACCTGACGCCCTATTTAATCAAATCAATTAATCGTCTTAAAATATCAAACATGACACGCTTATCCTAGAGACTCATATCGACTCTATGATAACATCGCTTTTTACTGACAGAATCGGCTTTCTAGTTATACTAGCAGACTCGGCAAAGCTTTGCTGTGGCTAAAGGTTTTGTTATATTACATAGTAGTAAACTATTCAAGGGAAACAAATGCAAATTTGATTGAAATCGGTTGAGTAGTTTAGGAGGCCATAGCGGACAAACAACGTGACACGTAATTTATATATATTAAGATAACCGTCCATGTATCTGACAAAAAGTTTGCATATGAAGACGATTTTATATGTATAAAAATTCATTTCATTTCCACGGGTTTTGGTTAGTTAGCATGTAATTAGGGCTAAATAATTGCGGTTTAATTTAGACGTACTTATTTAATTACTTCCAGCTAAATGAATACAATTTGTTTCATTACTATATTGCATAATTATTCAATTCGAACTTAATTTTTACTGTCTCTCAGGAAATCATTTACCTCTATAAAAACGTTTAAAATGTCTTTTAGTGTTTTTGAGATTATAAAGAGCGGGCACATCTAAAGGATTAAGGAACAAAAGATGCATTAGCTCGTGATGCGTGCACGCATTAGTGTCCTATGATTACCGTGACACGACCGTTTATGGTCATTGTATACTCTGTGGACTCCATTTAGTTTAAGAAATATGTTTTAGAATTATTCTTTATAGACCCTACAAACACACTCGTTGTTTTTTACATGTTGTGCAGTCTCGGTATTAACATAGTAACATGCCTGTAGAAAGTTTGTAGTAGTATGTACTTCTATTTTCTAAGTCTTTAAAATGACTATGCCAACTTCTTTGCTGGGAACTAAAAGATATATGTTTTCAATTTGAAAATAATTCTGTTTCAGACTAAAAATTTAAATCTGTTTTCGAATTAAAAAACTATTGAATGACGAACGAATTTCGATGACTTTTGGTTGAGAGAAACGAAGATAAGATGTTATGCGTTGTACTAGGACAATATGACTTAAGTATGGACGCGTCAATCAATTGATACTCTTATCACTGTCTAGAGGAAGTGCTGACAGCCGGAAATTATTGCATTTTGCATAGAAAATTCAGATATGTATTGCCAGCCTATTCTTGCCTTCTATTTAGAAGACTTGATCAAATACGAAGCTTCCTGTTTTTATTCCAGCTTCCAATTGATAGAAAGATGTATTGATGTTCAAAAAACGATACTCTAGTTGTCTTTGTACGTAAATAAATTAATTTTGAATCTGTCCAGACTTTTTAGAAACACTTAAATATCAGAATTAACTACATAGATAACAAATATTTATTCTTAACCTGCATCTATTTATTTTGTTATAATTGTTTGTCCTAATTACCTTATCGTTCTCTTTGTTTTGGTCAAGTTCCATAAAATCTCTGTTGTTATTGATACAAACTGACGATTTATATTTAGCGTATCCATTTTATCCCATTTATTATTATGTTATTTTTGTATCATAGTCTCTGTGTCTTAGAGGTTTCCTAATGCACATAGCACACGCGTTTCATTTACGGCGAAACTATAATCTCCCTTAACCGTAACCTTAGTTACAGAAGCCTGATAAGGGATAGCAATCAACGTGATTGCTTTCTACTTGGCTTAAAAAATATATGCACTAAACACACGCTTGAGTTTGCCCAGTCAATGAGGCTCAAGCAAATGTACCATTAACATACTACCTACTTGTGTTTATCGTATTGGGATAACCAGGTAGCGTTTCCTATTTATTTTAAAATTCAAATTAGTTTTGCGTAAAAACATTAAAGAATGTTTTCATCGTTGATAGATAGTGGTTCTAGGAATACGACATATAAATAAAATGAATACTTCTTCAACTATGTCATAGTTAGAATGCGAGATGTAAGGCGTTGCATACTAAACGAAATTCCTTAAAAGTACATAGTTACATACCTAATGCATATTTTTTTCTTAAGGTTAAATAAAACTGAATGGTTGGACTGGCTTTTTTTGTATAGAACAGGGGGCAAATGGGCAGGAGGCTCACCTAATGTGATACCGCCGCCCATGGACACTCTCAATGCCAGAGGGCTCGCGAGTGCGTTGCCGGCTTTTTGAGAATTGGTACGCTCTTTTCTTGGAGGACCCTAAGTCGAATTGGTTCGGAAATACTTCAGTGGGCAGCTGGTTCCACAAAGTGGTGGTGCGCGGCAAAGACTGCCTCGAAAAACGCTCAGTTGTGGAACGGCGGACGTCGAGGTGATACGGGTGGAATTTCGTATTCTGCCTCTATTATGGCTGAACGTATATACCTATATTTTCTTATCAGATGTATCTTTCTATTTTACAAGTACGGTTTTATGGTTTAAGCTTATTTTTGGGGTAATCGTTACTACATAATCATTGAAAACTATCAACTGCACGGTTTTCATCCGACAAAGCAAGACTAACACAATCATACTTTCAATGTTTGTGCATCGAATAATAAAAAGACGTTGGTAATTCAATATTGATGTTCAGTGATAATGATAAACCGTACATAGGACTTATGGCCCTGAGCTGAGGCGGTTACGACTTATCGGAATAAAAAATATCAAAATACTCTATGATGAACGATTTCAACTGAATCAAAAACACAGCGAATAAGTAGTTTTACGACATAATAAACTGTAAAAATACACTCTTCTGATTCAGTCACCCGATTATTTCCTACAGCCATCAGTGGTTTGGCAGCATTATTTATGTATTTCTTACGTCAGCCACAATATATTGCCAAAACATGAATTTTCCACTTAACAAGTACGTATATTAATCTGTTTACTGAGAGTTTTATTCGCTTCGAGATTCACCGTTGATACTGCGAGTTCGCGAAAAGTTAATGGGTCAAATTAAAAGTCATTGGTTATTAATTGGCAATTTGATGTTTTGTTTTTATTGGTTGACATGACGTCTGATTAACTACTCCATTACTAATCCAGTTCATAGCACGATTCATCTCTACATTACACTCAGGTATAGTCGCCGACTTTGTATGATAGTGAAGAGAAGAATAGATAAAAGAAAGAATACTTTATTAAGAAGAATAACTAAGGTAGCCGATGTCACAATAAAAATATATAAACTTAAGTGGAAGTGGGCGGAAAACGTGGTAAAAGGAACAAAAAAGTGGAGACACAAAGTATTAAACGCAACAGAGAAAGACTATTTAAAAGGTGGTTAGACCAGATTAAGGAAACAGCAGGTACAAGGAAGGCAAGAGTGGCACAGTGCAGACAGAAATATGATCCTAAAGGTTGTAAGCACCTACGTAATAACTCTTTGAAGTGAAACTTCTTTAGGCGCATGAGGGTAAATTTGTTACGGATGAAACGCAATAATAATAATATTAGCGTCACGAAGATGTACATAGAATAGAATTTCGTATATTTTCAATTTGTATATCTATATTCACAAATATAGGTATACAAATACATGGAGTGAACATATACTGGTACATGATCATTTATTGGGGCTTTTAGAAGAAACAAGAAGTTTCTTCTTTTAAAGAAGTTTCACTTCTGACAAGTGTACTTTGTACTCACGAATATTTTTTTTAATTTTATTTAGTAACATATATTTTAATATATCTTAGTAGAGAAATAGGTAGCCTAGCCAGCTAGTCGATCAATCTTTTACTAAAAGATAAAATCGAAGCTTCTAAGTAACAAAACTTTTCCTAACGTAAGGTTCAGAAATGAGACAACAAGAATTAAGTCCTCTTTCTGAATCTTATCTTAAGCCAATCACCAAAGAGCTATCTATGATGTACCAAGATATTATATTTAAATATTTATACCAACTAATGAAATCTGCTTTAAATTAAATATAAAAAGTAAGTACAATTATGATAGTCATGTCCACGGTTGTAGTTGGTATGTAGTTTAGAAAATAAATCATAATAACTGAATGATCAACAGCGCTCGTTAAAACGATCAAAGAGATCCAGAAATATCAGTGAAATTAAAAAACTGAAAACAACATAGATTCCGAGTAAACTATAAACTCAGTTCAGTGTGTTAAGCCTGAATAATTTCATTTTTAATGCGAGGTTATTAGAACAAGGAAGGCATACTGTATCATTTAAAATTTTAGTACTTTTTAATCTTTGTAGTTTCATATAAATGATATTTTAACTATTATTTTAAACCTATTTTGATATTTTCTTACTGCGTAATATCATATTTAGCAAATAGGTTCTTATTGAAAACCAAAATTAGGGGAATGCAGAATAATAATATAGTACCAATGTATGGAAGTTTAACTGCAATTTAAGAATTTAAAATGCCGTAATGTCTCTGATACATTTGGGTACTTATTTTTAATTGATTTGTATGTTTTTTACAAAACAGTTGTACGTGGAATTGCCTTAAAATTTTGAGAGCAAGGCAGTTCAGGGGTAATTTTTTGTTAATGGATCTTCCAATCTGTATATTTATTATATTCTCAGGCATGGAACCCAGCACATAAACGGATTTGTTAAATAATCAAGTTTCTAAATAAATGAATGAAAAAAATTACTAAAAACTAATATTTTCATGAAATTAATAAAACCTTTTAGATAGACAAATACCTACTTGTCTTTATTGTATTCTATCCCTTGGTCAAGGATATATTAATGAGTCAAATAGACAATATTTCAATAGAACATCTTCATTTGTGACTATTTTTTGCGATAGTTTACCACGTGTTCACTTTTATGCAGTGCGAGGAGGTAAGGAGCAGACAACGGAAAAATATGGAGACTTCCTTATTTAGATTTTGTTTTTCTTGTGATAAAATGTTTTTATGTTTTAAAGTATGCTTATATATCTGCATCGAGAGTTATATTCTTAACAATAATATAGTAACATGATAACAAATTTAAGTCGGTATATACTCCAAATTTGTCAAAATAATAAATATACATAGATATTTACAAATAGACGAGATGTCTAATTTGTCTATACGTTTCTAAAACAATGTTCAAAAAATTTATACACAATCACGACTCCACTCACGCCCTGTTCCAATAGTGACAAAAACTTATTGTTTGCCACGTGTTATACGTTAGGATACGCAGGATGAATGTTAAGGGACCTTATTCGATTCTCGTCCCAGCCTCTGGCCTTGCTCACCCATACAGAGTAACCACTGTGGCTACCCTTGTTAAGAGCGGAATATCTGCAAGATTATATTCCTAAGGAATGAAAAAATAATTGTATCGTATATATTCCTTGTGCATGTGTGTTGGAGTAAACTATATGTTTTTTAAAACTATGGACTGTTTATTGGAAGTTTCCGATATTTTCTTTTTTAATTAAAAAGATTTTAATGAATTGTAGCATATTGTGGAACATATACAACTAGTAAAGATTTCATTTGTTTAGTTCGTTATTATTTATATATAGTATATTATATTAAGTGTATATTAAATATATAAATAGATATTAATATTCATAACTGTTACACGTCACCTTAGTTGATATTAAAAGCGTTCAGAAAAAGTTGTCAAAATATTTTGTTTAATTTCAAGTTAATATACATATAATATAGAACTTTAATTGGCCCGTTTTGTTAAAACGTTGTTTAATGTACTTTTTAAATTAGTGAAAATTTTGCAACTTAATATGGCTACTTAAATATTAAAATGGAAAGATTAAAAAGGAAGTGAAAAAATTCCCGCCAAATATCAAAAAACGTGCTGACAAGTGAACATCTGCTTATATGAAATTCTTCAACGCCGTCAACTGTTTTTCTAGCTAACTATGAATCATTTTAAATATTTAACTAATTATGTTTTCATACAACCGCCGTTCTATATTTAATTATATCTCAAAATAACTAATCCGCTTACCAACTATAGAAATATCTGGAATTCCGCTCGGCACTACGCTCTGTTCCAGTCACTATTGTCAATAAATATCACGATCACAGAAAATTCACTAGAAGTCACTCAGCACGATTGAAAACCAAATCGTAATTTTTTTCAGGAATCGCGGCGCTCTAGCTGCACAACCGCACACGGCGAAGTTCAATAAAGGACTGAAGAAATGACGGCGCGAGCTTTCAGAACCCTGCGCGTGCGCTCCGTGCTTCTCTTTCCATTCTATGAACATAAAACATCCGTCCCTGTCTAACTGAATGTCTGTGGAAATTAAGAAAACGCAGCGCTCGTGTTACGTAATTCTAGTGATTTATATTGTCGTCTGATTAACGATTTTAATGCTTTCGGTTTGTAATGTTAATGTTCGACATAATTCTCTATTGTAAAGCGCTTTCGTTGTAACGTACACGGCTTTCAATATAGAAGTTGTATATTGCTTTTACTTGAGTTTATTTTAAGGCAGGTAATTTTTGAAAAGGTTGTTAAAGTTGTAACCGCTTTCGTATATATAACCTTATTTGGTTGTTATTTATTTTTTGGTGTTGTTACTCTTGATGTAATCTCTTGTACGAAATATTGTTTGCGTTGTTGTAAATTTATTTTTTTATTGCTTATTATTTTACTTTTTCTCTTGAATTCCTCCAATCTACAACTACTGCACAGTAAAAACACCCCACTTCATATAGATATATCATGTATCGTATAGTTTGGTATCCTAGAAACGGAAAGGAGTCGAGGACGACAGTTAAAAGAATGGGATAATGATTTACCGAAAGGATGGAGAAGGTTGGCTCCAGATATATCGAAACGGAAGGCTTTATGGCAGGCCTTTGTCAACAGGGCAAAGGGTCCCTGTCGAAAAGACTTTTTTTAGTAAATAATAATATTTTTATTTTAGAAAACAAAAAAAAAATGTTATAGATACACCACTAACATTAGCTTTTATAATTTATTCCTTAATAAATTGCCAGTAAATTAAAAAACCTATTAATTAGAGCAATGGAACTAACTAAAGTAGGTTATTTAGCTAAGTACTTTAATACATTACTGCTAAGTTAAATATATAAAAGGCGTATTAGCTATTATAATCTTAACGTATACAAATAAATCAGTTTTATTTAATTTGGACTTTATCTACTCTATATAATAAAACTATATTATTGTTTATAAAGTCAAATGAGTGAAATACATGCCTAAATTTTTTATTAAATCGTTATGTTAAGATCTCAACTTTATATTAATATATGATGATCCAAGTCAAATAATTTCTATGATTATGTTGTAAGAAACGATAATATTGTTACTCGTGCAAGGAAATGAATTTCCTTCACTTTCGATTCCAAGAACATTTATACGCTTACTACTAATGTTGCATCTCATTTTGTTCCGGCTTCCTTCAATAAAGATGTTTTGTAGAATTATCATCAAGTATATCATAAACTTATCTTTATTACTAACTAGTATTGCATCTAGTAACACGAACAAAACTTAAACACCTTAAAGATTTAGAAGATTACCGTCAACAATGAATTGGACAATTGAAAATAGGATTATTTTTACACGTACGTAACCAAAAAGGTGGTATTTACACTTTAATATGAATATGAAATAAGCAAAATTAACTTAATAGCAGAAAAATGAAATAGATTGGACGACCTTTCTTTAATTATAGAGAAAAATATTCCTAACATCTTTTTGTCATTGTTGCTTCAGCTTTTGTCGTTTACTTGACTTCAAACATAAATAATCCTTATAAAAATGAATTATATTGATTGGAAAAGTTTTAGTTTTAATCTGTCGATTAGATACGTTTCACATCGGTGATAATACATTTTTACTAATACATATTTATTTATCAAATAACTATCTGTTTATTGACTTCAAAGAAATCCTATTAAATATTATTTTTAATCGTGATTCGTGACCCACTATCGTATCGTAACATAACGATAATAACTTTGGCCTTTAATTTGACAAAATTTCATGTTAAACTTACTATGCAATAATCCAAAAATAATAGTTATAAGTCTCTATCATGTTATTTCAAAATGACTTGGCAATGGTACTTGATAAAAGATTTTGTCACTAGACTTAATTAAGTAATCCGTAGGAAACCCCCATATAGAACTGTCTTTTCCTATTCGTATTTATAACACCCCCATATTACAAAGAACCATCTAATGAACAGTGCTAGTCACAGATCATTCATCAATCGTTACCAATCGGTCGTTCGCCACAAATTTGTTTTACCACAAAACTCAAGTATCCGTTTCCTGCACGCCACGTGCCAGTGAGGAAGTGGCATTTTTATGTTTTAAAACGTGGCTAAAGTTAAGACTTTGATTTATACTATAAAGAAAGAATAGATAAATACTTAGGATTAATATAGAGCTATTTGGAATTAAGTGGAACTTGCAACTATGTTTGTGTCCCAGGTTAAATGCCATGTATGCTTTCTGGACACACTGATTCTCTCTCGATGGCCAGGCCAGCGAACTCTTTTGTGTTTGGCTTCCTCCATGATTTTTTATTATTGGTCTGTTAACGAACACACGACACGGACAACTGCTACAGTCCTTAAGCCAAATAAAATCAATTATTGATAAAACAAACGTATGCTAAATACTAAATAGCAATTAAGTTTGATTTTTTATTAAAATTTTTAAATATAAACTCAACACCAATTTCAGTTTTATAATATTCCTTTATTTTTAATATTTGTCTAATCAATACTTCGGGACTTTTACCGCAACCAAATGTCTTAAGACGCATATAAGTATTTTCTTATTCTAAAAAATAGGCCGTAGTAAAAGAAATCACGGGATCAAGTTAGTATACTTACTGTGTGGGCTCTAATCCATGCAAAGCAATGTGATGCCTCATTCGCTTAGATTTATGGCATTTCGTATTCCGTACTTATCTATATGAGAAATAACCAGAAATAGTATTGAGTAAGTCAATATTTATTTATGCTGTCTTCGTTTTTGTAGAAATAGGATAAAAAGTAGAAAAGGTTCTTATCTTTTAGATACAATGTTTTAACTTAGTTGATTATAATAATAAAAGACTTTATTGCTGTAATTACTTATACACACTACATAAAAATGTGAAGTACTAAAAAAATAACACTTAAAATAAAAAATAAGTACTAATAATTAATCGGCAAGCCGGTTGATTTCTGTTATACAGCTTGTCCTTGGACAAAGGCCTCCTCTAAGGGCTTCCACTCTTCTCTGTTTCTAGCTTTACGTAGCCACATAAGGCCAGTTGCTCTTCCCATCGTTTTATTTGTCTTCCTCGTTTTCTTTTGTCATAGCGAGGAAGCCATTCCGTCACTTTCTTCGTCCATTTATCTTTATCTTTTCTCATAAGTCCTGCCCATTTCCATTTCATCTTTTACTAGAAGTAACAGCATTTCTAAACTTCGTCATGTCCTTTCGATACTATTCTGACATACTTAGTTAATTTAAACGTCCTAATTCTTAAGAGAGAGACGATTACTAGTTTAGAAAGATCCAATCTCATTGTCCAAGTTATAAAATTTCCATGAAAAGGGAATTCATATCCTTTTGAAGAAACGGGTCATACAAGAGTCTTCCATTAAATTATCTGATCAAATATAAAAGAGGCGGATGGCTTGATGAACCGTTAAACTCTTCAAAAGATTAATTATGACAATTGGAAAAACTTACTTACTTACTTACCGCTGGCCCAAAGTGAGTCTATCTCTATGATTCGATCTAGCGCTGCTTCTTGCCAATCGGCCACTCAGCTCGATGAAGTCCCTCTCCACGCCGTCTTTCCAGTGATATCTAGGCCGGCCGACAGGGCGACAGCCAATAGGTATGTTTCCCCAGATATGCTTTCTGGACTCACTTCTTTAGATGGCCAGTCAAGCGGAGTTTTTTAAATTTAGTTTCTCCCATGATGTTTGGTTCGGATACCACCTGCGTTTAGAAATAATATTTTTGTTAATATTACATACAGACATTATAATATTGGTCATTGGCCATCCACGGCCTTAACAATTAAGGATTTGTATTTCATTGTAACACGTTAGCTACCTGAAATGAAATAAATAAATGACAATATTTTAATGGATTCCCACGATAAGTCCTACAGCCCTAATACTGAATAATACGTGCAATAAATATTTATATCCTTAAACCGAATAAATATTTATTGAATACCAACAATAGCAAATCTATGAAAATCGTTTAATTTACATACGTAAGCCTACGCATAAACCGACATACAGCTCGTGGAGTTTTTATGCGAGATTCATAAAACCATGGGTCCAGTGAAAATATATAACAGATTATACTTTGACTTAGATAGTAAGTTCTCGTTTGAATTAGCGTTGAGTGCTAAACTGTGTTGGTTCAAATGAAAAAACATTTGAACAAAGTGTCGTCGCCATAATAGAGTAGAATATACGTACTTCACTACTCTTAATATTTATCAGCAAATGAAATTAGTTGTATTAAGGGCTGATTTGTCGAGTAATACGAAACATAAAAAATGTTTAACAGTCTTCAAACATGTATTTGTATGTGTGAATATATATATATATATATTAGGAAATTTCTTAATGTATGTATATATATGTTTGTACCAAATATATGTATAAAATAAGGTCCCGCACAAGAGTCGGGGATATTGGGAAATTTACATTTAAAAAAAAAACAGTCGTCAAACGAGGTACCATTATGCTGGAACCTACATTTTAAAAGCGCTCATTTAGACATAATATATGGCTGTGATTCTTGTTATTTTATTGCATACGCAAGATTTGAAAAAATAATAAAATTCACACAAAGATAACAAGCGTTACTAAAGCTACCTAAACTATGCTCTAAATAAAGCTTAAATGGAGATTGTAATGTACTAAGACTGGTAGACGATAGATGGAACATAAAGGCGATCCGGGGGAAACGACACACAGGAAGACCGCTTACGAGATAGGCGGATGACATTACCAAAACGGCTGGCTCGAGCTGTTTGCAACTCAGCCATGACAGAGACTCTTGGAGTTCCTTGGAGGAGGCCTTCACCAGCGGAAGGGAAGAACTTAGGAAATAGATATAACTTAGTACAGATTAAAAAACGTTAAAAAATATGGTTACAAATATGACAGGTACTAATTAATTGACTTGTCAATTGACACGTCACTAGACATTTGACATTTGATACGTAAAATTTTACACTAATCAGCATTTCAGAAGAACTTTTACACGTTAAGACATTTTTTAGTTTTTTCCTACTTGCACACATGCATGAATTTTTTCTCACCCACTAAAATCTGGGAAAGTGAAAACATTGCAGAGCATTTTATACATATTTTTTTTTTGCTTAAATAGATCACCGAGTAGTTTGTATAGTAACAAATAAATCTTTCCGCTGCGACATCTCGACACAAAAAGGAAATACTAGCTCAAGGAAGCGATTAATTGTTAAAAAGACTTAAATCGTCGCGTGCGCATCCGTTAGATACGTTTAATTTTTTCGATACAAGAATAGATATTTTTGACTATCCGTAGCAGAAATAGAGAATGCTTAACGATGTCCTGTTTGATAATAAAGCATGGAGGTGGCGCTTTATTGAATGTTTTTATTAATTTTTACAAATTTACAATTTCATTTCAGTATACTATATATATATTGAAATACCATTTTTTAATAAGTCCCACTCTTATTTGCAGCTAAAGATATCTCATTTATTATTTACTAATGAGAAAAAACAAATTCAAACACGATCCTTTTAAATACCGAAAAAAGAAATTTTCTAATGCAGTTAGAATAAAATAAAATTGCATTGGTTCAAAATTGAACTGTGCTTAGATGGCTGTAGAAGCGACACTATTGCTTTGACTAGCAGAACCTGTAGAATCAAATCTAAAGTGTATCTACCAAACGTCATAGGTACTAATTGTAATAATTAAAACGTATATAAATTTATTTCCGTCAACTCAATTTTATTTTATTTATCGTCAATTTATGTACCTAAGTTCGTTTCAGCCTGTTAACATCCGCTGCTGGACATAGGCCTCTACCGTCTTTTTCCAGTACGTGCGGTTCCCCGCGCTCTGCAACCAACGCCTTCTCTTCACCCATACCAGGTCAGCAGTCCACTCAAGTGGAATTTTATGTTAATTAGGTTTTATTCAATTTTTTGAAATGGAATTGAAAATATCGTATTCCATATTTCTTAGCCTTATCAAATTTAACCAATACGATGTGACAGACAGACAGTCGCGTGGCATAGGAAGTCATTAGTTACGCGGACGCAACTATAATGTACGGATACGAAAAACTTATTAAAACTATACAAAACATAATATATGTAGCTGAAAAGAAATCACACAACCCAGACAATATTTTATAAAACTATAGAAATTTAAATCTAATATTCATCTTTTTGTATACGATAATTATTATTTATTAGATCTAAATTTACAAAACGGACTTTTATAAGTGTGGAGGAAGGAAGGGGCTGCTCCTTCTCCACCTAAAGGGATGCTCCTTCTTCACTGGCCGGCTTGACCAAGAAGTTGAATATATTCTTAGCGGCCGGAATAACTTCGTTTGCGCGATTTAAGGTATTAAGTCTCTTGCAGCTGTAGATTGTAAGTGACAATTAACAGAGAATCGTTAAATGTATATATATTGATGTATAACCCCGGTACCAAAAAAAAAGAAAAAAAAAAAAAAAAAAAAAAACAAACCCCCCCCCAAAAAAAAAAAAAAAAAAAAAAAAAAAAAACCCCGAAAGAAAAAAAATTTAATTTACAAATATTATTATTCACAGCGAAAGTTAGTTAAAGGTTGATAATTTTAATCTGATACAGTGAGGTGTCAAGAAACAATGCATCGTCCTATCAAGGCCGCTCCATACTATGCAAACAGCACCTGCATACAAAATACACTTATGCAACCTTTTATAACCTAGCTTGATGCTATTTTTACGCTGTAAATCATTTTACAGTGTTTTAATCAAAATAAAGACAGTAAAAAAATTTCATTGCAAAGAAAAATTAAAGTCTATTAACACTAACCATGAATTAAATTCTCCAATAATGACGAAAAATTATTAGCATCTTTATTCGACTTAAAGAATCTTTTTAAAACCATCAAATACAGTCAAACCTGGGTAAGTGAGAACTGGATTAGTGAGAAAACTCTATAAGTGAGAGTAATAGCCGGGAGCCGTCATTTTAAGCTCCCAAAACCTCTATTAGCGAGAAACAGAAACCTCTGTAAGAGAGAGTCGTTTTTCCCTCATGACCTCCGTAAGTGAGACTGCTACTTATCTAAACCTCTATAAGCGACAGTCGAGCTTGTACTTTGAATACGCGGCGGTTGTGGATCAAGCAATATTCGACAAAATTTATGAGTATGAGAGAAAAACATTCAAAATACAAAAACAGAAACTAAAACGAAATTGACGGATTTTTTAAGCGTTAATAAATACTAAATAAAATAAAATATATATGTACATAATATAAGTTGTGCACATTATGCACATAATTTTATCAAATTACATATTTAATACATTCGTACCTTTATAAGAGAGAAATGTTACCCATGTACCGGCATTAGCGGGAAACTCGGGTTATGAGAAACCCTCTATAAGCGAGAATGAGATTGGCTCCCTTGAACTCTCGCTCATCCAGGTTTGACTGTATATGTTTCAATAAAAAGTAAATTGTTCGCCAGCTTAGTAGCATATTAATAAAGTTGTCAACTTATCGCGAAACATTATGAACCTTGCCTAGCCTCGATATAGTATGCATGGTTAATAAAATTTTAACTAACTTCAAAACCCCGAAATACAATTCGACATGTTTACTTAAATTCCAATGCAGCATTGTGCGGCAAGTGGTAGCGGCTTTGTCTATTTGTGAAAACAAATGACTAGATATTATCATATCCGTATCAATTGCCGAATAGATATTAAATTATTCTGGGGTTTCGGAGTGAAAAATGAAAAATGAAAAAACGTCGCATTAATTATAGGATTAGTTCGGATGTAGTACAAATATAACGTTGCTTGTCCACGCCAAAGTTTATTTATGTATTGCGGAAAAGGAAATAGGTCAACAGACGTACTGTGATGTACAGGTATACACTGTCCAGTAATAAACCAAGATTTTAATTAGCGTTTGAAAGACGAAAAATTATAAGTCAAAATATACTTCTATTGCAGAACCACGATAGAATAACAAAAAGAACAGTCATAAGAAGGTTCAGTATAAAGAAGAATGTTTGTTTAATAATTCCTCACTTTCCTTCTTTGTTGAGCTGGTGTTTCCAAATAACAATGCGTAGTAGATTGTTCGTAGGATAAATTTGACTTAATAAAATAATAATCCTATATTAACAGATTCACATACAACAAGGAGACGCTGATTACTATATCATAAAATTATTAAGTACAACATATTTAAAAAAAACAATATTTTTCACAAAACATGTAAATGTTCTATTATTTATGTCAAGTTTTAAATCATCAATCAGTCAACTGACAACATTATCCGCCGCAACGCTTTGCAAATTCAAATTATTTGAATTGTGGAATTTTAATGCAAGTACTTGTACAATTGTACATATCTTGACTCCCATCTCGATTCACGATTCCATTGAATACTAAAATCGATGACAATAGAAATAATACTTTTGACACCGGAACTTCTCACCGGAATAAGACTTTAAAGCTATAATGACCTATTGTTCCGAATTATTAGAAATAAATAATGTCTTAATGTCGCAATTTTTTTTTATTGGCAACGTATTTTCAAAGCTATAAAAACGTACTCAAATAATTTATTAAGGGAACCGGGACGTTCTCCATAGAACGAAATCTAAAAAATATTGGGTAGTACCGTTCTTACCTTTGAAGAGAAGAAAAAAAAACATTTATTAAGTGAAACTTCTTTATGGTTGAAAAATTGACGTTTTTCGTTAGCGTATTTTGCGGAGCGCGCCGTGTTGTTTTTAGAATATAACCTCTTTATGGGGGTAAAAATAAGATATATTGTGTGTTTGAACTGAAATCTAACAACGGATTACATTTTCGAAGTCAAACTTCTTTATCGGCGTTAAAAAATGTTACTTTGAAGTTACCGTTACTTTACCTTGAATAAATGCAGAATTTTTGTAAAGAGCTAGAGAAAAATTTACTGTTTAAAGTTCATATAAAAAAAAAAAAAGCACACATACATAAAAAGGAAGTAGTCCGTTTATATCATAAGGAAATATATAATCGATATTAATGTTATGTACAACGATTAAGAACCAAAGTAATACCATTACCCTTCTAACCACAACAAGTTATTAACAATAAAAATAATTTATGTAAACCATAAAGTAGTTTTTTTTCTAATGCTCTGCTTTTTAGTTGTATATTTATTATTTGCGCCTTTACGAGTTAACTGTTAGTTAGTCTTTGACTTTTAATGCATTGATTTAGAGCTTTTTTTAATCTTTGCGCCAGTAAACATCAAGTTTTATTTCAAAACTGATCCTCTGAACGTTGTGCCTCACAATCGCCATTTAATGAAGATGAGCGTAGTCACCTCTCCAAAGTCCTACTTCTGTCCGTGCGGAATAAATCTATTTTGTTTATTAAAATATACCTAGAGCGTGTACCGCATTGACAAGAAAAAAAGGTCTTTTGAATGTGTACTACGTTGGTAATCCTTCTTCAGCTTAATTTTATGTACATATGAATGATAGTCAAAATGAATGGAGACATGTACCGATTCAAAACCATTCAGAATGTTAGTCAATTGGCTTGTGATCGTCTTAATGGGATGCAATTGCTATCTTCTGAGAACGATCGGTGGCCCTTGACTCTTGCGAACAAAGTAATCAATATAGTAAAGTACATATGCCTTTCAAAGAAAATTAAATATGCAAGTGATTTTATCAATGGCCGGCAACGCACCATGGGCTGCGATGACTGCCCTTTGGGCGTCCCGTAGGCACGTTTGCCCCCCTTTCCTATAAAAAAAACATCACCCGGTTCTTCATCTAAAGTCTGACCTTTTACATTTTCTTCTTATGATAGAAGTCATCAAGTCACTACTAGTAATCATCTTAATATATATAAATTAAGCGTCACGTTGTTTGTCCGCTATGGACTCCTAAACTACTTAACCGATTCCAATCAAATTTGCACATCGTGTGCAGTTTGATCTAACTTGACAGATAGGATAGCTTACATCTTAATTTACACCCGCAATATTATTTTATTGCAAAATATTTGTTTATTATTTGATAGTCACAATTCTAACAGATGGCGCTGTGTTGAAAGTACCAACGTTTCACATAAGCTAAAATTTTATGGCATAACCACCAAAGAATGGTGGTCCCCATAACTGGTGTTCTTCTACCGTTTCCCTTTACTACTATGTAATATAACAAAAACCTTAGCCACGGCAACGCTTGGCCGGTATGCTAGTATGCTTATATAATTACTTAGTCAAATTATATATTCAATATTATTAAGCGTATAATTTTTCCTTTTTCACTTAAAGCATCCAAACTACATTTTATTATTATAATCAAATGGCCCTACAACCCTATATCAAGTAGGTGATCAGCCTTCTGTGCCTAACACATGTCAAAGATTTAAGTATTGTTGTATTTAAGACGTGCCAGTTTTTCTTCACGATTACGGGGCAAGTGTTAATTGCGCACTAACGGCCTGGCCACCGGGATCGGCGGTGCGAACGGCGATGCGGGAGGCGAGGCGACCATTCGCGCGGGGCCGTTTGCAGGCCACGGACCAGTCACGTTTGCCGCCGCGACCAGTAAGGAAGTTCGACAGCGAAATGTCTTTATCGAAATCATCTCGATATTCTTGGAAATAATACTTTTGGTCAAACCTAATATTTGGAAAATTTGGAGAATTCACAAAAGTATGAAAATTCAAATATATCCAGAATTATTTTTTGATATACCAGAATGAGTATTGAAACCTTCAATTATATTCTTATGAATATTCAACCAGAATTGAGAAAAATTAATGCAAATAGAATTTTAATTCCGCTAAAAATTTTTTTAATTAAGTATATTAATTAATTGTGATGCCAGATTAATATGCATCATAACAAAAACTCTTATTCATTTTTCGCCGCGACCACACTAAACTTATTTATTCCCTTCTCTATTGCCGACTGCCGCTGACTCCTCTTGCACCGTACTGATTCATGCATTTGTTTGTGCCCTACTATCCGCCATTCTTACATTTGTATGTGGTCGTGCGTGGTTGATTGATGTATGTTTTTTTCAGTCGCTAGACGCATCGCGGTTCCACGAATATTGTAGTTGGGAAGATATGGGAAGTGATTCGAATTCGACGCTTAAATTACTAGGCCAACTGCTCTTGCATGATACTATTATTCAAAACCAGCAAAGTATATTCTAAATAAACACCAAATATAACAACGTTTGTGTGCTAAATGTAATGTTGGATTTAGATTGCCCTAATTTTGAGTGAAATAAATAAAAATTATGATCTTTTATATCAAAGCTGACCATTAAACAAGATATAGAAACGATTTATCATTTCCTTACTAAATTTATTGTGTCCTATTTTCAAAGCGTTTTAAAAGCAATGGATTGTTTACGCTGTCATGAAAATGAGGGTTTATTATCTGTGGTAACATTTCCCCATATCTAATGCGATTTGACAATTTCTCTTGTATTACCTATATAAGCTAGCTAGTTTATCAACAGTCTGAATCCCGCCATAATGGCAAATAGTTGTAACTTATTCCACATAAGGACAGAACCGAAAAAGATTGACGATGGAAGTAAAAAGCGCACTAAAGAGGCTGAAACAACCTTTTTTGGTTGTTAAGGTAAAGGTTGTAGGAAAGTAGGTGTACTTCCCTGTCTGACACACCATGGTCGATTTTTATGTCTAGACAGGCCCGATGTTTTTGCGTAAGAAAAAATCTATTGGTACACAGCCGGGGCACAAAGTTAATGCTAATATTTATAATTAAGAAGGTCCAACATAGAGAATGGTTTAACAGTTATACAAACCCTTCAGACGCCCGTATCAACGTGTTTTATGTGTTCGTAAATAGAAACCGCATTAAAAGAGATCAAGTGACGCTAATGTCGTGAGTATAAAATTAATTTGGGTTGCCACATATCAAATGTAATGGGCTAAGAATCACCAGAGAATCGTAAAGTGGAAGAAATAAAATGTATTCGGAAAGTTCGTGTCACATTTTAATTATCTGTTTACATTATACTAATGTGTTAAAACTGCTTAGCTACTTTATATAACCAATATACAAAAAAAAATTTTCGTTTCATTTTTCGTTTAGCGTTTGTACATTGGTAAATTATGAGTTAAATCTAATGTAAAAAGTTTCTTAGGTCACTTACTTCTGCGTCTAATTGAATGAATGCTAAATGATAATAATTAATGCGTGATTACATG
This sequence comes from Pieris macdunnoughi, assembly GCA_905332375.1. NCBI lineage: Eukaryota > Metazoa > Arthropoda > Insecta > Lepidoptera > Pieridae > Pieris > Pieris macdunnoughi. The sequence continues at coordinate 3,620,083 of CAJOBZ010000013.1, read as the reverse complement.
TCCCACGGCATTGTACTACATGGTCAAATAAAGTGCCATCATTGGTCTACAATACGGTCACTTCAATTGAATAACGATTTTAATGCGCGCTGTATGCAGGGGAACCAAAAAAGTGTAGTGCCAATCATATATCGATTGTTATGATATCGTCTTCAGAACATTTATGGTTTCTTGTATTGATATAAAATAAAAGATTTATATTATTAAAATACTACGAAAAGCACGAACATGGTACAAACTCCTCATTTACGTTAAACAACTATGTTTACTCTATATTTTCACATAAATAAATATATAAAATAAGCTATAATTTCAGCGTTATATACGCTTATTTTACAGTCTAAAAATGTTAAAAGGGGTGCAAGCTTATAAATACTTACGCACTATTTATTTTCAAGTAATGTGTGAATTAAGGCTTTTTTGTAACGTAATAGTCATGAATTTTAGAAAGATAGCTTGTAACATACACTGGGATATAGCATTAGATATGATGTGGTAAACTTTAATAAATTAATTAATAAAAATAAGGCTGTACACCGATGGATTTTGTCTCTCTATATGCCAAATATATTCTATAATCTCATACTGGGAACGAAAATAAATATAAAAAATGTATACGACTTTTGATACAGTAACCTAGTAAAAAAATCATATACAAAAGACAGAAAAATGGAACTGCCGCATCCCCCATTAATTATATTATACAATTATACATACCAAAATCGATATTTGTTCAAGCTCTTGGCACAACACTAGCTAAGACGCACACGACATAATAGCCGTTTCGAGTGGATACGGGGCTTTATTGGCATTGTACTAAATCACCTTGCCATGATCTAGTTGTTGAGATTTGCCCCAACTCGATAGAACAAGAAATTATTACCATCGACTATTATGAATTTACGTTCCATGATAGCTTTGACGTTTACTTGATTTAATATCGACTGAAATACACGGGCTTGTATTGAAATTGCCTAGAGCGTAGCCTAGAGTCAATAACATAGGAGCTTCAAGCTTCTAGATTCTAAACCATGAGCCCATGTTAAAATGTGCGTAAGGATAAAATGAAGTTCTATTAAAAGTTATTTTTTAATAATTATTAAAACCTTAAAACCTAATACCTGATGTAAAAAATAATTAAACATTAATAAAATGAAAAATTTAAACAAATTTAAAAATCTATTTAAATCTTTATTATTATTACTAGCAGACCGGCCAAGCGTTGCTGTGGCTAAGGTTTTTGTTATATTACATAGTAGCAAACTATTCAAGGGAAACGGTAGGAGAACACCAGTCATGGGGACCACCATGTTTTTTTGGTGATTATGCCATTAAATTGTAGCTTATGTGTACTTTCAACACAGCGCCATCTGTTAGAATTGTGACTATCAAATAATAAACAAATATTTTGCAATAAAATAATATTGCGCGTATAAATTGAGATGTAAGCTATCCTACCTTTTACGTTGGATCAAACTACACACGGTGTGCAAATTTGATTGATATCGGTTCGGTAGTTTAGGAGTCCATAGCGGACAAACAATGTGACACGTAATTTATATATATTAAGATTATATTTGAGCCGTTTATTATTTTCCGCCTGCTCTGCAGCCGTCCCAGCAATTTTTTGCTTTTTTGAGTAAAACTCAATCTCAACTCGTTTTGGGTTTCCTTATTATCGCTCATGATTAACAATAAAAAATAGAGCATACAGAGACTTTCACTTCTAAAACTTGTTAATTTCTGACTCAAACTCTAATTAATACTCTTGCACGTAACAATTAGAGAAAAGGAAGTGGGCCACACGGTTTGAATAATTAACATGAATTTTAACATTGAAAATATAAAATGAAATCTTAGGAGGTGAATCCAAATCCAATAACAAAGACCATTTAGTAGATTTTTGAAAATAGAATGAATCGAAATTAACCTAACCCCAATTAACTTCTGATTCCCAAATTGTTTACACTTGTCTAATCAAACAGTAGCGTGGAAATCAAACGAAATGCATCAAAGAATGGTCACATTAAGGTGACCTCATTGATAGATAAAAGTCAGGATAAAAGCTTTTGTAAAGCGCTTGATATATTAAAGATTAAAAGAAAAGGTTTTATAGTTACCAATTTGGTTGTTCTGTAAACCGCCTAAACGATGGACAACAAAAGAAACAAATGTATTGAATTGAAAAAAAAAATCTTAGTTTGTTATAGGTGAATGCTTCTACTATACGAGTAGGTGCTAATATAATAACAAAGAAGCTACTAATAATCAGTTCACACACTTTTATTGATATATTTAAACAAAAATCACGTATGTTTATGGTAAAATTTTTCAGAAAAGGTAAAGTAATAAGTCTAATTTAAGAATTATTAGCTTCTAAAATTAAAATAATTTTTAAGGAAAAAAAATTCAACAACCGGCAGTAAAAAACGCTTTTACTGACTTCATCGCCATCCGTAACGTTACAGTAAAGGGATAAACAAACTGCAATCAAAAAGGGCAAAATTATTTGAAATAAAAAAATACCAAAACTTTATATATTCTATTAGCAGAGCCTTAAAAGCGGTCAAAGATATGAAATCCAAAAGTCGTCAATGTAATCGACATATCTGGAATCGTCAATTAAGTTAATTTAAAAAAATGTACTGGAATGTGGTCCACATTATATAAAAAAGGTTAAAATTTAATAAAGGATAAATAACGGTTATAATCAGTCTTATTAATATTTACCTATAATAGTAGGTTTGGTGGTAAATTCAATTACTATCGTGTGGAAGGCGGTGAGGATTTATAGGCACCAAGTTGAGTGCCCGACTTAATTACTATGTATCGGTTAAGATGAGATTCACTGGTTTATTTTCTTTGGTACCCGTCAATAAGACCAAAGTTTAACCAAGAACATTGTTAATATACAATTAGTTCTTTTATTTCTAGCTATTATGAGACTAAATTTTAAAATTTAAATAAAAATTTGTGACGCTAAGAACTATTTTATTTAAAAACGTACTAAAGTCCTTGTTAATCTGTTGACACGTAAAATTTGACAAAACATTATCTCGTTTAGACATACGTATAACCTGACATACCTTCTCGTTTTTGTCTTATATCAGACATTTTTTTACCAAAGAAGAGTTAGTTTAGAAGTACGTAACCTAATTTATTTATCGTTTATATCGTTCTAGTCTTTTTTTTTATAGAACGGGGGGCCTGATGTTAAGTGATACCGCCGCCCATGGACACTCTCAATGCCAGAGGGCTCGCGAGTGCGTTGCCGGCCTTTTAAGAATTGGTACGCTCTTTTCTTGAAGGACCCTAAGTCGAATTGGTTCGTAAATACTTCAGTCTTAAAATGTCAAATTACAAACAAAACAAAATAATATACAATTATCGCTTTCAGAATTGCCGTTTGAAAGATCTTTTCGCTTCACTTCTGATATATGGTACAAATTGGAATATACTCATCTCTGATAGAGAGATCTGCGTAATTGCTATACGCAAAGCTTACCCTTAAAATTTATTGCTTATAAATTATGTTAATGTTTCAATTGCATTACGATACAATTTGCTGTGCAATATTAATAGATATTATGATTTTCAATGGTCTATTTGATATGAGAGTAACAGATAGTTAAAGGAAATGATTTATTAGTTTAAACCTATCATTTGTTAGTTTATTTTGTGTGTTTTTTGTTGTAAAAGGATAATAGAACATAATTGAAGTTGTTTTTTGTGCCATGAATTACGTACAATAATCGTTACCTTTCTATATAACTAAATTGCTCAGAATTTATTTTCTTGTCAATTTACATCCGAAATTCATACTGACAAATTGTGAACCACTTAAGAAAAAGCACGTTGTTTAATCAAATACTCGTATTATATCCTTAATAACAATAATTAACCAATTTCTTTAAAGATGCAACTTGCATTCATTAAAAGCTAACGAAAGAAAAGCTGATATTGGATAAGACATATACTACACATTGACAAAGTACTATAATAAGTTTAAAAATATTCTTTTTGACAAGTAATTAATAATTCATGCCTATTGTTTTCAAATTTCACGGACTTTTGAAGTTCGTTGCACCGGATGAAAGCTTACAAGTAGTTGAACATAATAAGTGCTGTCAGTGTTAAAAAATAAAATATATGTTTTATTTATGTGCGTATTTTGCATTTAATACCAGAATCAGTTCTAATTTGTTTAAAGAAATTACTGCAATCAAAAGAATGAATCCAAGAAACTTTGCATTCCCGTAACATGATTAGTAATCTCAAAGACTTGCTTAACTTAAGGTTTATTTAATCCATTTACTGCCAAGGTACGTCTCATTACCGGCGTGACAAACGAAATACAGGTTGTAAATCACAAAAACGAACTTATATCTGATAACAAATGATTAAGACCCCCAAAAGTGTCTCGTACCAAATGGTTTCAGGATTGTACGCCACTTGACATATTTTCCAATTTGTTATTCGTGTGTATAAAACCTACTCGTATTTCAAACAAAAAAAAAGCAAAGCAACGCTTGACCAGTTTGCTTTTTACTTATTAATATTGATTGATCAAATGATCAACCCCATGGTCTGCAAGTACGCAATTGTTCTCGCTTCCGGTCGCTAATGACGCAAATTAGGTGCATTACACATCATCTATCTTCATAAACAATTTATATGTGCGCGAAAGCATTATCGTGTGTAATAGACTTAAAGTATAGGTACTTTCATCTATAGAGATTTTTTAAATAGGTTTAAACTTTAAACGTTGGAACAATACGTTAAATCGAATAGGATTCGTAATATTATATACAGAAACAACAAAAAAAATTAAGGAGGTCTATGGGAATACAAACAACTAATCGGGAACATGAACATACAAATTGTATGACATTTCGTTGTCTACGAAATATAGACAACATGCCAGCCTTTGATTTGTCAAACACTGGCATTACAATGTTGACATATAACCTTGTAGGTACATTAAAATAATACATACTATTAATTTGCGTACCGCAGAATATTTTCGAATAAAAACCATTTACTTAGTTTATTGTTTATATTATAATAAAAGAAAAAATATATTGAAATAATTTTTAAAGATTGACATGACGAAAACGTCACTTTGTTGATATTTAGACTAGGAGAAATTATTTTTTAAATAATCGATGTTTCATTATAGAGATTTCCTTTTCCTTTGAAAGAATATCCACCAATATGATGCAAAGTAATTAAGTAGTTAAGTTACGCATATCTTCCAGATATAACAGCTGACACTTCTTTGATATTTCTGTCTTTGTCGGCTCTAGCGGCAGTCGAACCTGTAAATCGTGTAAACGCATTTATACATAGCTGACATAAATCTATACAAAAATTATATCAATATTCTAGGTATTTTTAATTTATTCTTAAAAAACCAAAAAGTTGATAGCATATTAACTACACACATTTTCATATTTTTACCTAATGTATTAGACTTTATTGTATATATGTAGTATGTCGTATACCATGGAGTGACAATTTTATTTAAACAACGTAGATGTCAAGAACGATACACAAAACTAATTCAATGCAATCATGAAATAACCTTACTTATAATGGTCATAGTATAGGATCAGCTACAAATATAGAACAGGCAAAATCTGGTGAGTATTTATATGTAACTGCATTGACCTTGATGGAGCCACAAACCACACCTGTTCTACAAAAATAGATGCCAAACGAAATAGGAACTTTTATTGAATCACTACTATAGATAAGTCGGTTTATTTAGCACTCACGTAACGATTTAGGTGATCTACGGCTTAGCGCGTACCTATACGTATTGCCGCGAAATTGATTTGAAATTTTCGAAAGATGCTCTGTACTCTTCAAGCTATTTTTATTGCTATAAAATTATTATAACAATAATGTTGATATTATTTATAGTATTATAATATTCTTAACATACATTGTAATAATGTAAAATTAGAAGCATTTCATATATATATATTTTTTCTCTTTTTAGGCGTTCATAAGTGTACATTGTGTTACCTATACGAATAAATGATTTTGACTTTGACTTTGAATAATAATTAGAAATGGATAAATAGAAAACTAAAATAAATTTAAAAAGTTTAGTCCCTGTGGCAGTGTATTTTTAATGCTGGCAGCATTTGCGATACTTCGTTGAGTGAGGAAAGCACCGGCTCTGGGGTCACCGGTGCTATCTGCCAGGCGCCAACTTAAACCTAAATAAAATGTAAACTATAAAATAATTACAAATTACAATTGGACATGACAACTCGACATCTATTAGATACCTAGTAGATTAATAATAATAAAGGGAATCAATAAGTATGAGTTTTTACTCTCTTTAGTAACTGAACGACGAAGTTTGCTTATTTTAAAGGAATACGTCATTGTTTGTCCCGTTCACTCAATGAATTTTTTTTATTTTAATAGCCTTTAGGTACACTTTTTCCATAAAAAAACCAATTTTCTATAAATAAAATCATAGATTCCTGTATAATCTCATAATATAAGATCTAACATTAAATACATATTCTCTTTAAAAGGTAAATTGTCCAAATTTCATTGATTGGTATCGTGATAATGTAAGTCATCTTACAATAGTTCAATCAATTTGTGTGTTCAAAATGTTCAACAAGTCCTATACGTAACGTATCGAAACCGCTAATAGTAGGTAAAACATCCTGCGAATGAGGAAACGACGCGCGTGCTTGTAAACTTCCTGCTAACTTCATACATAGGTATATGATGTGGATACGATAATTTGTTAATTATAATTCCCGTAAATTATCAATGCGCTTAACTAGTACACGTCTTTTATAAAGCTAGTAATGTTGTCAATAAATTGAAGAAAATTTATAAACAAATTATTATTTCAGTGAGCTGACCCAAATAGGCAACGTAGACCGTAGTAGCGAAAAGGAATAATCTGTATAAGTAAAAATGAATCACAAATATATTTGCTAAGCGCAAAACTCGAAGGCGTCTGGAGCAATTCGAGTATTTTATAAATTTATTCCTTAAACTCTGAGAAAGGCAGCAAAAAGAAATAAAGAGAACAATTTTAGTTTTCTTTAGTACTTATGTTTTTATTCGGGAAAAGCGAACAGTCTCCATGGGGTAGCATAGCAAAATGTTCCATTTGTTGGTATGTAAATGTATATAAACATAATTTTTTATCCATAAATACAAAACTTAATATAGCACAGCCACTTTACACAGCTACGGTCTTACTAGGGAAAAATCACTAGTGCATGAGTTCATGAACAATGGTGATAGTTATTCAGTGAATAGAGCTTGGATAGGGTATAAATCGTACCTCTTTGACCAAAATCTATTTGTATTTGGTTGCAATAACTATAACGACCCTTATGATGTTGTATTAAGTTTTTTTCCAGCGTTACTCCGTGAATTTGATATTTACGTTATGACTTAATAATTCTGATAGAGGTCAGTTGTAATCTCTAAACCTCGGGGTTTGTTGTAATTTATTTTAGCCCCCAAACGAATTATATTACAGACCAAGTCAGGATTCCCCGGCTAAATTTTACATTAAAAGTTCACGTTGCGGTGGACTGAAAATGTTGGGAGCAGGCAATTATTCAGGGTGAGATGACGAAAGGATTTTTCATTCTTTGTAAGCGATCAACTTTAATTTTACACGCGAAACCTACAATAGTGGAAGTTCCGTTACTGCTCGATAATCATGGCTCACATGTGCAGTTGTTCTCAGTGTTTGCAGTGAAGAGCATGAAGCCAGTCTAAGGCAAAAGGCTCAAACACATAGCTCAAAGTACATGTTATAGTTTTCCGCCCATTGCTCCCAAATTGTCAACCTATGTAGGTAGCAGTCTTCTAAGGCCCTTTTAAAAACTACGTTAACAGAGCAATTAGATGCATGGATGTATATAATTCATGAAAAACATGACAATTTAACACCCTGTTTTAAGTGAAATAGTCACTTTTCATTTGATCGTTAAACTATCCGCACCTTTATGTTGATATTTTCCAAAACAGTTTATACAGATGTTTCAGATAAAAGCGCTCTCGTAGTTACTGTTCCAGAGCCTGAATAATCGGAGAATGTTCTAGATTGGCAGTGAGAATTCTTCGTTGAGTCATTCTACAGTCTCAGAATACGTAACATCCTGGTCTTCTTATCGATATCAGACAACAAAATTGTGGCACGATTGCCACTGCTAACTAAATAACTCAAGTTGGCTTTTCAAAGACATTTTTCAGCCATGAAGAGTTAGACCATCACCTAAATCGAAAACCACCACCTCTATTACATCTTTAAATTGCAGCTCGCACTAGTCACAGATCTTCATAACTATACTTCTTTGAAAAGCGGTATTTTGTTTTGAATATCAAGCCAAATCAAGAAAGTGCAATAACGAGATTAAGCAACGGTTTGGAATGTTTTGACAAATCTCCTTGGAAGAGCAAGGCAAATCTAAGAGATCAATCGTAAATGTGAAATTAAACATTGATATCAATATTGTCTAAATCTTCCATTGGTGATCTATAACACTTCTATTTTCAAAAAACACAAGGAATACCTACCTGTAGACTTGAAATCTTTCGATTCGACTTGATACTAAATAGTTAAAAATGCTGTCAAAGGTTAAATCAGAGTAAATAACCCAATATTCTTCATGATATTCTATTACTTCGTTAAAATTGTTAGAGCCTCCGGCGTTGTCTACTTTGTTTTGTATTCGTAAAAACCAGACAGTTATAACATGCCGTATACATCAAACAAATGTTCCAATTGAGGATTATGTAAATGTTTATTAAACAGAATTTTTTATCCATAAATACAAAACTTCATATAGCACAGCTACACAGCTAATTTGTAAGTAGGTGTGGCTTCGTTTGCAAGAAAACAACAAGTTTATTTGACACAATTTTACAAACACTTCTTGATAATTTATGATTATAAACTGTCCCATGTTCGCGATTATATATTTACTTCTATATTATTGGAGATTTAATCCGGTGAGCTGTTTTTAGTACATTCGTTTAAATAAAAAATAAATCAGTGGCGTTACAACCTCTTTAGGTTTGGGCCTCAGATTTCTGTATCATATAATGTGGTAAATCACAGAACAGATTTTTATTTTTTTTTACTTATGTAACTTTAATGACGTTGTGGTTTATGACATTTTCCTTTGAATAATTGTAATGTAGAGGGAGAGTAAAACTTGCTGTTTCTTGCCTGTTCTTCTCAGAACAAGGCCTCCTGGTAGTTTTGCGAACGGATGGCGTAGTCTTGCTCTTTCGCGAATTTTGTAAACGTTTTTGACATTCATAAGCGCATCTAAATTGAATAAACGTATTTTGATTTTGTTTCATGATCATTTTTTAATCTAATAGGCAAGTAGGTGATCAGCCTCCTGTGCTTGACACACGCCGTCGACTTTTTGGCTCTACGACGTATAGGTTTCCTCACTGCGTTCCTTCACCGTTCGAGCGAATGTTAAATGCGCACATAGAAAGTCCATTGGTGCACAGCCGGGTATCGAACCTAGGACCTCAGGGATGAGAGTCGCACACTGAAGCCACTAGGCCAACACTGCACTGCCATCATTCGTTTAAACCCAAGACAATAATATTTATGCCAGTCGTAATTTGACTATAATGAATATTATTTATCTTTAGAAAGAATATACACAGTGAATTAACACTTACTGCTTTCGCCTCTAAATTAATTTAAACCGCATAGTTTAATTAGCACAAAGGCACAGGGCAAATCTTTTTAAACAATCAGTGTTCACCAATTAGTGTGTGGCAAAGAGTGAAGAAAACGTTGTTAGTTTATTCCATATCTACAGTCGTTGTGTTACAGTTCAACCGAAGTGGTTACTTTGCAAATAGTGTTCTTGTCTTTTAAAAGACCCAGAAACTATAAATGTAAAAAAACCTTTCGAAACTTCCTATATTAAAATTGTTTCTGTGGAGGGTAATATAAAGTATATCTTCCATTAAATCTCCATTGTACAAGCATTACTTTTCTACATCGTATACCTAACATAATTAAGAAATCATGATGTAATTGTGTGTTCAGTTCGTTATATCTATTTTATTATAATTCGTATTGATTTGCCTAATTAATACTTTGAAGTGTTCAATAAATAATAAAGTTTGATATCCTAACAAAGAGTTGTAGCCTGGGTCAGGCTGGTGAGTTAATGGTATTCCAATGCATAATCTTATATATACATAAATTATATTCCTTTTCCAACTTGTATGAAAAGCAGTCATTTAAAATTTAAACGCTTACTGGTTTTACCCGCAACATCGAGATGTCGTCGCCTGCGCATATGTCAGATCGTTAGTCGATGTTCAACAAACTGTAAAGGTTAAGGGTTGTACGGTAATGAGATAAACTTTCCAAGCATCTATGTCTAATTATACATTTGGCACCTTATAGCCACCTTGTGGCACCAGACTATGGAACAGTTATACACAATATATATATACTTGTTAAAAAATCTCTTATCTGATAGACTTATTTAATTAATCATTTTAATGTAATTAGAGGAAAATAATCGTGTTAAGCAATATTGAAATTATTTTACAAATTTCATGACACCCATAGGCTTGCCCAAGTCTTAAAGTTATCTGAAATAATTAAATATATTATGATTTCTAATAGTTTGTTAATCTTTTGGTCAACAAACTATTTGAAAGTTTAATGTTCAGAGGTTTAGGAATAGAAACTTAGCAGAAGACAAGTAAGTCTATCTCAGTAGGAGTGGTAGGACAAAACTGCTACTAACAAGAAGCCTAAAACAGATTTATTTGTATATTTACGTCTTACGAAACAAAAAATACAAAAGTAATTCCATTCGCGCACGATGCTCAAGGCAGGAACTCAGCACTTAAGTCTAAATTGCTAGACTTGTCTAGATAGTACCTCAATAGTTGTATCTCGCCGCCTGAATGCGGCTAATGGACGCTTTTATTTTTTTTGTTGGATTTATTAAAATAACTCATGTTTTGCTACGGACGAATGCAGGTGATTAAACTACGACTATATTATATTAATACATGTTGTGCACACATAACTTTAGTTTAATTTGTTGATATTTTCAAAATTACATTTAGAGACAAAAATACACACCACTTCCAGAAAAATGTCAAATCACGCAACGGAACAACTTCAAAATACGCGAATATGATCGCGTTTAATGACGTCGGTTAAAAAAGTTTCATCTAAAAATTAATTTAGAAAATAAATAGAAGTCTTTTTTTAATCAGTATCATACGCCTCTACCCACTATCTTTTTCCTATGTATATTTATAAATTTTCTACATAATAAGTTCGGTGCGTGTAGGGAGTCGTAAATAATAAAAGCAGGGCGTGCGTTAGTATTCACGATGCAAATTAAGATTCTGTTCAGACAACTCGATACATTTTATTTTCCAAGGATTCACATTACTTTTTAATCACGCTGCAGGTGTCGACTGCTTTATGTGTCCGGCATGGAGTGTGAAAAAATAAATTATAGTGAGCGTTAATCATATACATTTACTCTAAATAAAAGCAAAAGCAGTATTAGATATTTATAACATGAAGATAAACTAAATTTAAATCGTACTACTTATCTTCATACGAAGATTCTTTGTAAGGACAAATCCAAATAAAATTAAGGGTGAACTCGACATTTATTGCTTAGCTAATACACAATATAATATAGTAATTTAAATACCTGCCATCTATTGGAGAATTTGAATATTGGCTTATACTGTAATTTTTGTCGCCTGTCGCAGTCATTGTCATACTTCATTTGTTAGTTGTCATATTACATACGTCTAGGACTAAAATTTAATTTTCCATTCACAAGTTTCAATTTTGAACAAATGTTCAAACTTCAAATGATCACTGATAAGTACTGAGTAACAAAATACGAATGTTTTTTTAATTGTCTGTACGTTGTTAGTACGAAGACGAGAATTTCGTTTTACGTTTCTAGATTATTTGGTATTGTGAAACCGGTTCTTCAAGTTATAAATAATGTAAGTATTACGAAATAATTGTAACATATTATGAATCTATCCAATTGGAAAGTGAATCATCAATCGTCGTTAGCAAAATAGTAATCTTTTGCGACGTGAAGGTAGAGTATGAGATTTTTGTTTCCACTTATATCCATTGCAAATTATTTTGAAAAGTATGCAGACTTTACAGTCTGGATAACAACTATCCACATCTTTTTACTTGTCTTATTCTTTAAGCACAGTCCTATTAATTTTGTATAAATATTTTATTAACTATTGAATGGAAAGTTATAAGCGCTAACATTAAAATACTTATTTACAAGTACTCTTGTATTTATGTTTTAAGTCCATATAATTGCTTTGTTTATTTTCAGTAAAAGATGTCAGAACGAGAACCGATGAGTCAAAGTGGCTCCAGTCGTGACTATGGGGCTACTGCAGCACCTCCTGCAGTAGGCTTTGCAGACTTTAGCCCCACCGAGTTGTATAACCTCAGTGAAGGGATTGCTGACAATGTTAATACTATAAATAGTGGTCTCCGCACTTTAGAAAAAATGATGAAACAGATTGGCGGACCTAGCGATAGTATACAGCTAAGGGACAAAATGTAAGTGATCCTTAAGTAAATATAAATATTGGAAAACATGATATGCTTTCATGCTTTAATTAATTATACAGGTTTGTTTAAGATTCAGTTATGTTAATAACTGGGGATCCAAACTTTGAATATACTAATGTTATACATACTAACATAGACTAAGATTACTACATATTACTAACATATAAAATATTCTTACTTCTTTTTTGTACCTTAATGAGTTTGGAATAAATAAAGCTATAATAATAATAATATGTTAATAACAACAGTCTTATCTATTCCTTTTAATAAATTTCTGGAAGTTAAATATTTTAATTATTTACTCTTTTGGTTGGCAATTTAACAAAATAAAACAATACATCCTTGAAAGTTTAATTGATATTATATTCTGTAAATATGAGAAAAATACTTACTTAAGCTGGTAAATAGGTGCTACAGCAGATCATTATAGTAAAGTTTGAATATCAGGAATTTTATTATAGTTCAATGAATATTAATTAATATTTACAATAGATCTAAAAATTAGTTCGAGAAATAAATTAAGACAAGTGTGTCAGTTAGTGATCTAGGTTAAAGTTGTTAGCCATAATGTTATTTTCTAATATTGTAAGTCTTCTCAATGAAAGTAACACTTATCAAATAGGTCAAACCTGTAATTAGTAGATAATCCTAGCTTAAACTTAAAGTCTAGTTAAAAAAATAATAAAAATCGCAAAGGAACTGTAAGTGTAATAGATGATATATTCTTTACTGTACTCTGTTAAATCATCATAACCTTTTGTGTGTTGCTTAGAAATAATAAAGTGACAAAAGATCCTATTGAATTTCCTCACTAGATAACGCTAGTAGGTTTATACCAAGCGCTATTATTGCTTGTTAATCCAAACATGTTTTTACTAATCATTACACAGCCTTGTTCTTAGTATTTTTTCACGGACAACTACCATCATAGTTACAAAACATTAAATTTATATTTAATCCTCAAGTACTTCTTACTCTTAGTTAGCTACGCAGAAGATGCAGTATGGACTATTATTGGCATAATTAATAAGTGAAGACAGTATGAATTGAAAAATCTCTTACCAACAATTAAAGATTATTTTTGTTTACTTCAGCTTTGGTGTTCCCGGCCCTAATGTAATTTTCAATATGCCTATGGCTATGCGCACTATGTTTATGTAATACGAGTTAGATGGGTAGTTTAGTGATTCAAGAGAATATATTTCCAAATACATTCCTATCATTCTAGCCATGACACGCAACAGAAAGTGAATAGCTCAGTATCGGCAACTGCTCGCGACATCCAGCGGTTAGGCGTAGTTGTCCGACGTGGCGATAAACCGCAAAAATTGCAGGTCGAGAGACTTACGCAAGCCTTCAGCGATGCTCTGGCTAACTATTCTTCCGTTCAGAAGGTAAATAGATTAAAGTACTAAGATTCTTAGGTGAAATTATTAAAATTATGACATTGGTTACTGTCACTCATAAAAACTGCATTAAAATCTGCTAAGCCTCATTCGTGTACCTCGCAACTCTAAGCAATTGGTACGAGAATTAAATTCAGGCACAAATTTAAAGCCATTAAACTATTGGTCGATTTAACATCATATTTCGAAAATTTTAGAAAGTAACCGAAAAGATGGCGGCCCATATGCCGACTCAGCCTCGCAATAAGAATGACCCCGAAGCACTGGAGAGGCAGGCTATCGCTGACGACGAAGAGGCCAGTCTAGTTTCTAATCAACAAGCACAGGTAATTATTGAAGCCTATCAAGAGTCCACATTAAATTGTAGCACCTACTACTTTATAATTTAATTACAGCAATCTCCTGATTTCTTTAAACTTCTTTTTAGTAGAAGGTCCCGAAACAGTGATTTGTTTCGAATCAGAAAATAAAAGGACTAATCTTCAGTAATCTCTAACCTACTACAGTCCAATATTATATTGAATTTAGAACCCCTTAAGACTTAATATTCTTTTGTAATTTTTTTCTCATTCTGTAAAGACGAATAGAATACTTAATAAAAGCTGGTGTCATTTAATTTTAAACACGAGTCAGGAATACAACAGGTTTGGGGAGCGGTATCATGAATCATCACTCACCTACATTACATTAAAAAAAATTGCAATAAATTTATTTGTATGTGAATTCTGTTAACTGACAATCTTTACCACCTGTTATTGAATTTGAATACTGATTATTAACAATATTTTACTGTTTGTTGTTGTAAAATATAATAAATTAGTAGTAATTTCTAAATTCTTTCTAGAATTCTCAATTATTATTTTATGTATTAGTCTGTTTATTTTATTAGGCTTCTTCATATATGTGAAGTTGGCCTTACAAAAAGTTTTTACAACGGTAAGTGAAACCGTCGCCCATGGACACACTTTGAAAAATACTAGAGCGTATTTAACTCAATATAAAATAACAACGATAGCGCGTTTTATAAGACCATCAGCGCCATCTAGTGGCGCATTATTTGAACTGATTTAGGTCAGTTTAGGTTGTGTTTATGTAGGATAGCATTCACTCGCTTTATTTGATACTGGTTTTTGTAAATATGTAATTATTAGTATATTTTTATTTGAAATGAAAATCCATACTAGTAACGTGTGACCAGATTAAAATTCCACACTAAAGAGGGAATGTTCCATCCTAGCTTGCTTTTCTTTTGTTATACGTACGGCCAGTTCTTTCGCTTAGTTTATTATTTTACCGTTTTGGAAGAAGTAAATTAATACCAAATTAATTATCCTAAAAATCTGGTCTATTTAATATAAAAATAACAAAGTTATATAAGAAAATATCATTGCGTAACTAGTATTTAAGTTTTAACTCCAATAAAAATTATTCTAATTTAACTTAGCTTTTAAATATTTTTGTTTAATTTGTAAATTGATTTGATTGATTTTATTTATTTTTAGGCGCGTCTAGTTCAATTTGAGACGAGCATGCTGCTAGAGAAAGAGGCCTATATGAATAAAATTGAGGCTGATGTGTTAGATGTGAATCAAATAATGCAGGACCTTGCTGTGATGGTCAATGCCCAGGCACAATCTATCGGTTAGTAGTACAGGAAATTATTTTTCTTAGTTTGGTTTTATAATTTTTTTACTATATTAGTATTTATAATTGTTCAGTAGTAAAGGGTATGGAAAATTATCAGTGAAAAAGACAATAAAAGGTTTGTCCCTATTTTTTATCCCACGTAAAAAAATATTTGTGTGTTAATCTATTCTTAAGAATTTTTCTTGCATGTACGGTTGGTTTTGTAGAAGTTGCGTCTCATAAAATAAAAAAGAAAATATGTTTATTATGGAACATAAGATACATGTATCACTTATTCCACGTCATTAAATTTGAATTTGTAGGCATTACTACTCATGGGCAAAGGAGACAGAGGGTGTAGGCCGAGACAAAAAGCCGGCGTAAAAAACTCTCGGTACTCTTTTTTCGAGTAATTCTGACCGATATTAATTTTTGACTAATCTTGTGTCCAGATACAGTAGAAAGCCATATAGAGGCAGCCGGTGTCTCTGTGGAGGCTGGAGTTGATGAATTGGCGAAAGCTGCGGAATATCAAAGAAGGTACCGGAGGAGAATGTTCTTTTTCATCACGATTGCTATTATATTAGCCATCCTTCTTATTGTGTGGGTTGTTAAGGCTTTTAGATAGATTTTTTGTATATCCGATATAACTTGCGTATAAAAAATTCAGTTATAACAACTAATTGTGCTTATTCTTATCAATTTAAGTATATAGTTTTTATAAAGTTTCTTATAAAAAAATAATTTAGCATTGTACTCCATTTTACAACATATAAAGTGAATCCCTGTGTAAATTATTGCGATAAAAATGTATATGGTAAATTTTAATGTAGTGAGAATTAGCACCATTAGAAAATTCGCCTTAAATTTGGATTGATGGAGGCGAGCTCTATATCAAGTTTTATTGGAACTTTAATACACTGTTAACACGTATAAACAATGAAGGTATTCACATTTTTTCCTTTCGTAATTGTTATTTGTAGGTTATTTCCCGTCCTTAGTGCAGTGAATAACTGACTTCCAAACTTACATGTTGATATATTTAAATCTCATGGAGTGGATCCTTCGAAAGGATCCATTTTCAATAACCTAAAAAAAATTAAAACGTCAGGGCTCGTGCCCTTAAGACGAAAGAAGAGAGAAAACCTTGGGCATGAGGGCTCAGGGTAGTGAAAAATATTATTTATATCCTCTAAATTATGAATTTAGACGTGCCTATAACAAGGCCAGTCATCTCTGGTCCTTGCCCCACTATTCTGTATATAGTGGTTGTAGATCTTGCTTTAAGCCCAAAGTAAACTGGTTGGTCCTTAACAGTTCTTAATAGGATTAAAGGACTGCTCTGGTATTCTGTAAATTAAAATGGCGAATGCGATTCCGACTTCAATGCTGATTCTTTGTATTTCATTGTATCGCAAGGTGGCGATATGAAAACTACATTGATATTGCATACAAAACGGGATCGGTATCGCTATTAGAAATTACAGAGTACCGGCGCTGCTTTAAAAATGTTATTTGTTTTAAATTTTAATGCATAATTAAACAATTTTAAATGTATAATAACTCAAAAACGAGGTGTTACGTATACCGACAAATTAAGGAAATTCTAAATTGACTGCAAATCTCCAAAAAATATGTAATTTACGAATTTAATTATTAATATATAAATGCCAACGTTGATTTTTAATTATTAAAAATACGAAAGAATTTTTTTTCACAATTAAATTAATATGTATCACCCTAAATGTAAAAAAATATATAGGTATAGTGTATTTATGACACTTTGAGGTTAATATTTATGGTTTTAAATGGCACACGTTTTTATATTTAGCTGGTTTGTGCAATATTTGTACCTTCGACTGTAATATAGGTAAATAAAAACGCAGCTGGTTATGATAATACAATGCAATTACATAAATGCAAACATTCCCGAGAATACTCTATTATATAATTGTAAGTGATTGTACCTATGTTATGTGTTTTTATATCTATTCTAAATTGTCTATATATCAACAATTACGAGTATACTTTAATAGGTTAAAATATTTTTTGTGGTTATTTTAATTTAAAAAGTTTATTACTTAATTTCCTTTATAGCATGATATAAAGAGTTAAAAATTTGCCCAAATGAAATAACTTTTAATTATTAATATAATTTATTACATTCTAATGAATTTATATTGAAGAGCACTCCTAATGTATATAACCATATATTACGAGAGATAGCGTTGTTTCCTAGTAAAGTTCAACTGCAAACATGGTCTATTAAACATTTCTTTAATTTTTAAATGTGATTTGTAAGTAAAGTACATACATTTTCTAAGAGATATGCAACGCTGACCTCCGTAATGATACTAGATTTTGTACGCCGGCACTATTAGGAATAATAGTCGTGTATATTATATGCTACGATAAGTATTCATGCAACGATTTCTATATTTTAATATAATACATGTATCACAGTATTTCTTATTTAATTGCTACATTTCTGTATTTAACGGGCGAATAATATTTTTAACAAATGAGTTCGCCGTTAAATAGGTAAAGGAATGGCATGTCACGTGACCCCATTATATTGTTAAACAATAAAACGTTGTTTTATTTTACTCCCTTTTTTTGACTTTCTTCTAAATTGGAGCAATTTTGCAAGGTTTGAGTGAACTAATGTTATTTTCGGCGTTTTTACTTTTTTGTATTCTTATTATATGTATGTTATTTACGTTTGACCTTGGCGTATTAGTGGTTTCGTTTGGACAACACCACTAATACGCCAAGGTACAAAACGGGAACCGACAATGGGACATGTAAGAATAATTAACTAAGTACAGTGTTAACTACATATTATGGATAGCGATGCTGAATTGTATGGAATACGTAGCATAACAACCAGATTTCATCGTTTTAGGGAATTTGATTGGCACATTGCTTTCTTAACACGTAAGTTGAAGCTAGACTTCGCGTAAGAAAAAGATTGTAGCTGCAGCCAGACTTTCCTATAATGCTGATATAATAAAATTAGAACAGCCGATACTACCAAACCGGCCGCTGACTTATGCAATCTCTCTTTTATTCGGCTTTAATTTACTATCTGTTGTGATGATGAACATGACAATTAATTTTCATCTCGCCGAGCATACTCCACCCGTAATTCCAATTGACTGATAAAAAGGGACAGAAAAAACTTCTTTATTCTGTACAAAAAATTTATTTATACATCATACATCCAGTCTCACTAAAACTAATTTTAGAGAATATGTTACAATAAAGTCATCACTTTAGGTTTCTGTATCCTATGTAGGTTTTAATATTATAAATGCATTGCACGCCATCTATGATTGAGTTACGGAAACATATAAAGTTGAATTTAATATTTCTCAACGGTTTTAAGGGTTCTATAAACAGCCGTAATCTATAAGTGTAGATTACGATTCTCCAGTATATTAAAACCCAATGAGTTTTTAACACACAGGAGTCGTACTTAACAGTAAGTCTCGACTTTGAACGCTCACTTATATAGTAAGCAACATAAACTATAAATTCTTGAAAATAAATATTTATACACGATCAGTTAGGTAGTGTTTAAGGCTTTTGAGCCGTTGTTGAGCAACTGTTATATAACTATTCACATACATTTTGTTACATATTAGGTATTTCAAAACATTGGTACAATTACAGTTTAAGAAAGATATCTCTTTAGGTGTACGGGCTTATTTATTACGCACTGTTAGTATAACGAAATTGGGATTTTTAGAACAGATAGAACTGACATGTAAATATCCTTAAAATTTTGCTTATATTTATAAAACCAATAAAATGCTTTTAAAAGATGTTAAACTAAATTTAGTATAGCCAATGGTAACAATTAATTTTGACTTCTGCTTACATCTAGGAGTTATTGTCGAATTATTTACAAATTCAATGTTTTACAAATATTAAAATATTCGAACAAAGTACCTATAAGTATGGAGTGTGAATAAATTCTTGACTTTGACGTAGGAACACAAACTTTTTAAAAGTAGTAAAATAAATATGTACTAAGAGGTATATTAAATAGAATTCGCCATGTCAAGCGTTATGTCAATTTTCAGATCAGCTGACATTGTTAACTTATATGTCAAATCAGTTCGTGATACTGAAATGTTGATAAGACTAAAAAAACAATTTTGGATTATAACAACACCGATTAAAAGAAAGACCGTTAGATTCTTCGTCTAAACTCACACAATAAAGGAAAAAAGAAAAGGAAAGATTTGTACTTTTGTAACGAATGAACTCAAACTCATTAATTACAAAAAATGTTTCATAATTAGAAAGAAATTGGCCATCCGTGAGAAACCGGAACTAACCGCTAGTATTTAATAGATATTTCAGAAAGATAAGGTTACTTGCATTATTTGTTTGCAAGTTTTAACTGACACTGGAAAGAATTCGCGTTTTTAACACAATTTTGACATAAGTATTGACATTTCATTAGTTAATTTTTATTTTTCTTTACTTTTCAAAAACATGGCGGAAAGAATTCGCGTTTTTAACACAATTTTGACATAAGTATTGACATTTCATTAGTTAATTTTTATTTTCTTTACTTTTCAAAAACATGGCATAAGTAATTTTAAATGCACGTATGCTATGTTTAAAAAGCTGCAAATTTATTTCGAAACAAAATTTTTCATAGAGAAACTCTTTATTGAATCAGCATTTTTTTTGTATACAATAGCGACCACCCTGTATTAGAATTTAATTTTGTGCATGTACTATCTATGTTTCGCTTGTCTTTGTTGCCAAAGGGCGTATTTGGAACAGGCCGCGTCTATCATTTGGTTTATATGTCGCGTTAAAGATGTCGCTAGTGGTGTAAGGTCACGGAGCATTTTTTCCTGCAAATAAAAATATAATTAAAAAGAACATATATTTACTATTATTATAAAAAATATAGAACTATAGCTTCAAATGAGTGCTGTTTCTATTTAGCAAACTAACGAATCGGTAATACACTAGAATGACAGGTATGAGACTCGCACGTTCAAGCCAATAGGTCAACTCCTTGTCAACAACTAACTTTAATAATAACCCCTTAACTTACATACAACACAGTGTGCAAATGCTAATAAACTTATTTTCAATATTCTGTTTCAAGCAATGGGGACAGTTTTTTCTTTACTAACCTCAAACGGCCGCAATTTGACGTTTCTAAATCGTAGTAGCGCTTCATAGAATTTTTCTGCCTTCGCCGCATTATCCTCTGTATCTGCGCCGCCGCCGGGTTGAGGAAAACATCGCCAGAGTTCCCGGAGTAACTCCCCGCCCGAGTAGTATATACGGTGTAATTCTAATTTTATGTCCGATGGTATTAACTCTGAAATGGAACAATTTGAAGTTTTATGATTTACTTTTCAGGCTAATGTTTCTATTTAGATTTTAAATTGTAACCTATAAAAACGTGATTGAAAATATATTTTAAAATATGAAATCTGAAGAACAAAACAGTTATAGACACATGAATAATGATAATTTCTAAATTGTGTTACAGGTTCGTTTAAAGGTAATGTTCGTACAGTAGACATTTAAAGGAACATAGAGAAGGTGCTAAGCGGATTACAAAAAGACTAATTGAAGAGTCGCTGGTTAAGTATTAATTTAAAAATTTAAAATCACACACAAAATGAATTTATCATACACACATATTGCAAATCGGTATACACATTTTAAAGCGAAACAATAATTTATTTACCAAATTAACCCAAAAACGGATATAGAAATTTAAACAATACTAACGAGCCATAGATGCAGCGTGGTGTTGCCTCATAAGGGCGCCGCCGGGGCTGAGTTCTCCCAAAGCCCCTACTGCCGCCGCAGCACTTACACGAAATGGACGCAGGCATTGCTGGCCGTTTGACCACGCCTTGTATTAAATAGAATAGTTGATAAAGTGATTGTTATAGTATTAACGTAGGTTATTAAAATATTTTTCAGCAGACCAAAATATCTCCCCATTGTAATCTACGAAGACTATCTATGAAGGTCTAAGGGTAGGTAAGAAACTAAGTTTAGCGGTAATTATGTCTCTCGTACGTCAAAAACTAATTGACATACGAGCATCATAGTTCAGGAAGTGTTCAAGTAACGTAAAAAGTAAGTTTTTATAAAACGTTACGGGATTAAATTACGCGTTATTTTTAATGTTAACAAACTTTAATCTAGTTAACAGCTGTCAAACCATATTTTTTTTGTATGAAGTTTGACATATACGATAAAGCTCAAGACGACATCGTGACTTGACATACAAATGAGAATATGCACCTATATTCTTGAGTTCCTTTTAAGATGGGGAAGTCCATGTTATGTGCCAATAGACACGCAATAAAAAGAATTCGGAAATTTGACAATATTAATAACGAAACAGTTCATTTGATTGATCTTTTTTCTAGTCCAATAGACCGCCAAATAATCCGACGTTCCGTTTTACGTTTTTTAGAACTCTAAAAGCTAGATATCAATATTTTATTATACATATTTAATAAATATATTACCTGACATATAGACGACAACGCTGACAGTGGCGGTGGGTTATTACTACTTGATGTAGATTGTGTTACTTGTGAAGATGGACCTAATAAATACCGTTCTACCTATAAAAAAATAATAAAACGTGAAAAAAAATCTGTGTGAGATGAGACTGTATAAGATGTATCAAAGTTTTCTATATATTATTTACATTAATTTATCAAGTTTCGACATTATTGTTAACACATCAACTCTAACGATAGTTGTGTATGGTAATATGTATATACAAATATATAAGATATCATTATAATACTTAGTTTTCAGATAACATATATCTTTTGAAAAAAATTAAGGCAAAAAGTCTAGTGCCTAAGAAGCGTCATTGTTTTTGGGTCTAAGACCCATATTACAGTAATTCCAAAAGCTGTCTAACCATTTTTCTTATATGAAGATGGACATATTTGACAATTCTCAATACGAGATTGTAACTAAAGTGATATGAAATGAGCCTACATCGGTCTATGAGAATAAAATATTTTTGGGCAAAGACCTGACTGTAATCGAATAAGTATGATATATTTAGATAGAATGTACCTTAGACAATTTCAACTCCGGCGCACGATTACTATCATCCTCATCGTCCAAGTCTTCATATTTAATTTTTTCTAACATCCTCCTTTTTTTGTCTACGGGTTCACTCTCATCCGTTGATCGCTTGTCTATGCCATTTGCCTCTTTAACGCCGTTTTCAACTTTGTTATTATTTGTTGATTTATTGTTACTACTGCTTGAACTTTTGTGACTAGCTTTAAGCACCTGTCAAAATAAATTAATAGAATTAAAAAAACGCAAAAATCAACCTTTTACGATATGTAAACACACACAGAAATCTAAAAAATTTGAAGTAGTACATGTCACAAATATCTTCAAGCATTAAAAAAAACAAATTTGGCACAACATTAAAAAAAAATAATTAACAAATTTGGTTAAAATCAATTAAAATTTTGTTTATAATAAGAATACAGATATCAAAGCTGGATGCCAGTTTTGTTTATTCAGAGCAATTGGTCATTGAGTTTGAATCTTATGGAAACATATTTTGTCTATAAAATAAGTAGAAATGTTGTTACTCCACTGAGTATGAACAGATATTCAGTTTATTATTATAAAACAACAAGCAAGCTTTAGTTCATAATAATAAACTGAAAATCTATTTTTTTTATGATTGGACAATTCACACCAATTGACCTAGTCCCATGCTAAGCTGGTGAAGCTTGTGTTATGGGTACTAGGTAACGGATATACATACATATTATAGATAGATACACATATAAATACATATTTAAACAACCAAGACCTAAGCACAACACCAAATGCTCATCACATCGATGTTTGTCTCAGCCGGGGATCGAACCCGGGACCCATGGATTCGCAGTCAGGGGTACTAACCACTAGACCAATGAGACGTCTATGCTAACATAATTCTGATTACCATAATTGAGTGTTGGTTAAACCGTTTTATCATGCTGCGATGAATGGAATTACTGTCCTTTTCTTTTTCTGTGTATTCGTCATCCGGTAAAAGGGGAACTGGTTCTGCAAAGTGTGCTAAATCAACCTGAAAACAAACAATAGTTTATTAAAACAATTGACATTCTTACTAACATCATTAACCTATTACAAGTTACATTTAATTATCTTAAATAAAATGTTTTGCAATTTATTCATTGTGTTTTTACTACATACAAATGAATAAACATTATTGTGGCTTAACAGATTTAATTCAAATTTTGCGAATTGTTTAAGATTTCTAATTTATCAAGAAAATGAAAAATCTATATTGCAGATTGTATATAAAATTATAACATTGATATTTATTAGCTGTAAAAGATTTTATGTACACTTTTTTAATTCCATATACAGATTTCTGTAGTTTGTCAAGATCCAAATGTATGCAGAACATTGTTTAACTGAGATTAAATTTATGACATACTTAGAAACAAAGTGAACTACCACTCACTGTGAGATCTAAGGTAGTGTGTTTCATTGCGGACGCGATCGCGTGATCATCCATTTTGGCACACTCTCCAAACAGATCTTTACTTGATGATGATGCTATGCGATCCCTGAAAATTTAAAAAAACCCATGCTTAAATAAAAGAGAAAAAGAATTCTGTTCAGAAAAGTAAGTTTGTATTTGTTGCAATGACCCCATAGAACGTAGTTGTTTGTTTTATTAAAGATTTATTGTGCTAGAAACTTTATGAATGCACCCTCAGTGGTTTTACACATTTAACACTGTGCACATTTTCATCAAAATCTGATCTACACATGGTCAAATATTTTTCTGTTGATTTATAGACAGATAAAACAATAAAACAAATGTGCCTTTTTACTTTTAAATTATTTTTTAACTTACCTATGAAAATAATGTGATTGAAAAAACTTAGTCCAAAACTCGGCCTCAGTCATTTTATTAGGAACATAATCTACATGTTTCTTTCTCACAGCCGGGTATGTTTTAAATATAGCATCTATGATATCTTGTGTGAGATTGTATTTAAGACCATTACAGCCATCAGTTTGTGGCTGAATATCTGCTAAAAATGCTCCTGATACACCTATAAAAGTATAGATTTATTTGCTTTAATCATTTGTAACGAATATCTCTTTTCCATTTCAGCTTTTTAGTAAGAGCTTTATAATTTTATACCTATAAACTGGTAGTCTTAGATATGACTCCTGGCAGAATATCTTGTTCCAGATTGCTTGACACATAATAAAAATAAAATGCACCTAGAGTGTCACTTTGTTTTTAAGTAAGGGTGTGTTTTGTGTATTGTAGTTAGCTGAGAGATGTTGTACAATTCTCAAACTGATGTACTTAATGTAAGAGATATTAGACCAGGGGCCTCAATAGCTGTTGATAATGCATGTCTAACAAAACTTACCAGCTTCTTGCTTCAAATTAGTTGATTCTGTATAATGTTTTAATGTTGGTGTATTCCAGTATTCTTCACTATTAATAACTTTTGATATAACTAAGTCTTCATATAAATGCTTCAAAATAGGATGTAATGATAATAACCTGAAATAAAAATGTTTAGGTAACAGATAAATTTATCCATTGAATGCTTTGCAGATTTGCTAAAACAGTATTTATAATTGTGATGGAACAAATTTAGAAAATTATAATTTAGGAATTTATTTTGACTCCATAAGTATATGAGGGTTATATTTATAAATATACTATTAATACAATTACAAAACTAAAGCTGTACAAATTTATGTTATTTAAATGTAAAATATAAAATAATATGTTATTATTGTTTTACTAATGTTTTTTTAACACATATTCATTCATTCATTTCTATTCATTACAAATTTAAACATAAATAATATATTTTCATTTTTTGAATAAAGTACCTAGATTTCATTTCTAATTCTCCATCTATTTGTCTCTTAAATTTAGGAAGAAGATTCTGTAACAACATCTTGACTTTATCCCTGTCTTTAGCTTGTGCTTCTGCTCCAGCAGGGTTAACAAAATGAAAAGTTGAACAAGTGCCATCATGCAATACCACTTGTAATTGCACTTTTGGTTTACCAGCAGGAGATATTTTTTGAGCTGTAATAAACACAGTATACTTTACTATAAAAAATTGGTAAGTATCAACTAATTCCTTTGTGTTATAATTTTAGTATACACAAATGCTAATTGAATAGACTTAGGGTCTGTTTCACAATGTATGGATAAAGTACCAAATAGCTATGCAACACATAAATTATTTGGAAGATAAATTGTGCTTGTCACTTCATCGGACTCATAGCTAATGATGGACTTTATGTGACGAATAGTGCTATCTGACAGTCGTGAAACACAACAATAGTGTTTATCCTACCAATAAGTAATAAATAGCTAATTTGGAACTAATGTAGAACTTATCCTTACATTGTGAAACAGACCCTTAATAAATACACAATGTCTCATATGTTTAGTATAGTAAAATTACACATGATTACTTTGAGTAAGGATTGCCAATGATTGACTATTGGGGTGTTTGACATTCCAACTTTTCTAGCTACCTTGATAACATATTAAAAGTTAAGAATTTCTTACTTTTAATATCAGCATATTTATGAGATACAGCAACAGTGTCTCGATTCTCAAGCATCCAGGCTAGTCTTTGATTCATTACATACAATGTCCCATCGCCCTTTTTATAACGCACATGGTTTACACTAAGCAACACATCTTCTGACGAGGTAGTCATTCTTCAGCGTTAAAACAAAATGCACGGTGTAAAATTGAGGCGTCTTAGCGAGATAAACATTAATTTCTCAATTGTGTCCTTGGCACAGACACTGAAATATTTCACTTAGATTTAAAACTGTTACCAATTATTAAACTATTATTACATTGACTTTTTCAGTCCAGAAGTTCATATGAAATTTATTATTCACTTTTTACTTCTCTTATTAATTATTCTACATTATTTATTCTCTGCGCGAAGTTGCGAATTTCAGTTCATTTCATTTCATTGCAATACCACCAATCTGCAATCTGCATCCTTTAAATCTTGATAGTTTGAGGTTTGTTAATAGATAATGACAATTGACAATTGTTAACATCTCTGTTTTCTAAAGTCTATACCACTGAATACTAATAAATATAATAATATGTATTTCTCTTGAGAACAAGAGTTTATATAGAAACCGCACTAAAACAGAAACGATTGTAGGTATCCGACTATCCTTTGGTCCTTTATTTTAAAGGTCATCCTATTTCCAAATGCGTAAAAAGTAAATAAAACAATTTTGTTCAATTTACTTTACATCGGTAAGCACTAACTAGGCAGTAGTTTTCATCCGGGCGAGTGTCGTCGTTTGTTGATATTTTTTATCAATACAAATTAAATATCTTGTAGCCACCATTATTTTTAAATAAAAATATATTTATCTCGTATTGTTGCTTTATGTTTGTGTTTTTTTACTATCATTAAATTGTACATTTAAAACACATAATATGGCCTATTATATGGTGGTGTAGGGCGTTAAGAGCCTCATTAACTATGAATTAGGGGAAAAGGAAGGAAAGAGAGAATTCCGGTCCAGTTCCGAATAGAGGTCGAGACAAATTTTTAAGTATACCGATTTAATACCTAAGTCAGAATTGGAAGGTGACCTGGAGCAAAACGTATCGTGGATACGTATTCCTGCTTATCTCTCCAAAAAACGTGATATCAAATGTATGGCCTATAGATAACAAGACCTTCCTAAGATAGACGCACCAGCAGTAAAACTATATGCGGAGTAGAGTAGACGAATTGGTCTATTCGTAGTTCGTAGTATTAGTAGCTATTCTTAAAGCAACTCAAAGGATCCTTTGTCACCCTTAAGCAGCCTACGGCGTATATAGTGACTCCCGATGTGAACTCGAAGCTATTGCGGGTGGACGCTCTTTCAATTGTAGTTAAAAACCGTGAGAACATAAATAAAGCGCGTTTAATCAACAAATAAATTGAACATTTTTGGGTTATATCGCATGCAATGAAAGAGCAGACCGACTGGCAAAGGAAGCTGCTTATCTAGAAGAGGCGCCCATGTGCAATAGATTCCCCATATCACATCTGCAGAACTCTATGTGCAAACACGATAAGAAAATGGAAGTGGTTTCGACCTTATAATAAAACAAATAAAACTAACGTAATTGATTACCCAATTAATGTTAATAATTGTAATGGTTAATGTTGACAGGTAACTACGACGGTAGATTCTTGTCATATCTTAACAGGTTCAGAGTTCAGAGAGACAAAATGGCAATACTGTTGAAGAGAGTGTATTGGTATAACACTGAACAAGCTATGGGAATGAAAGTAACAATAGGTTAGGAGATTTCTTTCTGGAATTTGCTGTAAATGTTATACAAAAAGTTATTAAAAGAAATAGGAAGTGCTTAATTATCCTGGTAACCAATGCTATTTACTTAAGTACCTACATAATATATGCAAGTGAATTAATACCTCCGATGTCAACATAAAGTTAGATAGAAAATATATTATTAAAAAAATACACAAAAATTATATAAACAAATAAATTTTCAGCTCCATTGCGCGAGAAATACTTATACTTTATTACACTTGTATTATTGTTTCGTTATTTTTTAGGTTCGGAATTTCCCTTCCAAATAAACAAGACATCTTACCACAGTTCACAAGCAATGAATAACTTTTTAAAATTTTACGAAAGAATATCTTTAATTTTCATCTTAAATCTTAGATTATATACTTATAATTAATTTATCTTAAATATTACAATATATATATATATATATATACAGGGTGGCCAAAGCTTAAGCAGCTTAGAGACCTCCCGTAGAACAATTTTTTGCAGCTGATGACCTCATCTACTCCTATTTGTGTTTGATCCACGACTTTTTGGCCATCCTGTATATATATTGTTTTTTTCATGCAAATAATAATACTTCATGATGTGACCAATTCACTTAACTGTCTAATAAATGTATATGATTGTTACACTTAGTAACTAAAAACCATTAAGCATTAGACTTTGATAAATGATTTTACTGAAAAAGCACAGTAGGAGTTTTATTTATACATGTGATACAACGTTTACAGCCGAATAGCTTTGAGCTTTGTGTCCACTCTTACTTTTTCACCATTTTTATGCCTTAGTACTCTTTTAAATTACAAAAAAATTAAAACTTTTATCATTTTAGAAAATATGTTCTCCATATCACTGTGTATTATAAGATATATTACTTCAGGACAAAGTACTTCATCATCTTCATCATTCAAATATTATTTAAGGAGGCTTGGTCTAAGATCCCGCTATACAACGACCTTCACCGAGATGCTTATTTAATGAAACTTATTTTATATATAATTTAATATGTCAAAAATATAATCCATATGGGTTGCCTAGCAAATTTCAGTCCAGAGTATGTTTAATTAATTTAAAAAAAAATATTTTTTTAAACATTGCACCGGTATGATTATTAGATAAATTCTATACCAATCGAAAGTATGAAGCCCATAGAATATGCAAACGTTAGGTTGTTTTTAATCAATTAATTATTTATGTGTATATTTTTTATGTGACACTAAAGTATATATACATCTTTAGTATAAAAGAAGGTTATAGTGATACATATATAATACTACCCTGATTAAAAATATTGATTGAAAAAAGTTCAAAAAATTTACTACATGCAAATTATAAAAAAAAAATTTTTTTTTTAATATTAATTAAACATACTCTGGACTGAAATTTGCTAGGCAACCCATATGGATTATATTTATTGACATATTAAATTAAATATAAAATAAGTTTCATTAAATAAGCATCTCGGTGAAGGTCGTTGTATATAGCGGGATCTTATACTAGCTAGCCTCGGTATGATTATTCATAATATATTAAAATGTATTATGATGATTTTAAAATAAACAATTATTATTATGAACGCATCCTTAATAGACCGCCATTTTATTTATTGTTGACTTGCAACACTGAACATTGACAACCCAAAATGCAATCATGGCGCACGGGGTACTGTGTTTGTAGAATGCTGAGAAGTTTTTACGTAAACACTTCGTTTGTTTGCATTTTAATTGGTAAATAATTTTGTATAAATGGTCTTTATTTAACAAGGAATCTACAGAAGCATACATATGTGTTCTATGTTTGAAGTTTTCGCCTCTTCGCAATATCGTCTCTGTACCACTAGACACTTGCAGGTATGAAAATGATGAGAATTGCTGTTTTAGTAATCTTTATTTATCTATAGTTATCATGTTCGTTACTTGTATCTGACTCTTAAGTAAAATTCTAGACAAACAAGAATACGACTTAGTTTAAGTTCTTAATGTTGATATATTCAATTGTTCCAGATAACTTTGTTGGTGTCATAATGTCAGAGGCATACGCTCGTGAAGTACTTCGAAGGAATGTTGCGCAAATATGTCAAACCATAGGATGGAATGGAATAAATTCAACCCCACTGGATATTTTAGTTCATGTATTAGAAAAATATATATGTGCATTGGGAACACAAGCTAACAAACATGCTGAGCAATTTAATAGGACTGAACCAACCTTAGACGATTTAGGATTAGTTTTTCGTGATCTTCATGTACAGTTGCCAGAGTTGGCAGAATATACACGCTGTGTCCCACCTGTTCCACCTCCTGTCCGAACAGAAAGATTTCCAAAACCTAAAGAATCTAACCTGAATTTTCTTAAGCCTGGTAGCCATGAAGTTGTTACAAGACCAATGCATGTCCATGAACATTTGCCACCAATGTACCCTGAAAAAGAGCGAGATACTCCAGCTGTTGCTGGTACTGTTGAGATTTGTCAGAATGGTTTTGATGGTGTTGAAAACACTTCATGTGCAAGTCCCGAAATATCAGTTACAGATAGTCCAGAAAAATCTAAGGATATTTTCAAGAGACCTAATGATCCAGTGTCGTTACCTAATAGTAAACGACCAAGGTTACGACTGGATGAGGAGGAAAGAACAAGAGAAATAAGCAGTGTAATGATGACTATGTCTGGCTTCTTATCACCTGCCCGTGAAGGAAAACTTCCAGAAGCACGTCCTCCAACGATAATTTCTGAAAAACACCATGATAGACATAAAGTTAATTCTCATCATAGTAATACTGCAAAAGTACCGTCAGCAGAAAAATCTGATAAGAAGACAAAGAAAAGTAAGTTATTAAATGGAAAAGTTATGAAAAGTAAAAGAAAAGATAAAAGTCATAAAGGAGAAAGTAGTAAATCTAGGGATAATAGTAAATTAGATAGGTATCCACCTGGATATCCTCCTCAACGAAGTAAAGATATTCATCCGGCCCATCATAATCATGTGACAATGCCAGCGCCGAAGATGTTTCCACCGCCTCTAAAACCTGTACCGCTTCCACAATCAGTACCATCTTCACCAGCTATTACTGAACCCTTGAGACCAGTTATTAAACAAGAACCAATTGATTTTCCTTCACCTCAACCTATTTTAAAAAGCTTTAAACCACCTGAAGATGCAATACCCGTACCAAGA
Source organism: Pieris macdunnoughi (assembly GCA_905332375.1). NCBI lineage: Eukaryota > Metazoa > Arthropoda > Insecta > Lepidoptera > Pieridae > Pieris > Pieris macdunnoughi. The sequence continues at coordinate 3,588,831 of CAJOBZ010000013.1, read as the reverse complement.
AAAATCCCAATTTCCAAATCCCCTCTTGTCTCAAACCCACTCTCTGTAAATAAACAACCTGGGTCCTCTTTTATACCAGATAGAGAAATAAAAAAGGAAGTGGTGGATGAAGAAGAAAAACTGGCATCCCAGCCAGATAGATCAAAGATTAATATATTTAAAAGAATATCGAACAAATCAAAAGAAGATAAAAATATTACTGAGGTTGTAACTGAAAGATTACATTCTGATCCTATAATATCAAGATTGCAGAATTCCACTAATGATGAACCTAGGTTAAAACCTCATGAAAACATTGTTAATAATAACAATAGTAGTCCAGTAGATTTAGCAAAAGAATTTGACATAAGAGCCCATGAAGTTATAGATATTGATGACGATTCTTTGGATAATAATTTAGCAATGCCTCCAACAAGGATGTTGCCATTTGAGCCAAAGCCGGCTTTATCAATAAATAAATCTTTGCAAGCTGCTCTTCCTAAACATTTGACTGAAACACCAAAAGTAAAAAAAGAAAAGAAACACAAAGATAAGAAAGACAAGGCTGCCAAGCTAGAAGCTAAATTAAAGAAACAACAACAACTAGCATTTGAAATGGTGCACACAGCAGATAAAAAAAATATAAAACTACTAAATGACAAACCATCAAAACTTGGACGACCAAAGAAAGAGTCTAAAGTGCCTCAATTACCACCTGGATTTCCCTTTTTTCCAACAATGGCCCCTGGTCGAGGTATGATGCCTGGTCCAGGGCTAATTCCAAATGCCGGTCTACTAGGTAATGATTTTTTAACTGGTTTAGCTAATAATCCAGCTTTGCGAGGCCTGCATTCACAAAATTTAATGAGCAATCCATTTGCTTTAGGTGGAGGGCCCGGATTGATACCAGGGCCAAGTTTTCTACCAGGGTTGCCTAATCACCTTATACCAAATATGGGCAATTTTCCACATACTTCAAGATCATCTTCAAGTAAGATTCCTACAATGTTTAGAAGGCCAAGTTTAGAAGTTATAGCTGTTGACAATGATGAAGATAGAATGATGCATAAATCACCTGGAATGGGCCATGAAAAAGATCGACATGACAAGCACAAATCATCAACCATTCCAAATATTTTACAAAAACAAAAAGCAAAGTCAAATAAAGAACACAAATCTAATGTCTATAAAATGCCACCAGTGCAACCTGATATAACAATAGAATTAAATCCACCAAAGTCTGAACCAGTTAGACAAGAGCCGCCTAAAGAACTACCTGTACCACAGCCAGTCAGGCTACCAACGCCAGAACCGTCTGTAAGTATAAAGAACTCTGAGCCTACACAAGATATTGAACCAATTCCCCCAAAACCAGAAGATTTAGCTGTCATTACTAGAGAAGAAGGTGAAAGTTCAGAAAAGAGAAAGGATAAATCTCATAAAAAGGAAAAAAGAGATAAAGATGGTGTTAAAATTAAGAAGAAAAAAGATAAAAAGGATAAAAGTAAAGAAAAATCTGAAAAGAAAAAAGATAAAGAAGAAAGACAAGAGATAAAGGATAGGATTAAAAAAGAAAAGAAGGAGAAAAAGAAAGAAAAGTTAGCTACTATTGATGGTCTAGTACCAAAATTAACTCTTAAATTGGGATCTTCAAATTCAAACTCTCCTATGCCTCCAAGTTCTCCTGATACTTTTAAGTTAAACATTAAACCTATAAAAAGAGAAGATGATTCACCTATGAAAGAGGAACCAGTATCGCGTGAACATAGTAGATCACCCGAACTTGCACAGATCTCAGCACTGGTCACACGGCCACCAAAACAGAAAAATTCTAAAAACAATCATGTTGGAGAACCAGAAGCTCAAGCATCATCTTCTCCTCCGGCTTCACCGCAACGAAAGAATCGACCCCCATCAAGTCATTCTAAGTACAAGAGAATATTATTTAAGCCTTTGTCTAAAAAAGGGCATGTGGAAAATTTTGATGATGAAACAGGTTCAGTTACAGAAGAAGGATCACAACCAGCTGTAGATAAACCAAGTGGCCCCTTGCCTACTCCATATTATGTAGATGAACATGGAAACAAAGTTTGGGTTTGTCCAGCATGCGGCAGGCCCGATAATGGTTCGCCTATGATAGGGTGCGATGGTTGTGATGGCTGGTACCACTGGATATGCGTCGGGATTACAGAAGAACCTGGCGCAACAGAGGACTGGTTTTGTAAATCTTGTCTTGCTAAGCGAACAGCAATGTTACTAGCAGGGGTAACGTCGGGGAAGAAAAGAGGTAGGAAACCAAAAGGGGAAAAAGTCAGAGACTGTCATTGATAGAGTTGTTACTGAGATTAGTTTTAAATTTTTCGTTTTATAGACGCGCGAATGGATTGCGATTGTTAATGGATTATTGTTGAATGATATCATGAAGATACGTTTTTGTCATTTATAATGTTAATAATATCATAGGCTAGGTCTTAAGAATAGATACTAATTAAATATTGACATAAAATGTTGAACATGAATAAAGAAAATAGTGTAGGTACTTGTAATAATTACCATAGTTTTTGTTAAATTTCTTTTAATTCTTCGCTCGTTTAGATCAAGTATAAGAGTGCGGGCGTGTTGTACACATACGCAGATAACATAGAATATTAAATATAAGATTCTTTTTATATTGTACAAAAGCTGAATTTACTTAAGAAATTGGTGATGTATAAAGTAATGTAGTGAATATTTAAATGAACAGAAAGAAGGCTGAATGCATTTCGGTCAATATTTGAATATTTTCATATTATAATTTTAATATAACCCTGTTTTTTTGTTAATGTTGTTCCTTTGTATCTATGTACAGGGCTAGCACAATATCGCAACCCTCTCACTCTATAGAACACTTCGGTGTTATGTATAGTTCACTAAAGATGGCGTGACGGTGCTTGTCCTTAATTCATTGTATGTGGAGGAGAGGTTAAATGTAAAAATTTTAATTTCAGCCAGTGGCCAATTAAATATATTGGTACTACAAATTGTTGTAAATTATTTTAATCTGTTGAAACAAGAAAAACATCTGGAGTAATTACAGTAATTTATTTTTTTAACAAGCGTGATACATAAATTCTAGCTATAAAAAATGTTTTTATGATCAATAACTGAATACTGTCTTGCCACACATTAGGTGTTTTTCAGTATCTAATAACAATTATTAAAAAAAACTACAATGTGGTAAACAAAAATCCCTTTAGTCTTATAGGTAATCATATTTATTACACATAAACTGACTAAAAATGCAACAAGCATCTACATTAATGTTAATTTTTACTTGTGGAGGGACCTGGGGGTATACTTTCTGGAGGTGGGATAGTAGGCTGTTTTTCTTTATTCCAATCTTTAAGGCCTTCTGGTAAAGTAGTGTCTTCATCTAATGAGCCTGTGCCAGCTACAAATTCTTCATAAGTACTCTTTTCAGGGAATGGTCTAGGACCTAACAATTCAATCATGTCATCTCTACTAAGGATCTCTTGTTTCAGCAAACGTTCAGCAACTTTTTCAATATTACCTTTATGCTGAACCAACAACTCTTTTGTGTGTTTGTGGGCAGAATTAATTAAGACCCTTACTTCAGAGTCAATCAATTCAGCAGTTTTTTCTGAATAAGGTTTATCAATAACCATTTCACCAGGTTGTGGCATTTCAAAAGAAATATTTCCCACTTTTGTATTCATTCCATAATGTACAATTTGTGCATATGCACTTTGAGTTATTTTTTTTAAATCATCTTGAGCACCAGTTGTTATTCTGCCAAAGAATATTTCTTCGCTTACTCTACCTCCAAGTGTCATGCACATTCTATCAAATAACTGTTCTTTACTGTATAAGTACTGTTCTTTAGGTAAATATTGGGCATATCCAAGACCTTTCCCTCTGGGTATTATGGACACTTTTAATAAAGGATCTGCATGCTGTAAAAACCAACCAGCTACAGCATGACCAGCTTCATGGTACGCTACAATTTTTCGTTCTTCAGGTTGCAGGACATTTGATTTTTTTTCCATACCAGCAACAACTCTTTCAATGGCCTGTTCAAAGTTTTTCATACTAATGTCAGAAGACAGTTCCCTGGCAGCAATCAGTGCAGCTTCATTACAAACATTTGCAATGTCAGCACCAGTGAAACCTAAAATATTATGAAATAATATTAATTTAAAAGATAAAGTTCTTAACTTGCATTTTAGTTGACAAATGTCTAAATTAATATTATCTAACTGATTTTAAAAAAAAGTTTAGTATCATCAATAATAGCTAAGTTTTTAGTAAATTACTAATTCAGTTCAAGGAGTAAATGTTTTAGTTTCTTGTATTTTTTAAAATTAAATGTTGTAGGCTAGATGGCAAATTAAGGGAAACTTATAATTTTAAGTATTTTACATAATAATAATTGTAATAAGTACCTGGTGTTAAAGCAGCCATTTTTCTGGCTAAATTTTGTTTATTAAGAGTTGTTTTTAACGGAGTTAAATGCACTTTAAAAATAGAGGCTCTACCCTTGATATCCGGTGCTGGGACAAAGATTTGCCTATCAAATCTGCCAGGTCTTAAAAGGGCTTTGTCTAGAATATCAACTCTGTTAGTTGCAGCCAGCACTACTACATTAGTAGTTGTATTAAATCCATCCATCTCAACTAAAAGCTGATTTAATGTATTTTCTTGCTCAGAATGGCCTCCAAAGCTACGGCCACCTCGCTTTCTACCCACGGCATCAATTTCATCAATAAAAAGAATGCATGGAGCATGCTTACGAGCCATTGAAAACATATCTCTAACTCTGGAAGGTCCAACCCCTACAAACATTTCCAAAAATTCTGAACCAGAGACAGTTAAAAATGGAACATTTGCTTCTCCAGCAGTGGCTTTAGCAAGCAATGTCTTTCCTGTTCCAGGAGGGCCAGTAAGCAAAGCTCCTTTAGGAATTTTTGCCCCTAAGTCAATATATTGCTGTGGATTCTTTAGAAAGTTGACAAACTCCATTATTTCAATTTTAGCTTCCTCACAGCCAGCAACATCTTGAAACTTTACACCAATGTCAGTTGGATTGATTAATTTTGCAGTAGATTCCATGACACCTCCAAAAAGTCCTCCACCCTTACGACCACCTCTTCCCATCATGTCCGCTGATCTTCTCATCATATAAATTAAAAATCCAATTATTAATAATGTAGGCAGCATTCCTGTTAAGCTTGATGCCTCAACTTCAGTTCTGTATATGACTGGTAGGAAATTTTGTGGTTCTACATTCATTTCTCCTTGAGCATTCTCCAAGTTCCTCTCAAAAGAATCAACACTGCCAATTGCAAACCATATTACTTTCCCTTCAAAAGTGCCTGGTTGTAATCTTACTCTCACCCACTTCTTATTAATAACCTCTAGTTTTTCAACTATGCCTTTCTTTAAATATGAATTAACGAAATCACGCCAACTTATTTCTCGGTATTTTAGTTCAAAATATGCAATTGAGGCAATTAAAGTGACTACACCCAAAGCACCAAACATAATCCATTTTTCACGATCTTGTCCTTCGTAACCACCACGTCCAGTTCCCCTACCGCCAGGAGTATTGAACATATTGATATTCCATTTATCTTGAGATGAACTTGCCTTTGGAGGTGGCGGTGAAGATTTAGATGGCGCAGGCGAAGCATCTTTTTCAGGTTTCTTTTGTTGTTTCTGACTAGTTCCTGGCTGAAAATACTTTTCAAATCCTTTGGGAGGTTTCTTGCAAAATTCGTACCACTGGTTTAGAACAGAATCTAAAGCCGGAACACCAAGTGGTTGTAGTTTGTGCCCCTTGAAGTGAAGCTTCGAAAGTTGGGATTGTGTAAGCCTAAGACCTTTCCACATACTGTTATGGTTAAATTTTTATTTTAAGTAATTAAATGTTTTTCGTTATGATTATTATGTCACATTTATTCGACAAGATCCCACACAATCTTATGTTCCAATAAAAACATGGTTAAAAAATCTGTCAAAATTTCAATGTCTTATGTCATATACATCTCGGAATACGGAAACAATGATCACGCAATGTTGTGAAACAATTAGCTGTTGTAATCATATTAATAATTTTCTACTTTAATGTATAGAGCTGTGAAACTTGATCTTCATTCTTAAATGTTTAATCATGTTTTAAAATTTACAATTATTAAATATATAAGTGTGACTCGATATTGCAATATTTTTAATTTCTGGGGCTCGAAATACCTCCCGCTAGTCGCATCTTTAATGTGAACATTTTACTCTCACTTTATTCATATTGGCAGTAGATAGACAGATATTTTATTATTATTAACTTGCAAATTAAAACATGCTTACTTATAGTTTTTATGTATGTTTAATGCAGTGCATGCAATACATGCAACACTCGACGTTGAGTAGTTTGCGATTAGTCGATAAACTAATTTATTCGTTCACGTCTGAAAAAACAGTAAAACAAACTATACGTTCGTTCAACGATGACTACTAAATTCTAGCGTTTCAGTTAGGGATTTGGTTTATAGGGTCACGCTGGCTGGACAAAATTTATTTGTCTAAGTCGCTGTTGAGGCCGTCTCTTAAGTCTTAGCTCATATACATCTGAATGATCATACCTGTGTGTTTACTGTTTACTTCTACATGATCTGTGGCTGTGTGTTGAAACTGTAGATTTCTCAATTTTAATTTCACACACCACTAAATAAATAAAAGTATTTTGATTATATACATTCATTACAGATTTATCAATTTAATATTAGAAAAGCCTTTTTTGTATTAAGTGTCAAATATCATATGCTTACCTTTACTAAGTAATAATGGATCAAGAAAAACCAGAAAGTACTATGAATCACGGAAAGAGATCACGACCTTTGTTATTGCAACCAAACGCCAAGATTCCCAGATTATCAGCATATGCAAACTCTACATCTAGTTCAGTGCTAAAGAATTCAAAGAAAGCATCGTCTCACTCAAAGAAGATAAAGGTGTTGTATAACGCTACTGATGTTCCAGCCCCTGGCACACCTGTTCCCGACAAGGTTGTACGTAAAGCTGGGCCATATTTACTTGGGCCAAAATTGGGTCCTAGTCCAGTTAAGAGCATTGTACAGTGCCTGGCACGCAAGGAGAAAAGTGACGATTTCTATCAAATAAAAATACTTACGTTAAAGCCTGAGGGGCAGCCTGAAACACAAGATGATAGACAGGGGAAAATGCTGTTACATACAGAGTATTCATTATTATCATTATTAGAGGATCGGGATGGTGTGGGACATCACCATGGACTTTTTAAGGTACATAAATAACTCCATAATATAATACATAATATAATTGCACCAGTTTTATAAGCAAACAAATTGTTAGCTATATTTATCGTAAAATAGTGTGAGAGTTTAATAATTGATTTGATTAATATGGATAATATTCCAGAAAAATTTAGTACTAAATAATTTCTTTCAATCTATATAACTCATTATATACGTTTTGTACTAGCATTTTATTTATTTATTTAGTTATCAAGCCCACGACATCACACACAGTCCTAAATCTACCAATAATTTCACAAAATCTTACATCCAAAATGTGCGACAAGCAGCGCAAGCATAAGTTTCTCAAAAAAAATCAAATAGAAATTTAAAAAAAATACAACTAAAACACACACGACAATACACACATTAAAATAAAATATTTTTTTACCATACACATAAAATAAAATGAAATTTGTTGGCACTGAGCAGAAAAAAAAAGAAAAATCATCAGAGAAACAGCAAAATTAGGTTTGAGAAAGACACCCCACAATGCTTTCTCTAAAACCAATCAGCCCACTACCGAATATATTCAGCTCCGGATAAGCTGTGTTCAATTTTTTAAAATCACGAAGAATTCGAACGAGAGGTGCCTGAACTCCTAGGTTGGTTTTGGCAGAAGGAATTTGGAAGATATTGTTGATTTTAAACCTAGGGAATGATTTTAATTATTAGGTAAACAAGTTTTCCTATTAGGTAATGTCCAGCTAGTTAAATTTATTTATGTAAGAGTAGAACTTAATGTACTTAATGAAATTATATTAATCTATAAGAAGGGAGATCCAAAGGATATTGGTAATTATAGGCCTATCAGCTTACTGTCCGCCCTATATAAACTATTTTCAGCATTGTTACTAAGTAGAATAACAGAAAAAATAGATCAGAGACAATCAATAGAACAGGCAGGCTTCCGCTCTAGCTTTTCCACAATAGATCACATACATACCATTGAACAACTCCTAGAAAAATTCAAAGAATTTAATCAACCTCTCTATATTGGGTTTGTAGATTACCAAAAAGCATTTGACACCATCACCCACAGCTCTATATGGAAAGCTTTACAGGCTTGTGACATAGACACAAGCTACATTAACATAATTAAAGATATTTACTCTAGGAACACGAGCAGAGTAAAACCCGAAAAAACAGGAGAAAATATAACCATCAACAGAGGCGTAAGACAAGGAGATCCACTGTCACCCAAATTGTTTATAGCAGTCTTAGATACTGTATTCCAAAAATTAGACTGGAGTAAAAAAGGAATTCGGATTCATGAAAAACATTTGAGTCACTTAAGGTTTGCAGATGACATAGCTGTTTTTGCTAAATCAGCACAGGAACTGGAACAAATGATGCAAAACCTGAACAAGGAAAGCAAAAAAGTAGGGCTGTATATGAACGCTACAAAAACAAAAATAATAACAAATAGCAGTAGGAAGCCCATTCAAATAGACGGAGTCTGCATTGAATATGTTAAAGACTACATTTATCTAGGTAAATTGATATCATTTGAACCAAACAGCAACGACGATGAGGTAGAATGAAGAATCAAAAACTCATGGAAAAGTTTCTGGTCTCATAAAGAAATACTCAAAGGAACCTATAACTTAAAAGTAAAGAGAACAGTAGGGTAGTAGGACTCCTTTCTCCGCAATTAGACTCGTCACAATGGTCCGTTGTGCGTACAAAGAGAACAGTAATGGACACATGTATTTTACCTTGTCTAACATATGCAAGCCAAACATGGGTATTCACTAACAAAGTGAGAAACAGATTGCTTACGACACAACATGCTATGGAAAGGAGCATACTGAAAATTAAGAAGATACAAAAGATAAAGAACGAAGACATACGCCAACAAACTAAATTAACTGATGCTCTTAGGCACGCCTAAATAATGAAATGGCAATGGGCAGGACATATCTCTTGATACATCAACAAAAGATGGACTGTACAAACTACAAAATGGACTGGTCCACTTGGTAAGAGAAACATAGGTCGACCCAAAAAAAGGTGGGTGGATGACATAGTCAAAGTAGCAGGCGGAAACTGGATTACTACAGCTACAAATAGAATAAAATTGAAAAAAATGGAGGAGGCTTTTACCCAGATGGGATCCAAACTTTGAATATACTAATGTTACACATACTAACATAGACTAAGATTACTACATATTACTAACATATAAAATATTCTTACTTCTTTTTTGTACCTTAATGAGTTTGGAATAAATAAAGCTATAATAATAATAATAAGAACTTAATGTTTGTTATTTTATCATTTGTCTTACAGGATCATGCTCTAGAAGAAGCGCCCAACCCAAATGGACCTGGTTTTATTTATACTGGTAGGGTGCGACAGAGGCTCTTTCTGGTGCTTGACTGTGTCAGTGCCCACCAATTTAGTGAAAAAGGGAGCGAGTTAATTAATTTACAACAGTATGTTACAAAAGTCAAGAAAGTACCTGAAAAAGAGGCAATTTTGATATTCTATGATATTGTGAGAGTAGTTGCTAATTTACATAAGGTTAGTTACTATAATTAAGTTTTTACGCAAATGTGTGTTTGATCTCCCACAATATTGTAATACCCATAATATGTAATATTATGTCTTCGATAATATTTCTGTATAAGTTCACATTTCAAGGATCGCTTGAATTAATTGGATGCTCGCTTAAATGTCATTGCTTGTGTGTGTCCATGAGATTTCGACTATGTGTTTGCGTGTTGTTCCCACGAGATTGTAAGTGCGTGCTCCTATTTCACTATGCCTCCTGCTGATAGAAGACAAGTCTTTGTTTTTAATTTATTTTATTTTATTATTATTAATTACTTAAGATGTGTTGTGGAACATGGTGTAATGGTTGCAGCTCCTTACAAACATTGTGTAAAAAAAAACAAAGAGAACAAGTGAAAAAAAAGAAAGAGTGGTGGAGAGTTTATTGCTAGTTATTCTCTTCCGTTCTACACCCTTGATTTGAGAACTGGCACTAAATGTAAAGTTAGAAGCATTTCATATACATTTCTTTTTTGACATTTATAAGTTACCTATATTATTAAATGTTTTTTTGACCTTGACTCATAGGTGCAGCTTTAGGAGACATAAAGCCAGCTGTTGAAGGCTAAACCGTCACCAGTAAAAAACCAACCATTAGCAACTAAACCATTGAGGCAGTCCTGAACATATTATCAAATATTGTTTATTATTAGGAATTTGCATAGCATAACATATTAAACATCAATTATTATGTCATGATAAATGCAAATTGTTTTGTAATCATAGAACATATTTAATTAATAAATAATATGCCTTATCCCTTTTTTTCAGAGAAACATAGTACACAGAGATCTAAAATTAGGCAATATTGTATTAAACCAAAGGACAGGACGGGTGATTTTAACAAATTTCTGTTTAGGAACACATCTTGGCAGTGATAGAGACTTATTAAAGGATCAGAGAGGTATCTTTTTATATTAATTTAATGTGTAAAATGTCAAATTTTTCAACATACATTAAAATAGCAATAAATATAACAATATAAATTTGTATTGCTTTTGCCTTCGTGAGTAAGACTATAGATATAGGTCTATTTCAATTATAGTTTTTCCTTAAAGCAAATTTATCATTGATATTTAATTTGTCAAAATTTTTAATATTTGAGAGAAGCATGCATGCATGATATAATTGCATGCATCATGTTAAAATTTTGATTGATACACAGTCTTGTTATAAAAAGTGTATGTATAGTACAGGGTTTTCTTACCCTGTAAAGTACATTTAGTTTGTTTCTTAATATGGGGACCAGGGTATAAACGCACAACATGTGGCCACTAATCTGATGCTGTATGTTTATGCTTATTTGTATGATTATTGAGCTAACTATCAGTATAATGTCTAATAAGTAATTTCTGTCTAAATAATTTATCAATTCTTACTAAATTACATATTCTGACCTATACTATCACTTCATTTTCTAATCTTCTTTCATTTGATAATCTTCTTGATAAATCTCCTAATTTTATCTAAGTCTGACCAATATATTAACAAAAAAAAAAAAAAAAAAAAAAAAAAAAAAAAAAAAAAAAAAAAAAAGGGGTTTTTTTTTTGGGGGGGGGTTTTGGGGGGGGGGGGGGGGGGGGGGGGGGGGGGGGGGGGGGGGGGGGGGGGGGGGGGGGGGGGGGGGGGGGGGGGGGGGGGGGGGGGGGGGGGGGGGGAGAAAAAAAAAAAAAAAAAAAAAAAAAAAAAAAAAAAAAAGAGGGGGGGGGGGGGGGGGGGGGGGGAGGAGTGGTGGGGGGGGGGGGGTTTTTTTTTTTTGGGGGGGGGGGGGGGGGGGGGGGGGGGGGGGGGGGGGGGGGGGGGGGGGGGGGGGGGGGGGGGGGGGGGGGGGGGGGGGGGGGGGGGGGGGGGGGGGGGGGGGGGGGGGGGGGGGGGGGGGGGGGGGGGGGGGGGGGGGGGGGGGGGGGGGGGCCCCCCCCCCCCCCCCCCCCGCGGGGGGGGGGGGGGGGGGGGGGGGGGGGGGGGGGGGGGGGGGGAAAAAAAGGAAAGAGAAGGGGAGAGGAAAGAGGGGGGGGCGGGGGGGGGGGGGGGGGGGGGGGGGGGGGGGGGGGGGGGGGGGGGGGGGGGGGGGGGGGGGGGGGGGGGGGGGGGGGGCCGCGGCGGCGGGGGGGGGGGGGGGGGGGGGGGGGGGGGGGGGGGGCGGCGGGGGGGGCGGCCCCCCCGCCGCGCGCGGGGGGGGGGGGGGGGGGGGGGGGGGGGGGGGGGGGGGGGGGGGGGGGGGGGGGGGGGGGGGGGGGGGGGGGGGGGGGGGGGGGGGGGGGGGGGGGGGGGGGGGGGGGGGGGGGGGGGGGGGGGGGGGGGGGGGGGGGGGGGGGGGGGGGGGGGGGGGGGGGGGGGGGGGGGGGGGGGGGGGGGGGGGGGGGGGGGGGGGGGGGGGGGGGGGGGGGGGGGGGGGGGGGGGGGGAGGGGGGGGGGGGGGGGGGGGGGGGGGGGGGGGGGGGGGGGGGGGGGGGGGGGGGGGGGGGGGGGGGGGGGGGGGGGGGGGGGGGGGGGGGGGGGGTGGGGGGGGGGGGGGGGGGGGGGGGGGGGGGGGGGGGGGGGGGGGGGGGGGGGGGGGGGGGGTGTATCGGGGGGGCGGGGGGGGGGGGGGGGGGGGGGGGGGGGGGGGGGGGGGGGGGGGGGGGGGGGGGGGGGGGGGGGGGGGGGGGGGGGGGGAGGGAGAAAAAGGGGGGGGGGGGGGGAGAGGGTGTTTGGGTTTTTTTTTGGTGGGGGGGGATAAAGTGGGGGGGGGGGAAAAAATTATATTTTGGGGGGGGGGTGGTTTGTCGGGGGGGCGCGGGGGGGGGGGGGGGGGGGGGGGGGGGGGGGGGGGGGGGGGGGGGGCCGGGGGGGGGGGGGGGGGGGGGGGGGGGGGGGGGGGGCCCCCCCCCCGGCGCGCGGGGGGGGGGGGGGGGGGGGGGGGGGGGGGGGAAAAGACCCCCCCCCGGGGGGGGGGGGGGGGGGGGGGGGGGGGGGGGGGGGGGGGGGGGGGGGGGGGGGGGGGGGGGGGGGGGGGGGGGGGGGGGGGGGGGGGGGGGGGGGGGGGGGGGGGGGGGGGGGGGGGGGGGGGGGGGGGGGGGGGGGGGGGGGGGGGGGGGTTTATTTTTGGGGGGTTTTTTTTTTTTTCCCCCCCCCCCCCCGGGGGGGGGGGGGGGGGGGGGGTGCCGGGGGGGGGGGGCCCCCGGGGGGCCCCCCCCCCCCCCCCCCCCCCCCCCCGGGGGGGGGGGGGGGGGGGGGGGGGTGTTTTTTTTTTTTTTGGGGGGGGGGGGGGTTTTTATAAATTTTGGGGGGGGGGGGGGGGGGGGGGGGGGGGGGGGGGTTTTCCTTTCCTGCTCCCCCTTTTAAAAATTTTTTTAAAAAAATATGGGGGGGGGGGGAAAAAAGGGGGGGGGGGGGGGGGGGGGGGGGGGGGGGGGGGGGGGGGGGGGGGGGGGGCGGGGGGCGGGGGGGGCCCGGGGGCCCGGGCCCCCCAAACCCCCGGGCCGGGGGTTTTTTTTTGGGGGGGGGGAGGGGGGGGGGGGGGGGGGGGGGGGGGGGGGGGGAAGGGGGGGGGGGCGCCCGCGCCCCTTTTTTTTTGGAAAAAAAACCGGGGGGGTGGGTGTTTTTTTCCCCCCGACATATTGAGGGAATTTCAATTTCCGGTATTTGGCACGAGCAATATTTTTTTTTTGGTGGGGTGTTTAAAAATTTTAACCTGGCCCCTTTTTTTTCGGTCTTTCCGTTGATCCACACTGTCCCACACTCGTAGTTGAATTTTTTCTTATTATTAAAAAATAATTATAATTTATATCCTTCAGACAATGTAATCTTGGTTAGTAAGTGAAATTTGAAACTATTTACAGTAAGGTTTTTTTATTATTTTCAGTAAGTTTTAAATGTAACAAGCAGTTATAAAAAATAATATTATAACATTATAAAAAATATCAATACAAGAAAAACAGATAATATTAGAAAAACTGAAGGGAAGGTTATTTCAATGCTTATAGAATAATCTTGTGTCATAGAGCCGTCAAGAGTCTGTTAACACAAACTCCCTGACAATTTTCCACCATGTGCTGTCGCCTATAGTACTTAAGATGCTCTTCCTACTTAAATTTATAAATTTGTGATTTCAGGATCTCCAGCGTACATATCACCAGATGTTCTAATGTGTAAGCCTTACTTAGGCAAGCCATCAGATATGTGGGCATTAGGAGTTGTTCTATACACAATGTTGTATGGACAATTTCCATTCTGTGATACAAGTCTAGCCCAGTTATTTAGTAGGATACAAGCTGCAAACTATAATATACCACCGTAAGTATATGATTAATTATTAGGCAAAACATTTTTTTTATTATCAAAAATAAATACAATGGTGAAATAAAAATTGATTTAAATTGTTGTATTTTGTGTGTTTGTGTTTCGCTTTCAATTGTACGATATATATATTTGTGTGTTAATTGACAATTAAACATTATGTTTTATATTTAAGGGATGGCAACCCAGTCCATGTTTCTGACAACACAGTTTTTCTCATACAGAGGCTGTTGGTAAAGGATCCTAAACATAGACTTGTCGCCGATCAGGTAATAGATATTTATAGTCGTTGGAGATTTCTCTTATGACAAGAATTAGCTAAAAGTTGCATAATTTAGGCCATTTTTGTAAACATGGTAACAATGTTATGTCTATACAGATAGAATGGTTACCATGGCAACAAGCACGACACTTAAGCTTAGGTTTCCTAGAAAAGCGGTGACTTGGACGAGCGAAAACAATCATTTTCGCTCGTCCAAGTCACGTTTCCACTCATTGTATTAATTAAATATGGGCACCGCTACACGCGAAAAACCTTGAACTACTGTTTATCACCGCTATGACGGCCGTCATGCAAATGACAGCACCGCTATTTGACGTTACGGTGACACTCTTTCTCTAGAAAACCTACTCCGATGTTATTTATAGACAACGTATGGGTGACGTCACCCAACGTTACATTACGGCCGTTGGATAACGGCACCGCTTTTCTAGGAAACCGTAGCTTTAGAATATATTATGTCGATGTTGTAAATGATACGCCAGTCAGATTTACACTGTTTTATATGTTTAAAAAACATGGTATGCACAAAGTAACACACAGGTAATTGGGCTCTGCCTAGAAATGGGCCCTGATTGAGAATGCTTTTATACTCCGTTCGCACGAATGTCAGACTGGACTTTGCTGATGATGATATTTTTATAATACTTTCTGTTGCCGATGACGCTTGCGCCTAGTCAACGCCCTAAGAAACTGCATCTTTATTGTGTTTGTACACAAATATTACGTAAAATGTCGACTTCCCCTGTTGAAACAATAGTTTTTGTTTATAAAACGAAAGAGTTTGTAATCGTAGAGTTTTCGAATTGAGAAAAAAACCACCTCACATTTACAGGTGCTAGACCAACTATCTAGTATTATAGCTAGTTATGTGGTTGTGCCAAATCCACCGGAAGATCTGCAAGTCGTTCCAGATATTCCGCTAGAGGAGGTGAAAGAGAAACCGTCTGAGAAAAGTAGCGATTTGGAGAGGAAACCACTTTTCTCGGATGCAGAGAGAACGCCCAATTCTAGTGTAAGTAATGAATATATTTATAAAACAAATCATAAATTCACACCCAATGCGTATACTTAATGCGAAATAATAAGTGAAGTTATTTGTCCGTAATGTAATATTGAAACTGCACTTGTGTAATGGGATTTATATTATTTGCCAATAAATGAAAAATCGTTTAACATATTTTTGTCCTATATATTGTTAAATTTAAAATGAAAAACGATTGCGGTGAATTATCTTACATAATGTTATGGACCGTTGGTAGTGTTAATTATAGGACCACCACTTACCACTCCTTTGCTAAGTTGATTATTATTGTTTATATTCTTATGATTTTTTTTTTAAATTTCAGGACGAGTTAGGCGTATACTGCGTTCCGTTACCAGATTTCCTAGCCTTAAATTTCCCTTCCCCAACCCGCGTTCAACAAAACAGTATTCTGATTCACCCCACAACAGACAACCACACGACCAAGCAAATTTCCATACAACGAATAGGCCGCGACGCGCGTCCCCTTCAGCCGAACGAAATAGCTCGATATCAACATCTATTTTCCCGCAATCAAGAAAACTCGAGAATCCGAAATTTAGCACAACGCATTCCGCGTCTAAGCTCTGTTCCGTCAACGTCGAATTCGGAATTCCGCGCGATTCCATGGCCCGAACGGAGAATCGATAGATTAGATTCGGATTACGTTTTGCGTATTGCGGATTCGAGACGGATTATGAACCCGCCTCAGATACACTCGGTTAATCCGGAAGCGGTTGTTAATAACCCCCGAGCGCCTACTGACAATGATCTCGAATATAATTAAATTTATGTAATAGATTAAATGGAAAAGCTCTGGAAAGCTTTCTAAGATTCATTAATTATAAGTTTTTTTAACATACTTACGTTAAAATGCCTCATGAAAAAACGATGTGCATTTTAATTTAATGCTAATTACGGATAACGGAATTATCTAATTCAGTTTTCGACTATAACAAGGAAAACTTTAATTTATAGTTCAAGCCAGTACTTATAATATTTGGCAAATATTTGCTCTTTTCGCAAGTTCTTGATACTACTAAAATTTATTTTCATATCCATTGGCATACCAATTTTGTATATTATATTATGAATAGCCAATTATTAAGTATTTTTTTGCTTAGAGGCATCCATTTTTATAAAATATGATTTTTTTATGTGTAGATAAAAATTAACTGTACATTTTCTTAAGTTCTTATTCTTAGTGTTTCAGCATGTGCAAGATTTTTGATAAGGTAATCAATAATACTATTAATTAATTTTATTGGTGTCGGTGTAAATATATTTTATTTTAATTCCCGGCTTATACCACGTATTCAATCGTTTTCCTATTTGATAGAATATGCTTCAAAATCAAAACATAGGTTCGTATTTAGCGATTAATTGACTCGTATACATACGTATACAAAATACAGTTAAGTATGGTGTTTAACCGCACTTGGATTTCTATACAGATAATTGATTTAGTAACTATTTTTATGACTTATTGTAGTATGTCAATAGCTATTTTTACTTATACAATGACAATGTGAAATACTTAAAATTATCGTCCATACATTAAATGTTTCTCGTTTTAATTCCGGGTACAATTGTACCGGCACAGTTAATACTATAATGTCAGCTTCTGACAGCTCAAGCTAAGGGATCTTTCTTACAATTTGTGTAATACGAATGCGAATACTATTCGATTATTTTTATATTTTCGTTAAGTTCAAAATATGCTTGCTAAAATTACGTCGATTTATAATTTCTAAGCGAAAAGCATTCGAATCGAGTAATCAAAGGTAACAAATTAAGAAATAAACGACAACAACAAGCCGCCATGTCGACGACTGTTATGGTAATTAAGGTGGTAAGAGCTTGTCCAGAAAGGTCGAATTCGCCGCGAATCGTTTCGCGCGAATTCATACGTCCCTAGTATCGACTCATCGATCGAAGCATCGCGCGAATTTAGAATACGCGCGTAAATCGCGTGCACTTCGCCAGACTCTCGACTCGCGCTTAATACGCGCGTATTGCGCGCGTGTCGAGATACTAGAGATGCCTTGTTGCGTCCAGCTAACGCGCGAACTCTAGAGCTTCTTTCGTACTGAATAGAACTCCTGAATAAAATTCCTCCCCAAATTCTCGCGCGTTGGTACGCACCTTGTAAACGCAACGGTCGCGCGTAATGCGCCCGTGAAAATCGCGGCCAATTCGCCCTTTCTGGACAAGCTCTAAGAGATACGTGAGCAAGCGTATAAGCCCGAGTTCTGAACGTCAAAAACCTTTTGGATTTAAGACATAAGGGAGTCATAGGGTGAGATTCAGAAACGAAACTTAACACGCTAAGTAATGTATCCTGTAAAAATGTATGGGATTCACAAATGAGAGTAATAGTTTGCTCTAAGTCTCGTTTCTGGGTCTCATTAGAGCTTAGTATGACTTTTGTATGTCAAAATCTTAATCTGCCTATCCATTAGTATATAATCTAATAAAGAAATTTCAACCCTTGTAACAATTCTTAAAAGGCAATGCAAATACAAGCTCTGGCGTTGAGACTGTTCATGGGTGACAATATCACTTAGGTGATATCCCTAAAAGTGAAGGCCCTGTTCTGTAAAAAAAAAAGAAAAGTGATGCAGAGCTGCCTAATACGTAGACATTTGTGTTATGATACTTACCGGCTCTTTTAAAAATTATTTTTCCATTTTTATTAAGGTTTTGTATTTTGTTATTTAGTACTACATAGAGATATTGTAGATCAATTTTGTTATATGTTCGAGAATGACGGTATGTAAGTAAATAAATAAAATATATTTTATATTTTGTCGTTTTACATTACTCCTTATAATTACTCTGAAACGTACGGTACGTACTGATGGACCTCCGTGTGAATTTTATTACTTCGAAATGGAAATCCTGTGTTGGGATGCTGATTTTATTCTTTGTAAGTATCTATAAATATAACGAAAAGGGAAAAAGTCTCAGCGATCTTTTACAATGTCGGTGATATCTTGTCAATGTTAATTATTCTATGAAACAATTCGCCTTTGCATTTCCACCAAATAGAAACAATATAGGCTAAGTACCTGAGAAATTTAAATTTAATTTTGAAATTTAGGGTTAACAGTCACTAGGGCCAAAATCGCAGCATGACTACAGAAAAATCAAGGAGAATGTATGCGTGCGTTTAATTGTGATTGGACGTGCGTTTGATTGGATGACCCGTCTCAGAGACGCGCCACCGTTTCGTCTACCGTATAACAATCGCACTCCAGGCAATTAATAGGTATTAGATACCTCAGATCTGTCACGGCTAGGTACGTTTTATCTCCTGTAATTTCTACAATTTATTGTGATCACTTCATTAGACGACAATTAACAATATTATAAACAACGTTCTAAAACCTATTCATAGATCGTCTTCTTTTTGTTCCATATCATCCATTCTACATTGTAAAATATCTACGAAGGAAACCATTTTTCAGTGTCTGGAAACCTAACGTCCACGTCAAAGCTAACCCCGCTTAAATGAAAACTAATTTTAATATTAATATTTTGAGAAACTGCGGATATAAATCATCTTGTTTGCTTGCGGAAACTTGTTTGCACTTTTATTAAATCTTGTTTAACAGTTCCCAACAATAACACGTCTGGCGCTAAAATATTTTCTAAATGTTAAAATTATTTCTTTAAAATTTAAGCGGTTTGTACTTAATTAAACAAGGAAGTATGTACATGCATGATGTCTCCAGTGAAACGAGGCGTTAGTTCAAAAACACAACATCTTCTGAACTCTCTGAAATATCTATCCATCATATGGTTACGATCAAGTACCGTAAAATTAGTAAGTTTGACGTAAAATTATACCCACATCCTAACATTTCTTAATGGAATTTAAGTTAAATTGTGTGTAAGAAGATTTCTTTTAAAGATAAACTTCCCTAAACAGCCTTGTGCGGGCAATACTGACCGAATAACACTTAAATAAAACTAGTAAAATTCCTTTTTAGATTGGCTCTTTAGAATTATCGTCACTCTTATTATTCTCCAATTTACTATTACTTACAGGCAATTAAACACACATTTAAATTCAGGTATAAACGCCAGCACTAAAACAATCATAAAAATCCTATTCAAGTCTCGTGGTCGTAAAATTTAAAATTTTTCAAACGATCGGATGGATTCTATTCATGTGAATTTTATTGGTCCCGTTACGGTGATCGTATGAGCGATTTTCCTTGTTTATTCTTTATAGCTGTTTTATTTGAGAACGGACTGAATAATTGGGTATTTGCTGAAAATAACGTTCGTAACGGAGGACTAATCGTAAAAATGTCGATCGACA
This sequence comes from Pieris macdunnoughi, assembly GCA_905332375.1. NCBI lineage: Eukaryota > Metazoa > Arthropoda > Insecta > Lepidoptera > Pieridae > Pieris > Pieris macdunnoughi. The sequence goes on along the minus strand of CAJOBZ010000013.1, from coordinate 3,569,059 downwards.
CACTAGGATGAACAATTGAGAAGTGGTTAATAATTCTGAGCGGTAAAGACCTCCTCTGACTTCTGTCACGTGCTATCCGTGCTGTGAGTTCTATCTTGTCATACAATGTCGTTAGTTCTCAAATTATATGACGTTGAATCTCTAGTGTGATAATAACGATGTTTTTTTTATGTAATAAGAGTCAAACAGGCAGAAGGCTCTCCTGAAGTTAAGTGATACAGCCGCCAATAGACACTCTCATTGCCAGAAGGCTCGCAAGTGCGTTGCCGATCTTTCAAGAATTGATACGCTCTTTTCTTTAAGGACCCTTAGTCGAATTGGTCGGAAATACTTCACTGGGCAGCTGGTTCCACATAGCGGTGGTGCGCGGCAAAAACTGCCTTAGAAAACGCTCAGTTGTGGAACGACGGACGTCGTGCTACGGATGATATTTTGTATTCTGCCATACGAAATTATTCATATAGGTATTTAGGATTTTGAATGTTAGAATATGGTCTTCTGTGACTGGCATACCTGGGGTTATTTGTGATATATTATTGTATATTAAATAATAATAGTTATGAGCGTAGAATCACTTTATAATGAACGCATTTTGAAGAATTTTAATCTTAAGGTGCACCAATAGACTTTATAAGTGCGCATTCAACACTCGCTCGTACAGTGAAGGGAAACATCGTGCGTGTGTCAGGTACATAAGACTGATCACCTTCTTGCCTATTAGAAATATTAATGATTACGAAACAATTCGTGATTAGTCTTCAAAATACTATAAATAGGGTAAGATTCAAGGTATCAAATCCATTACGTTTTTGACAAAATTAAGTCAGTATCTAATACTTAGCGCTGAATCGCGACTTTGAATCTTGCCTTCTAATCTAATCATACTAATATATTTTTCAACTTATTATGTACTGTTCACTTTTTATCTACACAACATGTTTGATTTAATATTAGCGATTTGTGTAAGCAAAGTCACATTAGTAGTTGCAATACTCACAATGCCAAATATAGATTATAATATATTTACTGGAAATTGCCACTCGGCCTGGCCTTGATGTATCCTACTTTCTACCTTCACTCCTTAGAGTAGTATCTGATATTTAAAAACATCAAAGCGTTAATAACTGTTGTCTTAGATTATTTTACAAAGTTAGAATTGACTAGGTTATCTCACTTATCACTAATATGTCGGTTATTAATAGTAATTAATTACCTAAAGAACATAGTCAAAAACATCACAAAAAACTGACGGACGAATTCGATATGTTATCTACTCAACAACAAACACTATAATTATTCAATGAAACCAATGTAAATAAAATAACTAAAAAGCCTAGTAATTAAAGAACTATGCATCCTGCCACTAATCTTCAAAATTTTATGCCTAATTAGCGAATGACCGATTTAAAGAAGCGTGGGCCAGTGTAATACCTGTCTTTGGCTTGATATTTTGCTAATTTTACATAGATTTTGTTATAAATTTATTTAAAGCTTAACTCAATGGCTACGTTCTTTAGTTTATGGAACAAATCTTGTGCGATGTCTAACTTGAGACATATAGTGCGTTTTCCAATTACAGACTAGAGCGCATTTTCGGCATAATCTCAATTGAGTTTCCAACTAAGAAGCTTCGCAAATTGAGCACTCTATCTCACCGAATGTCTCTCGGCAAACAATACCAACACAGTGACAGAAAATTGACCAGTATTTTTCTTTAAGTTGGCATTTATGAAATTTTCGTTAGTAAATATTATTTATTGTTGAAGAATTTGTAAGGCTTTCTGTCGTATGGTTTTGAAAATAATTAAAGTTATTTCAAACTGCTAAAAAAATATTAGTGTGTATGAAGGTATAAATATTACTTTTTTATATTCCACATTTAAAATATGAATAAATTTTATTTTAAAATTGATCTTAAACAAATTTACTTTACAGGATTATACTTTAGAAAAATTCAATGTTTTGAAAAAGTAATAATTTTTTAAATCATTTAAAAATTTATACTAATATTAAACTTCTAAACTTAATATTTTACTTTAATTTAGCTTGTTAAAACCTTATATTCTTTAAAGGTTTTCTCTTATTTCAGTAAAAAAATTTAATGAAATAATTTATTATTTAATTAAGGGAAAAGTTTTCAACCAATATTATTTTTACATTATTTATACATAATGAGGTTGTAATTTATTCAGACCATTTTTTTCAACACTGACTTAGGCACTCTCTGATATTTGAAAACTTAGATTCAAGTGTATTATTCGGCATTGCGGCACTGAGTCGCAAAATGCTCTGTAATTGGAAAACGCACAAAGTTATTAATATAACATGTTTTATGCGTATGGTTATAATTCGATTTATATAGTTTATGTAACTAAATTTTTCATCACGAACATTGAAACAGGGAAGCAAAATATCTCATAATAAATTTTAATAAGCTCTAAGAATTTTTTATGTTCAGTTGATATTTCCGGTATGGGGTTTTATAAAACATGTCAGGAACAACGATCCTATTCCGTACTTAAGACAAATAAAGTAATTACTTTTATTGTCTTGATTCTTATATTATACGCGGTTCTTGAATGCTAGTATAAGCAGTAGGTATGCTACAACTATTTTTTAAACGAAATTAGTTTATGTGCCAAATATACTTAAAATTAAACAAAAATAATATTGTTGGCACATATTTTTATTTTTATTTTAACAAACGCAATTATTATGTTTAACGAAGATAAAAAATTAGTTCAATTCGTTCTATATCCGAATGTATAGCAACTTCAAATATACTTACCATTTTTTACCTTAATTACCAAAACAGTTTCGAACACGAAAATATTAATAATATGAAAAGCTGTAAATTGATGACAGTTGATGTGGGTAAGTATTTATAAACTTTCGAGTAAACTCATAAAATTATTTTCTTACCGATATTTCAATAAAACTGTTAACTTTATCGAGACGATTTAACAAACATATTTTGTAAAGATTAAAAGATTTTTGTGCATACTCGATCTTTTATTTAATATCTTTTTTCCCTATTACAAACAAAAGCAAAGGAAAAAAAAACACGCCTTGCAACATGTTATATAAAGTAAATTGTTAAAATGAAACAATATAAAAAATTTAAAACGTCTGCTACAGTAGAATTGCCCGGTTAATAATCGAATTGCCATTAAAACATCAAATATATTGGGCCTTTTCGTTTTTGGCGACCACCTACGGTTATAAAGACAAATTATAAAACTAGTTCGGACATACAACCAGTGAATTTTCAACGGCTTAACGATTTTATTTCAAAATGATTTGTTGAATTATAAAAAGTGCTTATTTAAATACAAGTGGTATGGAAAACGATACTACAATGAATAATAAGAAAATTTCAAGGTTTTGAGAAATTAAATAAAAGAACTTTTCACGCTGAACAAAGTTTATTATTACTAAGGTAAAATTGAAGGACATTTACAAGCACATTTTTAGTATATTTCCACATAAGTCTGCTATTAATCATACATTAAAGTGTAACGTAACATTTATATTATCACCGTACTAATGCCTGCCGTAAGCGTGCATGCCTATGCCTGTAGCACGAAAAAGGTTTCTTAACACATCGGTTTTTTAAAATTGGAACCAAATAATAATAAGCCATACGAAATTTCGTAATCATAACCAAATATCTTTAGACAAAAAACATCATTTAATGTAATATTCATAACAAAAGCCTTTGTAAGTGCTTTTAGTTTACAACACAGGTGCGTAGTATATTAATTATTATTGTTAATAATGCTGACACTGTTTTTATCTCTACTCAGATAAAATATATCGTGTCATTCAGTTAAAAAACACGTGAAAAAGTAAGTAATGTTTCAGCTAAAGCTTCGGATTACGAACATTTTTAGACAGAGATTTATGAGGAATTGTCATATGTATAACAATTTCTAAATACGAGTAGTATAAAAATGTCACTTTGTCCTTGAATATTTTATAGCATCGACGCAGATGGAATCGAATCTAATTAAATATAAATTACATGTTTAAATTATTATGCTTTATTGCTAAGTTACATGGCATTTTCTATAAACATTATAGTTCTTTCTGGTAAAGTGTTTCGATATGAAATATTATGCTAATGTGATTAAGCCCTATCACTATAGCATCTGAATCGTGCACGATACAACAACATGAAGATAATTATAATAGATGATATCGAAATGATCGATATTCGCATTGGATTTTATGTCTTTTGTTTAATACTTAAATGATAATAAAACTATTATGTAGGTGACAGAACAGTTAAGGAAACCAGTTAAAAGTGAAATATCCAGGGGAAAGATCCTCCATATTGAGTAACGAGGTGCCCTAACCTCTAAATATTCTAGAGTTAATACAATTTCATCATGGTATTCAGCATCTGAAAATAAAATATATTTTTGTTATAGCAATAGACAAGAAACTAACTTAGGAATCGTCTCTTTGTACTTCTTAGAGTAGTAAGTACAAATTGCTGTATTATACTTATTATAGTTGAAGAGTGCGCTCATTTAATGCAGCACAATGCTAGTAGCATGTTTAAAAATTATTTATTATATATTGTAACTATATATACAGTGTACTCTCTCTCTTTATAACATCAGTCGTTATAACCAAATTTCTCTATAACGTAAAAATTAGTTAAAAAATGTTTGGTTTAACACAAAACCCATACGTTAATTTGCATACATTAACTTTAATAACGCAACAGCACTTCTCTATTATGAAGAAATATTTTCAAATTTAGACAACAAAATACTTGTGTAATTGTTTTTATAATCAGCTTACAAAACTAACCTATCTAGAGGTGCCGAAATTTCAAAGAAAGACACCTGAGGTCATCAACAGCCCCGTTTACCTTTGTTATTGTTAATTGTATTAACACGTGTGCCATTATTCTTAGATTACATTGCCTGTAGGAAATTTTGGAAATATATATATAAATTATTGTATTGGTTAAATTTGTATGTTTTCTTTTCGCTCCCTATAACGTAAACTTTCCATAACGAAAAAAAATGCTCGGTCCCTTGAAATTCGTTATAAAGACTTTACACTGTATATAAATTTGTAATATCCGTAACTATCAAAATACGGGGCCTAAGCCTATGTTCTTTAACTATCCCGTACATACAGATTTTTGAAGTTTAAGAGTTTTGGAATTTCTTATTTATCTACTACATAAAGTTTCCGTATTGTAACTGTTAAATAATTGATTTTTGGATTTCAATAAGATTGAAAAATTAGTTTGTTATTCTTATTCATAAAAAATATATCAGTCCAATGGCACCATTTTAACTAAATCACTTTTGTTCACAGCGAAAACACAAGAGAAAAAGACGAATGATTTGGTAATTTAAGTACGATTACACTAATTTAGATTTTATGAATAAGAGGATTAGAATAATTATTAAAGTATTTGTCATTTACCTTCACATTTTACTAACTCGATAGCTATCATTCCTTTTATTTCCTCATATTCCTTTAGAACCAACTCTAAAAATATTACGCTCAGAAAAATTAGGTAAAAATGTACTAAAACACTTATGATTGGCAGAACCACATTCAAAGAAAACCCCTAGAACAATAGGAAAAAAATCAGGAAATACACTAAATATAGACCTTAAATAAAATATATGATATTATCAATACAGTTAGTTATTATAAAGAGTTGACAAACTTCACCTAAAATAAACAGTAAAAAAAATATGCAAAACTTGAGCAGCGACTAAACAGAATAACTAATCCTTCTAGTTCCTTCCAAATTAACAACTTTAGATATTCTCATGTTCATAAAAAATAAATCAGTTCATATTAAATTAGTACAAATCTGTCTCTTTTCATCACAGGGTAAAAGAAAAGAAGAGACTACTTACTTCAAAGAGTGCAATTAAAGTAAATTAGTGTTTATGAAAAAAGAGTATAATCTAGGTGGTCGAAGCTGTCAGAAAGTGAGTGTGCATTAAATGTTTCAAAACAATAGAATATAAATATATATACTCACATCTGAAATGACGGCGATGATATAAAAATGAGTCTCAGTGACCGTCTTGCTGAATATAAAAATTGTGTCGATAAACATCTAAAAAATTATCTTTTATTATGTATTTCATTTCATTGGTCTGTAAATACTATGAATTTAACTTTATATGAGTAAAATTTAATTACATAAAAGCAGAAATATAATATCGGCTCGAATTAATCATCTAATTGATATTCATCATAAAATTATATTACAAATTAAATTACATGTGGTTAAGGTTAAAATGCATAATAGAGAGAAAATACTGACCTTTATTTTGAGAGCAGGATTCGCATCGTTCACGGCATCTAAAAGACTTTTGTAAACACATATAAACTGTTTCAAGTGGAAGTTCTTAGACTCCAAAGTCAAGTCGCCATTGTGAATGTATTGCTTAACGTAATCCTTCAATAATTTCATTCGAGTCCAAAACATTTCGTAACTCAACGAAATAACAATGGATGCAAGCATTAAAGAAAAGTCGGATACTAAAAACGAGCCAAGATCGAAGAAAGCACCTACACCATAGACTTTAAATACAGAAATGATGCTTATAATGCAGCATATTATAGAAATCCCGTACACAAAAATTGAATAAATAGTGTACTTTACATTGAATCGTAATACTTTATCAATCGTCTCAACAGCTGCACAATATTTAAAAAAATATGACTCCTTAAAAAAAAACGCAATGAGCGCATTAGATATAGATTTGAAGCATATAAGTGCAATTTGGAGGTATAGATGAGTAGATGCAAGAAGTGAACATTTGTACAAACAAAAAAATTGTCCTACATAAAATACTATACAATAGTATTTGCAAACGAAGTTAACCCGTTTTGATGTAGACAATTCGCAGAAATGTCCGAAACAGATACGAATTGCTAGAATACAATTAATTACTGAAAATTTTCTGAACGAAAACATGATTTCGACTTAGAGTTACCGTGTCTGTTCGTATACAATTCAAATCAATACTCAATTCTATTTCTACATTCCAATTACATTATAGAACCTTGACTAGGCAAGTAATAATTAAGCCTTATCTGTATATGCTACAAGGTAAAGCTATCGAATCGAAAATCTACGAATAAAAAAGCCACAAAGTCTACTAACATGTTAATATTGTTTTTAATGATTCCTAAGAAATACATTTATAATAAAAAGACTCAGATATGTATTACTTTTAGCACTGCTTAATTTCTGATGAAATAAATGAAACTGTAAATGATACGCTTAGAAGGCACAGATTGTTGAAATTGTCCGAAATTTATGCCGTCCTTACGCTCAGTACAGTTGTTATAGCTTTCATATCATCTAAAATGCATATAATTGCCTGTGCCTGTTTAAAACAATGCATATATTTATGTTTCTGGAAAATAATGAAAAACATGAAAAGCGACAATAAACCACATATCAATGTTCCAATCCAAAGACGATAAATGTTACTATAATTATTATATGTTAATATTTTATTTCAAAACTTTGGTAAATTGTAAGACCACAACAAGGTCACTTGCCATCAAACTTGCTAAAGTTAGAGGTAATGAGAGTTTAAGGGAAATCGCACCAAATAAATTGAATGTATACGGTCGCATTATGATGTAGTCCAACGCATGTTGCATCTCCATACGAAGTGATGAGTCTGTAATACCCAGACAGAAATGAAACGATTAAAAATAATAGTTATATAATATTAATTGGCCGATTCCAAAGATCTATCTGATAATGTTGGAGTGTGATAATTTTTATTTTTGATTATTATTTATATTAAGGCATCCAAGCACGTCGAAAGTGTTAAAGTTATATCGAGATAATAAAGCTTAGAGAATAGCATAACTTCTACCAAAATGGGTTAACTAGTTTTTGAGATCCATTTCTGGAGTATAATATAGGTACCTAGGTAAATAAGTTTGTATTAAAATAATGTATTTAAGTTTGTAATTTAAATAATCATGTATTTAAAATCAGTATAATTTTTCTTAATTACTTTTATTTTTATAATAAGAGTTTTTAACCCAGTTGTCATTTCAGGTATTTCCGAACCGATACAACACCTTCAAGAAAAGAGCGCGTAGCGAACCACGAGGCGTTGCAGGTTAATAAAAGTACTCCGCCTGCTCAAAAGAGTATTTAAAGAAGATCAGGGTATCTCCTTTAATACTCATTCGACATTACGATACGATACGATATTTCACTACTACCTAACGATAGGATATTCCACTACTGCCTTGCTATTCTGTAACTCACTTTTCGAACTGTCGTATCGTATCGTAATGTTGTATGTGTATTAAAGGAGATACCCCTATACTGGAGTATCATATTCCAGTAGTGGAATATCGTATCCTTTGTATAGGCTAGATGTGTGGACGTTCATGCTTATTCAATGTTGCATGTTCTATAAACACACAATGTTGAAATTTACCCATCCGTATTATGAGGGTCTGTACATATTTCAAATTTAAGTTTCTTATGCCTGTGGCTTTATTTATTCTGTAATAGTGAGTATAAGTACATAGAGGAAATAAAAATTATTATTTACCTTCACATCTTATAAGTTGTTTCATTAAAATCTCAATAATATTTTTGTATTCATGAAGTATCAACTCTGAGAAAATTCCTGGTATAAACATCAGTAATACTATATAGGCTGTGATCAAGAGGTCTATGAAAACGTACGTAAGAGTCTAGAAAAATAATTAAAAACTTTTATAATACAAACTAAGTTCATGAATTTCACTTCAATTGTTGGACCATCTACTTGATGATTTATCAATAAAATATTAGTTTAGAGAGAATCCGGCCGGCCAATTTAGTACGGTCATTGTTACGGTATGGGTTGAACACAATAGCATCTTTTAAATAGTTTGACTTACTTCGTGATTGTATGCCTTTAACATTTTCGATGACAAAATGATTATTTGTGGATAGTATAGCAGCATGTTGCAGGATATCTGAATTAAAAGAAAATGTATACAATAATTATTATATCGTATCGATTTTATTTAAAAATGAATTGAGGTTATATTATATGCAATAAACAGCGTGTTGGTTTAATGTTTTTATTTATATTGAATGTTAAATCTGGTAGAAATCAGTGTAAGGCACTAGTGTCATTATGATATTCATTTATCTTATATAAAACCTTTATAAGATTGGATTCAGGAAGTTATTTGAAATCATTTATGTATTGACAGTGATAAGCTATTCAAACTGAAGATTTAAGATGTTAATAATCCTTAGAAAAACTAAGAAGTTGTTTTAAATCCAGCAGAATATTGCAATTACCAATTTTGCGATAATAGATGGCGTTAATATTTTATGTGATAGTCTCGCTTACTGGAAGTTTAAGCTGAATAGCAATCAACAGAAACACAGCAGAGTAATTTAAAAAATGTGATAAATTCATGTTTATTTTTATAATGTTATACTGGGCTAAAGCAAAGACAATAATAACTTACCCCGACTTCCAACTCTCTACGCGTGTCATGAATAGTGTTTAAAAGACTGTAATACACTTCTAAAAATTTTCTAATATTAATAATTTTGTATGTAGCTTGATCCTTTTTGATTACATTAAGCTCAATATATTTACAATTTAGACACTCCCTGAGCTCTTTAAATCGATCGTATATTATTGAAAACACCAGTATTTTAGGAAGATCGTTTAAAAGAAATAATATAAGAATAGCAGACAATAAGTTAAATGTATATTGGATGATACACATACACGATGTGAATATAGCAGTAAGTAGTAAGAATATAAAAACACCGCTCACTTGTCTGGAAATCAATACGGACTCAAATCCTAATATATCATCAATTCTAAAGACTGTTGCAAAGAAATTGACAATCCATTTCTCATAGAATAAAGATAAGAGAATTTTTCCATAGTATAAAAGTTTTGCAAAAACTACAGTATGCAATGGGAAAATATTCATTGACTTGGGAGCTAATATGAACAATGAAATAATGATTGTTACACAGTAGCACCTCTTAAAAAATTCTATAAATTTAGAAGATTGGGAATTGTAGTAGAACCCGAAAAATAAACGGATGTACATTATACAGTTAAGAAGTTTTGATTGAGTTTTGTTTTCTTTCTTGTACAACATCATTTCTCTTAAAGTAGCGTAAACACAATTGTTGAATTGTAAGGCCTTTTCTATCTTTGAAAGTACACACGAGTGGTTCTGTAGGTACACCAAACCATCAGTTACACTCGTCACATGCTATAGTGTTATATTACGTTGTCACAGGATGGTCTGAAAAATATCAAAAAATATATGATGTGACTCCAACAACTTAAAAATAAATAAAAGGTCTGGGCCCCGGATTTCTGAATCTGTTTCATCATCATTTGTAAATCTAATAAACAAGAAGGTGATCAGAATCCTGTGCCTTACACACGCCGTCGAATTTTTGGGTCTAAGGCAAACCGGTTTCCTCACGATGTTTCCCTCAGTGTTCGAGCGAATGTTAAACGTGCATATATCCAGAAAGTCCATTGGTGCACAGCTGGGGCTCGAACCTACGACCTCAGGGATGAGAGTCGCACGCTCGTGCCACTAAGCCAACACTGCTCAACAACAAGCCAATAGCTAACTTATCAGAACAAAATTTCCTGATGTGTTATAATTATAGATTAATACACATTGTATCTTCCAATATTATTTTTCGTTTCGTCAAAATGATATTTAAATCAGGTCATTTAGGCATTCGAAAAAAGTATTCAAATAGAAGCATGCTGTGTTATTGTCACTCACACGATCCGATAATGATATAACGTAAAGGTGGGAACTGACCAAAGTTACAAGATGTAATGTAGCATTCGCATCGAGCGTGTTACGCATCGAGCATGTTACGCTGTGTTTTAAGGTCAGCGTAACATGCTCGTCAAAACTCTGCGCTCCGCTTTTGCCGCCAGTGTTCACGAGATGGCCGACAGCGAGGACGCGTTGGTATCTCTGATTCTACTTAATTATTGTTTCATCCAAATTAAGAAGAATAAAAAACGTTACTGGACATCAAACTTATTTAAAAACAGAGGCGTATGTGGGGGTTTGTCATTGATAGCAATTTTGAAAAAAAACAAATGATTACTGGACAGTATAAAACTTTGTATGCATGTCTCCGATCGATTTTGAAGAACTGTTAAATTTAATTGGACCAAAAGTAGTTTAAAAAGACACAAATTAAAGATAATCATAATCATGATCACTCGCGACGTGCGACGAGTACTGACTGAACCGCGTAACACTCAAAGGATTCGCCAAAAAACCGACAGCCGGGTGGAGCACTCAACGCGAGCAACGAGCGGCTCGTTGCTCGCTGGTTTCCCCGTAACACGACGTACTGACTGCACGAATGCTCGCTGTGTAACGTGTTACATTACACCTCGTAACTTTGGTCAGTTCCCACCTTAAAAGTATTAAATATCGAATATTTTTCGTAATTTCTATGGTATTTGAATTCGATTGTTCACATACGCAACGTATGCTTGGAGTTTACAAAATAAACACTAAGTTAATATTGAAAAGTGCCATTTGGTTTCTTTTCTAGGTACAATAATAACGTCACCGATACTTAAAAATTGGTAATTAGGTAATCTGTAAGCCGATACCGTTAAAGATTTAGAAGTAAACTTTGTCCCTAGTCTTTCTTTTCGCGAACATATTCGTCCATGCAGCATTCTGTTTCAATATGCGTAATTCTAATGAATTCTCGGACAGATCAACGATGTCACTTTATGCTGCACTTGTTAGGAGCGTACGCGAGTCATATTCGATATTATGGATGGCCTTTAAATGAAAATATAGACTAATGCTAGATCGGGGAAATGGCAATTTTGCCGCCGTAAATTGCTATTACGCCTTCTTGTACCCATCTGTGTTTTTGCTGGGCACAAGGATATGATTCACTTGACATACGGAGAGAGCAATCGGCAATCTTTTTTGCACCTAATGTGTTGAGGGGTAGATCAGACTCCATGGCCTGCTTCTGGATTTCCTTAGACTATGTGCCTGAAAAGTGTTTCAGATCCCGAAGGCATGCCCTGCTGTCTGAGTGGAGCTCACGAATTGTCCTCCGCCAGCAGTCACCGATTCTTTTCATGATCTCGCTGATCAACCGTTTCCTCTGTTCTGCACCAGACCTGGATATATTTGTGACAGGTTTAGGAAGACTGAGAGATGAGTGTAAGTTGTTTTCATTTTTTAAGTAGAAAATTTTTTTAGTAGTATGAATGTTAGTATATTATTATTTTTTGGCATGTATTCTGTAACTACATAAATTAATCTTTCTTTAATAATGTTTAAGTAAAATCTGTTTGGGCTAGTTAGCCATTTTTGACCGACATTAAAAACGAAGAGGGGAACGAGGTGAGTATTTTTTAATGTTTGTTCAAGCATCGTTGCTCCATACGTAACCTATTGTGTTATCAAGAGGTCAAATGAATGAAATGATTTTATCATAGTATTTTGTATTGTAGTCATTAACAATGATTCCTTTAAGTAACAAAACGTTTTATAAATATTCAAGCTAGATTTTCAAGTAGAATATTAAAACACCTGTTCTAAATGCTTATTGAGTCTTTTCATGTATAAAACTTCTTTAGTTTTCCTATACAAATAAAAAGTTAGCAATATTATAAGCATTATTATATTCAACAGAATTTTGCAGAGACAATAGAGGTGTAAACAAAATAAGGATAAAGGAGACAAATAACAGCTATCAATCGACACCCGCCGCTCAAATGAAATCGTAATGGTTCTCATCACATTTGCACACTCGATTCAATTCAACTACGAGTAACGAATGTAATGGAATAAAAAATTGATTGAAATTCTATGTGTATATAATATATATATACAGTTGTATGAAACATTACTTTTTGAATTTCCGTTACAATCATGGAGCAGTTTGTTGATCATTTTAGAGTATAAGAGGTGATCGAACAGATTCGTAATAATATTTTTTTCGGCGGTAATAGAGCCCGTCACTAGTTTCTCTATTTCAGTTAACTCGGACAAACGAAGGCGGAATTTTTATGTAACCATTTAGTAAAAATAACTTGTCCAATCTAGTTATAAAATATAACATGCCCATGCAAATATAGCATAAATTGAATAAACGTATTTTGATTTGATTGATTGATAACAGATAAACACGTTATAATGCATTAAAAACTTAATTAAAATTTCAAGCAAATCGAATACATTAAAAACAGATAGATATATAGAGGTTAAACTTTAAAAAAAAACCTCAACTACTTATGTAATCTCTTCTCAACTATTTATGTATCTCCTTCTTCTATCTACGTATCTTTATCAACGAAAAAAACTAAATAGGTACATTAATAATAACGCTAACTTATCCATAATTGACTTCGTATTCTTGATCCATGTATCACATTTATGCAGAACAAAAACTCATCATATATCAAGTCAGAATTGTATCGTAAAATTATATTATTTTTCTCATATTTTATGTCTATTATACAGTCTATTATCTAAGATATTTATTCAAACTGTGTATAAAGCGGAGAATACAGCAACATGATGTAAGTATAACTCTGATAATTTTGCTTATGTTATTGTTATTTATCACGTCTTCAATAAAATATAAAAATCCATGTATATACTTCAATCTCATTAAGACAATCAGTTAGATAGGGCGTTTAAGGTTACTTTACTAAAATGTATTTCGAAAATAAAGTAGTTTTGATTACTGGTGCTAGTTCTGGAATTGGAGCAGAAATAGCATTGCACTTTGCAAAGCAATCTGCAAGGCTAGCATTGGCGGGAAGAAATGTTCAGAACTTAGAAAGTGTTGCCTCACTTTGTGAAAAAGAGAAAGGAGTAACACCAATTCAAATAGTTGCTGATATCACAAAGGAAAGTGATGTAGAAAGAATTCTTAAAGAAACTATATACCATTTCGCAAGACTAGATGTGCTTATTAACAATGCTGGAATGTCTTTAATCGGAGGTATTAAAGATAAAAGCCTAGATATATATGACAAAATTATGACAGTAAATTTAAGAGCAGTATATCAATTGACATACCTTGCTGCTCCATATCTCATAGCAACTAAAGGATCTATTGTGAATATTTCCAGCATAGCCAGTAGCTACCCATTCAGTGATATGACGGAGTATTGCATGTCGAAGGCTGCTTTAGATATGTTAACCAAATGTGTTGCCTTAGATTTAGCTCAACATGGAGTTCGAGTGAATGCTGTAAATCCAGGTTTAGTGAAAACTAATTTAATAAATATTCTATTTCCCGAAAGTGATAAAGCAGAAAAGTTTACTAAGGATGTTATGGCATCCACACCATTGAAAAGACTAACTGAAGCATACGATGTTGCTACATTGGTAATTTTCCTTGCAAGTGATAAAGCAAAAAGTATAACGGGATGTTGCTACCCTGTGGATGGTGGAAAACTTTTGGTTTAGTGTGGCACACTTATTAATCATTTGTTGCATAAATAAAAATAAAACACTAATTTAATTTTTAGTTATTTATTTAAAACCGTAGTCACAAGAAATTTTTATGGCGTAAAACATAATTGAAAGTTTTAAAAGCATCACAAAGGGTTCGTGCGTACGTAGTCCATCTGATCACTGATGGTGTGCTTCTCTTTACCAAAGCCACCAAAATGTTAGATATATACAACTCGACATGTGGTTATTGTTATGTTTCAAGACAAAGACACGAATATTACGGGTTAAAATACATTGCATTTATAATATACCATACTACTTCAACGATATTATTATAAAATATTAATAAGAACATTATACTTAGTATCTACTGTTTACAAAGTGATATAAATGTTATCAGTATGGTCACGGTAGGCCGATATGTATTAGGTCCTTATATATGAAATTGGCGTTTTGCATGGGAGGAACAAAAAGTAGATTTTTTTTAAATAGAATATATTTAATTCATCAAAGTTATATGCACTTTTGCCATCTTGTTGGTAGTTCATTGATCCCTTTACTAAATCCATTCGGACGGGAATCAATAAAATCTTTGAAAACGGTTTCGACTGCCCCATCAGCAATAGCAATAGAATTATCCAAATTTCTAAAATAAAGGTTATCTATTGGAGCAGGGTACGGTAAATGTATTAGACATCCCCCATCATGGTTTGCAGTTCTGCATCTGCCATGATCGTCTGGCCAGATTTAAGAAAGTTATAGAGAACGATCCCGGCACTAGTCCGCCAAACGTTCACAAATAACTTTTTCGGAGTCAATTTTCGATTTGGCTGGTTCGGCTGGGTTAAGCTATTGCAATGAGCGCTGTCGATTATTGTACAGGATCCACTTATCATCACAGGTTATGATTCGATTTAAAATCCCTTCATCACTGTGCCGGTTCAGTAATGTAATGCAGCAGTTGACGCGCGTTTGTCGATTTCCTTATCTCAATTCGTGACCTTTCAAGCTTCTTCCCAATTTGCTTCAAGTCGATTAATACAGTCTTATCACTAACACCGTAGCCTGCAGACGTAGACGTACTTCCGCAATAGCCTTCAATTCTTTGTTAACACCTTTGGTCTCCGGCCGTCCATTGGGCTTGTTCTGCAGGTTGAAATTTTCAGAACGAAAACGTTGGAACCAAAAACTCACCGTGTCAATCTTTTGCGACACCGCCGGCATGTACATCATGAATCCTTCGGGCCGTTTCTGCAGCACTGGTGCCACGCTGGACCTCGTAATCGTAAATAACGTAAGATATTACATGATTTCCGTTTTGTAAATAGAGTAACGCAAAGAAAAAAAATTAAAACGGGAAAATAATTTGAATCATGGTTTTCGAAAAACAAATGCATGAGTAAAAAATAGCTGTAAAATTTGAATATGGAAATCCTAACCAAAGAGAAGATATTTGAGGTCAAAGTGGCCAGTACGACAAAACACCAATTTAATATACATGGACTTAATATTTGTTTTGACGTTCCGTGTTCATACGTGCTTCCTACAAGTATAGTGCTGCAATCATCAAAGTAAATAGTTCATGATTTTCTTGATTCCAAAATCTGTGATGATATGGTATCAAGATAAAAATATACTAAGACGTGGTAATCTTTATCATCCAGTATAAGTTGTTAGACGCCATTTAATAGATTAATTCATGATTGATATTTTTGTTCTGTAAGATAACGATAAGATGGCCTATACAAAAACAGATGAAGCTGAGTGGCATTGACACATCGAGAGAGACCGCTCGGACGATGAAGAATTTGTATGGGCGCATCTTTATGTACTCGTAGGCTCTTTGTTTTACTTCTCTCAAGGATACATCTGTAAAATAATTAACATTTTACCTTGTATATTAAAACGTGGAATATTCAAGTTGAAAAGTTAAATATATTTAGAGCAAGTTGGAATGTATTTCATTTATATTTATTTAATTATGACCATGACTAAGATAATATCTACTAAAGTTCAATATACATAAATTGATTCGTTGGGTAATAATTCTTACCATTACAAGCCGCTATTTTACTTCTTAAAACGTCGCAAGTTTTTTCATATTCCATATTAATCAATTCAGATAAAATTGCTGGCGTAAACAATAATGTCAATGTGTTCACAATTTTCAAAGTTAATGGAATCATCCTCCACCAGTTCTGTAATGATTGAACTTGTTATTAAAATAAAAGGTTAACTTATGATTAAATTATTAAATAATATATGTAATAATAATAATGTAACAATAATAGGTAATTTGCAAAAATAATATGATTGTTTCGTCACACGGCACGCCTTCCTTAATGTAAGATATGTATTAAATAAAAGGAAAATTTGTACAAACAATTAGTTCAAACACTTACACTTTCGTAGTAAACTATAATTATTTGATAAAAAAACAGGACAATGTTCGGGTAGTTAGCTATCAGAATACCCAACATCTGAAATCAGTATAATATGTAAAGGTATTTAATTTTTTATTCAGTATATAAAAAGTATATTGGAAAAAATACTTGACTTACCCCAATTTGCATTTGCTTGCTGGTTTTGTTACATTGGTTTAACAATTTCTTATAGGCGCTGAATGTCGACTTAACGATAAATATTTTGTGTTGTATTTGATTCTTTCCAATCACACTTATATTCAGGTTTGTACTTTCGAACGCCAGCCTTAATGATTTCATACGTTCATATGTTACATCGAAAAAGAGTATCTTCGGTATATTTGCCAAAATCGTAGATATATTAATCACTAATAAGTGAATTACGTAATATGACAAACTAAAAGAGTTTCTCAATAGAACTGTTGCAATAATTGTTGATATTTGAATTACTATATAAGTTATAACGCGATAAGACAATGTTCCTCGCAACCCACAATCTGCGACAGAAGTTATGGCCTCGATTATAAAGCCTTCAAAATACATGGACAGATTTAAGTTAATAAAAAAAACCAATGGCAGATAAAATGAAGGCATAAGTGGGTTTTTTTTCGACAAAATCAGTAAAATTGTATATCATTACTGCGCCAAATGCTATACAATAAAGCTTTCTCAAGATTCGAATGATATTCGATGTAGAACCAAAGTAATGTCCAAACAGTAATCGAAAATACATAAATGTGCTAAAATTTACACTGGAGTTAAATTTTAAAAACATTTTGTAAAAGTACTTGATCCGATGTGTAAGTGTTCGATACTAAAGCAAAATAATCGATCGCATGTGTTAATTAACTGAATGAAAACAATACTTTCGACGTAGTGAACCGACGATTTGATATAAACTATAGATAAGTACATAAATTTGTAGTTAAGTCCAAGAGCTTGGTAATCAATGTCTTTCAAAGTCCTGGATTTAATTCACGTAAAAATAACTATTTGCAAATAACAAAAGTCTGATGAAATGAAAGTAGATATTTTATGATCAATTGTTGTTAGTAGGCCCTCGGCATATAGAGCATAATTTTTGGGATGTCATTTATAAAAGGATGTAGTATATTCATAAGTAACTTTAATTAACTAAGTAACGTTATAATTCTAAAAAAATATTTAGGATAGCACTATAGCACTCCAAAATAACTACACACATCATCCAAATGCCCGAAGATTTAGTATAGACTGCATATTAAATTATTCTTACTAACAACGTTGATATTCGCTAACCGTCACGGGTAGATGGAATTGCAACCAATTATATATCTATGAAGTGGATAGATCTTTCACTTCCTAAACTTGTAGCGTCGTTTTGACAAATTACTGCGTAATTGATATGTTATAAGTCAAACAAGTTTGAAACAGTTATTGTTATTCCGAGATTCGAACCAAGGGCTACAGAGCGTGCACTATGCCTTAGCCCTCTAAGGTAAAACTTAAGGTACTTGCAAATGGTGTATTCTGAAGGGTAAGGTATTTATTTACCTTTAAGGTATAAGAAATATTCTTTTCCGAAACGATTTGACACTTCATTAGATTATGCCATTTCCCATAGAGAAATAGTCACGAGACTTGTCAAGAGACTTGCTGTTCTTTACTGATAATTTACCTCGTAAATGTAACAAATAGCTATTTAATATTGTCTTTATCAAAATAAATTAGGACTGTGAAATGTGGACGAAAGCATTAGTAGTTTTGCATTTCCTCCAACCTAAGTCTCCTGCAAGTGAGGCACTGGGCCTGGACAACTCTAAGACTGCTTGTAGATGAAGCTACAAAACCAAGCGATTTACCATGTTCTCTTAACAGTTTCCTAATCTGGAGACAACCATGCCAACCCTATGTTTGCAAATTAGGATTATTTCTATAAAGTACGATATCTTATTCCACCAATTCTAGCAATGATAATATCATTCAAAGCTGTGTGATTTAATAAAGATATGAAAATAAAGCAATATTTTGAAAGTTTATTAAAAGATTAATGTACAAGTTTTATTGCTTAAGGATATGCATATTTTTAACAACTATATAATCTGCTTTAATAAATGTATTCATCAAACTATGAAATTCTGCAAATTATTAAGATTATAATAATCATTGTATAGATAATTTATATTTAACTTATTCAGCTTTATATCATTTGATAGTGCCGGTGACCCCAGAGCTGGTGCTTTCCTCGCTCAACGAATAAGTAAATGGTACACTGCCACAGGGACCAAACTTTTTAGATTTGTTTTAGGTACTTTCACATTTAGGTATTTGCAAAAAATAGTTGATGGTACCTCTATTACATTAAGGAATTTGACTGTTTCATAAAAAAAACGTCATAATGTGTTGGAAATATTTATTTAATAATGAAATAATTGTTAAATACACTTAAAATACATAAATTTACTGTGCATTTTCTTTTAATTTTACAGTATCACTAACTCGAAACGAAACAAAAAATAACGCAGTTATAATATTTCTTTAGGCGGTCTGGTGGTTTCAATTTATGAATTTCTATATCTTTGATTTTCATTCTGTAAGAGAACAATCAGGTGGCCGATACAAACACCAATAAAACTCAGTGGCATCGACATATTGAGTGAGATCGCTCGACCAATCACGAATTCGTATGGTCGTAATTTTACGTAGACATATGCCTTCTTCTGTACTACTTTTATGAAACACTCATCTATGAAAGAATTAAAAAATTATTATCTCACATACTCTCTTTTTTGTAACAGTTTTTATTATATTATTTTATGGTAAGCCCTCATCAAGCCAAACATCCTAAACTTTTTGTGAGCTGTTGACTATTAAAGTAAATATTTATTTGACTTTATGGCACATTTTCTCGAAACGTTGTCTAAAACATATGTCCTAATAAGGGTAAAAAGGCAACAAAAATCATTTATGAAACAGACACAGTGTCTAATCGTACTACGTATACACAAAATTATGACCACTATTGGTTTCTGACGAAAAATGATATGAAGGTGAGGTGTTAGAGACCTTGAATAGTGAAAAACAGTTATGGGTAAGGCTCAAACCCACCTAGGATTATTGCGTGTTAGGAAACGATAGAAAGGGTATTTGGAGTTCGTAGGAATCGTAGATTTTTAGCGTTGAAATATATTTTGGCGTAGTTTGCTTACCAGTGCAGGTGGCTATCTGCTTCCTCAGAGTCTCTCGTATTTTATCGTACTCAACACTAATTAATTCCGATAAAATAGCCGGAGTAAGAAGCAAGATCAACGTGTACTGTATTTTAAACCATAATGGCAAGAATAATCTCAGATCCTTTAAGAAAATAAGATTAATTTTATAAATCAACTGACGTATTGAGAATTCAGCGCCATTATTCAATAGCATCATTGTTTATTTTAATAAAAACTATTAAATAATTAAATTAAAAAAGTACTAACGTCTGTATAGAAAGTTACGACTCCATTATAAAAATACAATACAACATTTGGATAGTTAGTCACAAGGATGCTCAGTATCTGTAAACAAAAAAAAACTTTAAATGTTTTTTTTAAGACTAACATATACTAAACAAATTCTTACCCCAATCTGCATCTGTTTGCTAGCTTCATCAAAGCAATTCATTAAGTGCTTATATTCGGACAAACACATGTTTAAATGAAATATCTTCTGATTTGTTCGGTGTTTTCCGATTACGTTGACAATTGGGTATTCATGTTCGAAAGACATTCTTAGTGATTTCATACGTTCATACAACACATCGAGAAATAAAATTTTAGGTATACTACCCAAAGCCATGGACAGGCAAATTATAAAAAGAAAAGGTATATCAGGGCGCTCATGGCCAAAATATTTGAAAAGAATCGATACTCCAACGCAAACGTTTAAAACTTGTAGGAAGAGAAATATTAAGATGCGATATGAAATGGGTCCTTGAAACCCCATAAGCTTATCAACCATTTTGTACGATGAGATGCTCTCAATAATAGAGTCTTCATAAAACATAGATAAAGAAAACGTTACGAAGAATTCAAATGGAAGGTAATATCCGGGTTCAAAGGGGTCACTTTCGTGAAAGTTAAAAAAATAATGTAGAACCACAATACCGGCTATAGAGCAATATATTTTTTTTAGGATTTGACAGATTTGCGACGAATCAGATTTAAAATAATTTCCAAGCAGTAAACGTGAATACATAAAAATATTAAACAATGTGTGTGGCTTCATTTTAATCTGTTTTTGAAGAACTAATACGAATAAATGTTTATGCGGTACTAACGTTTTAAATGACTTCACCGAATAGAATTCATTATTTTAAGTGTACATGGACATATGATTACATGTAATGTTTGTACTCAAGGTTCATACTTTAATCTCTATCTATCATTATGGGAAGGCACTATTAAACTTAATTATTGACAAGTGTGTGCCATAAAGTTAAAATAAATAGCTTAGATCCTTGTGCAAGAAGACCTAATTTCTTTATTAGATTGGCGTTAGTGATTCTTAAGTATATTGTTTAGTTACTTAATGATTGCGTGGACTCCTATTTTTACAAATTAGGAAAATTGTCCGAAAAAGCCTAAATAAACCTTAACTAGGCTTTTAGGAATCAAAATATCTTTGACGACGTTGCTTCCCGTAAACCTGACAACCCGTAGTAGGTCTTTTTATAAATTGCTACTGCGCTGAGATTTATCGACAGCATACGTGAATTTATAATCGAGCAGTGTTGGCCTAGTGGACTTAACGAGTGACTCTCATCCCTGAGGTCGTAGGTTCGAACCCCGGTTGTGCACCAATGGACTTTCTATGTGCGCATAAAATAACACTTGCTTGTGCGATGAAGGCACACGGCATGTGTCGGACACAAAAGGCTGTACACCTATTTGTCTAAGAAAAGAAAATTATTACAAAAGAGAGACAGAAATCTCAGGGTTCAACCTAAAAAAAACCTTGTAGCGTCATTGGTTTTGTCTATACTTTAATTAATAGATAAAACTACGTTTATGATTTGTATATTGGATAATTTAATTAATAGAGATGTATTTTACTTCTTTAAACAATTTATTTTCTGGTGTAATAAATTAGATTAATGATATTTATATTGATATGAAAACTAGGGATACAATTAATTTATAACTTACGCTAGAACCTTTACCTACATAAAAATAATAACAAAAGTAAAACTCTGAAATAGTTTTAAATATATATTTCAATTAAATTATAATTACTGAATAGAAAGAGACACGTACATTAGTCGAAATGGTGCTGTTAGACTGATTTTCATTTTATTCTTACGTATTCGTACAAAAAGTTAAAATCTCTGTAATCATTATCGGTTGCTAATTGTGTCAGTAGTTAGTATATCGTTCGTTGTTGTGAGGATGTGGGTTTGATTCAGAACTAAACAATCAATTGTTTATTTATATTTATCAGTGCCCCATTTAAAAAACTTATAAAAGTTGTTAAAATAATATACTGTTCTGATATTATAAGGTCAAATTTGAAATGTTTTACCTTGGCATGGTATGTATTGATCCAATAGAATATTGGTGATTCTTTTACACTCTTGACATATCGAATTAGCCAACATTGCTGGTATCGTTAAAGTTAATATTACAATTACAGCTGGACAGAAAGCGGTAAGGGCATCATATAGTGTCCAATCCTGGAAAAAATTACATGTATTTGTTTCTGTGAACTGATCTCATTTTAAAATATTGAACCGATTTTGATTAAGCTGATGAAACTGATTAATTTGATTATTTGACTCTGGTGGCTTAATGCGCATTGCGTAAAATCTGGGGAATTCTATTTCTGGCCATATTTTAGTTCAAAGCATTAATGACTCCAAGTATTACATACTAGCCTATAAAATATAAATTAAAAATTGGACAGAAATGTATTTGCCCCATGTTCCGTTATTTTAGCCGACTTCTAGGATCCTTCAAGAAAAGTGTGTATTCTTCAAAAGCTGATAACGTACTTGCGAGCCTTCTGGCATTGTATGCGGGCGGCGGTTTACTTCATATTAGATGAACCTGACCTTAAGCATCGGGTCAGATTTGCCCTCTATTGTATAAAAAAGGCACTTAGAATTAACTTGCCTTTCGTAAAAAATGGACCATGAAATTCCAAAACTGAAATAATGTTTCTGGATAATTAACTATGATTGAAATCAATAGCTGAAAAAATAGTTAATAAATGATATTACTTAATGAGGAGCTTATTTAAGTTTAAGTTACTGGATTAAATGAAGTATTTTTATTTAACTATTCTGAACACATGACCTCCAAGTTCAGAGTCACACAAACATGTGAATAAAACGAAATAAAATATCTCCTTCAAAAAAAGTTTTAAAATACTTTTTAGTAAAGGCGTTCAAATTTTAAACCAAATTGTATCTGACTAAAAATTATATAGTTCAACCATGAATGATAGCGATTAACATGTATACATTACACATATTAAAATATTCAACAGTTCAAATACTCACTGTTACATTGAGTTCCTTTTCTATGCAATCAAAATTGTTTAATAACTCTTTATAATAAATTATACATTTTTTTACACTAAAAATGTTGAACAATATCTTGTCTCTCCTTCGGAAATTGATGCAATATTTACACGCTATAATATGTCTTAAAATGTTGATTCGACTATGTAGTACATCAAAAACAATTATTTGAGGGATATAACTAATAGAGATTGATAGAGAAATAAGAAAAATGAAATATGATTTATTAGAATTGAGTAAGAACACTACCAATTGTAGTATAAGCACAAATATAAAAATGAAGTACATTTTTAAAGAGATAATTCTATGTTCAATTCGAAACATCTTGTCTAATTTAAGTATTTTGTAGAAATATTCCTCGATCTTACTCTCAAAGAAAAACGATTTTATTATTAGGAAATAAAACTCTGTCGATGTGTACACGAAGGAATTTGTGACATTAAATGTCATGTTGTAACATAAACACATACTGGTAATCAAAACAAAAGCAACACAGTAGATTCCTTTATAAACATTAACCAATTTGGTGGACCTAAAATCGTAATAATATCCGAAGAGCATTCGGTAGAACATAAACCTTTTTAAAGTCTTCATAGATATTTTTTTCTACATATTTCTAAAATTTTTTATCAGCTTTGTACACTACGTATGGTTTCAATGGTGACTCTCAAGTGCATTAAAATTCACCTTGCTAATACTTGTGGTACTAAATAAAGTTAACATGTCAATTAACTGTCATTTTAATCTACTAATGGATTTTTAAAGGTTGTAAAATGACTGCTATGCATATTTTCTTATATATAAAATTTTCGTGTCACAATGTTAGTTACCATACTCCTCCGAAACGGCTTGACCGATTTTTATCAAATTTTATATGCATATTCAGTAGGTCTGAGAATCGGCTATTATCAATTTTTCATACCCCTAAGTGATAAGTGTTGTCCACCCCTAACATTTAATTTTTTGGACGAAATTTTTATTTTTTTATAATGTGCCATTAAAAAATACATACAACCCTTAATTTTCACCCCTATTTTTTTTATAGATAGTTATTTTTATTGAACTAAAAAAATGTTTCCTAGAAATAATATACATGGCAAAACAACGTTTGCCGGGTCAGCTAGTAAATACATATATATGTATAACAGAGAGATATATCGTCACTCCATCGATATGGACATCGTCATTAGCGTGCTTAGTGGGCGTCATGTGGGTAAAGTGCGAGCACAAAAGACACGAATAATTATCATACAGTGTTTAATTTACATTGATTCCTTTTAACTTTACAAATAAAACTTTTAGCTTAAATTATAACGAGCAGCGGGTTCAAGGCACCTATCTCACTTTTAATCACAATCTACTCAACCTAATATAATATATGAATATTATGTCAGGGTATTCCCGATTCGATCTCCGATTCCGAATATTTTTTTAAAGTCATTTGCACCATTTTACATTAATATTCTCTATTTTCCTAAATTTTTTATTAGATTTTGTGTTACAATTAGTAATATATAAGCCCAACATTATCTGTTTAAATTGATCGATAGATAGATAGAGGTACATTAAGAATTATTTGCCTTTGGGCTTGACTAACTAACTGAAATGGTTTTAATAAAACTGTCAAAGACATTTATGTAATTAAAGCCATGGTTTTTACTAACAATGTTAAGTTTATAAATCGTAAACGCTGTGTTTTACAAAGGCAATCCCCCTATTGACTAAACGTTCAGGAACAAAAAGACATTATAGTTTTCATGACAGCGGTACTCGAATTGAAAAGCCAATATGCATATTCGTATTGTTGCGAAATGACTATCACGAGTGCATATTTACTGAACATTCTTCATAGCTACGTTACTCACGTCAAAATAACTTTAGGGGAAACTGTTCTTTAAGTCTATAGACAAATAGGTGAAAATACCCTGAATTGAAATCCACTTGAAGAGGTTGTTTGTGCCGAGCTGTAATTCTGTAACAGCTTTTGGGCCCTGTACGTTAATGGACTTCAAGCGCAACATTGTATTCAGATACATCAAAATAAATGGATACCGGACATCGGGGTTTTTATAGGATAATAGCATACAAACAGGATTTGGTTCTAAATGCGGTTCTGGTTAATAATTTATAGTGTCATGAATATAATGTAATAAACATTAATTAATACTGCATCGTTGTTGAGCGCAACGTGCTCATATAATTGCATTCTCGTCGGAATTAATAGAGGAGTTGCTAATTATTCTTACAAGCTCGACACTTGATCTCTCCTTTACGATCTTTTACCAGTTTAAGGTTCCCTCTCGCGTTAGTAGCTAATATTAACAAACACTAATAAAATATGTGCATTGACTATCGGAAGAGTAATAGATATTTAACGTTAGTAAATTGTTAAAGGTATTATTACTTATTATCAATAAGTTAATTTTGCCAATACAGTAGTAGTATAGTAATATTAAAAGTTTAGGTTAATATGTAACTACTTTTATAATAGGGGGTTAATTTTATGTTTAGTAATTTTAAATATACGGTATATTTGATTGAAAAGAAGCATTTATCAAAAGCAAATGTTATTCAATTAGAATAGCATTATAATTATAAAATCGTATTCATCTGTAGTATACTTTCTTTTCGAGTTATTAATAATGTTAAAGATTTAGACCATGGTTTTTGTTAGATTTTAAGGTAATATTCGAAATACAGAACCCATTTATTTAAGGATGTTGCTTTTCTTATTTTATCTTGAAATGAATGCTTGCTTTCCGTGTAGACTAATTATGTAATTTTCACCGTTTCATATTCCATAGCTGAAACAAGGGGCGTTTTTCTTTTGTTGTGAAAAGATAAAGTTATCTTCGTAAAAGGAGCGTTTTAATTTTTCCATCATGTTTTTAGTTTAGAATAATTTCCATAATACAAGAAAACAGCATTCTAAAATAACGTTTGCTTTTGTAGTTGATATTCGTTATATTTTCTTATTCATTCTCTGACGGAGTTAGATGATTTAATCTATAAAATCAAATAAATAACAATATAAATATGTTTTTGATCACATAATAATATGAAACATTTTTTACCACTTTAGAAATAAATATAATCTAATATAAGTTTACTAAGGGAAATTTTCGAAATATTTCCGGCAGTATTTGAGGTTATATGTCACAAAAATATAAATATTTCATTTTTACAACTAATACTGATATGCCAACTTCATTGAAGGATTTTGTGGAAAATATACGGGTATATTGAAGACAAAAAAAGAAGTAAGATTAAATACCAAGTTTTTTCTTTTCTAGGGATGACAATAATTATGCACGCGGACTGGTTTTCTATTAAAATACACCTTCCGTGGAAGGCTCTACATTTTTCCGCGATGAATATTTCCACTATAACACGTTCAAACACCCCTTAGTGGAGGGTGGATCAAGGGATTGCAGATTCTCGGATGAATAAACTGCGAGTTCAATGCACTGCGGTGCATTAAAAAAACCCCTTCTATGTTAGTGTGTCACTGACGTCTTCTGAGCCTGGGGTGATTACAATGCATCCCTTTGTGCGAAGTCATATTTATAACCCAATAGTGTCCAGTACTTTTCTATTGCAGCCAATGAATGGCAATGTTTTCTTTAAAGTACTTCAGTGTAATCATACACCTTATATAGCCTGCCCATGTTTTTTTTTAATATTTCAGATTACTGCTGTTTCGTTTGAAGTTTGTTAGATTCAAATGAATGTTGGTAATCAGCTTTGGTACCTAGTCTGAAACAATTATGATTTCGCTAGAATGACATTAGCTGACGCTTTGTCACGTGACCATTTTCATACTAATTTGTTTGTCATTTGTCACGCATGTCAAAAAAGGATTTTGTCTCAATGACATCTTTATTCATATGTCTTAATCATTAGTGACACTACACTCCAAAAAAAAAAAAATGGTGCGTGTACTTATGTACGCGCGTAAGAAGTTCTTTGGCTTTCTTTATTTTTTTTTAAATATTAAATAATTAATAATAAATATTTAGCGTTAAAATTTAACAATATTTAATATTTAGTATATTATTCAATTACTAATTAATATTAATAATAATTATTCAATTTAATAACTAGGTATGTTTCATAACCTTTTAACTAAGTAACAATAGGTCTTTGTGAAAAAGCATTGCTAAATTTCTTTGAAAAAATAATTAAAACTCCTTTATTTGTTTAAATGGTACTACAAATGTCATTATGGTCATCAAAATTTTTGTATAGTGTAAGTAGAGATTTATTTTTTACTTGTAGATTGTCTTATTCTTGGGCATCGGCCATATATAATTTTGTTAGATTAAAATTTACTTTCATAAATTTTTATAAGTAAGAAGTATATTTGTTTAGCTATGTACAATATAATTCAGATTGAGGCCTCCCTGTAAGACAGAGACCTGTGACAGGGACTCCATGGTATATCCTAATAGAAAGTGTAGTGATCCGTGACAATTCGAATTATTAACAGATCACCACTGTCAACATATTAGCATATTCTTGTTTGGACAAGCTTAGAATATGAACCTAATTATATTTATTGTGTAATGTAAGCTAGCTGTTTGGCAACAAATAGGGCACGGTCAATCGGAGATTGAATATAATAAATAATATAGGAAATCTAAAACTATAATTCTAATATATTCAAAAGTATTTTCGAAACCCATGTTTGGCATTTTTTTAAATACATTTAGCTATGTATAGCCACGTGCGCCAAATGCAACAAATTAAGAATTATCTTATAAAAGATAGTTAAACCTATCACTATGAAGACAACCATACATAAACATCTGTACAGTCTCGAACTTTGAGAATCCTATAGACTGCACAAAATGCTTATAACTGATGAATTTATAATAGTGACATAAGAAAAACTACCTTTGTGCCTATTTCAATAGACATTTTTCTTTTCATTATTATACGGTAAAAGCTATGAAATGATTTATGGTTAAAAATTAGTATTTTGAAATGCTATCTTCTTAACTACGTAGTCAATTGATTTACTGTTAACCTGAAACTTGCAGGAGGTAGCTTAAAGGTTTATATAGATTTACCTGCACAGAAAGTTCTTCTCTTGATATTTGTACAGAGAGTGATTTTTAGCGGAAATCTTCTGTCGGAATTCACGTAACTCTTTATTACTTATACAGTAAGATTAAAATTAACCAGACTTATTTGTTTTGCAGCATTCATATTCGCCTACTATCGCTCTATAACATCAAACTTCTGATAACATCTCGACTCCTCTTAGAGCAATTTGCACAAATTGCGCCGGAGTTTAGATGGAATTGAGTCACAACTAGATATCATTAGGAACCGAAACTTCGTCTCACGCTACAGAAGCCACATTTTATTGTATTCAGCCAAGTTAAGCTTATCCCTAAGGTAATGAGAACATGAGAAGTAATATACCAGTTACGTACCATGTAACCATGAATAACTATTAATGGTTACTTGGATGGTATAAGGAAAGGTGGCCAAAGGTGGAATCTAAATATATATCATGTTTACCATAGTAGTGATAGCTTATTTCAACAAGAGCATTTATGACGTCCTAATAGTATGATTGACGTTCAGGAGCAGTATGGCAACAAACGGTTACCTACCAGTAAATTCTCCATACTAATAAGTTTCTACCATTTTTTATCATAAACGTCCACACTCAACTCACAACGCATACATCAATATTTTTGCTTTAATGCATCTAAAGTATTGTAAATTAACTATATAAGAATGTGGCATGCAGTATGTAATATTGTAATCATTACACAATGTCTAAATTTTATTTGATTATTAGGCTTTTTTCTGTCGATACAGAAAGATAGGAAATGTATCACATGTGGTTGAAAAATTTCGCTTGCAGCACATTCAGGCTTTGTTTTATTTTAAATTGATTTAAGAAAAAAATTGTCAAAACATGTATAAATTCAATAGTGTAACAGCAGAGACGTCAGTTATACAAGATATAAAATAAATACAAGTTACAAATTGAAAAATGTTGTTAAATTGCTTCACAGATATAAAATTTTGTTGGCATAATTGATATGTTTTGTAATATAAACAAAGTCTGATCTGATGAATCTTATTTAGACCAGTGTTATCTACGCCTTTAAACATTTACTCGTAGTAAAAATTATTTAAAATTAGAGTAAAATGTGAATCGCCATAGGAAGACCACGGTCGTATGCTCGTAGTCTTTTAAAATGTGGACTTAGATTATAATTTTATAACAAGTGACCTATTAATTGAAGAAAAACAAAATCCTAAGTTACAGAAGTACTTTAAAAATATATATATATTATATCGAAAAACAACAAAAAGTATAAAGAGGAACAAAGTAAAAAATTCTACCATTAATATCAATCCTATCAAGTGCGTTAAACTTCTGTATGATATATCATACATATTACATATAGATAAAATATAAAGTAGAAATCTATGCTACTAAGTGACTGCTGAAAATCATTTTCTACTGAAATCGTATCAAACACGAAGTAGCATGTTGGTTAACTTATGGGTAAAAACTATAATTTCGAAAATATATTTCACAAAATTAGCGATACAAAATAGTCCAACAGTTATTCAAGAATCAAAATTCTTATCATGCAATTTGGCTTACATCCTTCAGCCTTATCATTTCAATAATTACGTGTTTTGGTCTGAAATAAAGACTAAAATCGCTTGTAATACTAGTTTTGTATATCAAAAAAATAATTATATGCTTTTGTTGCATATTAAATGTAATTTGGCTGTCGTCCTTCGGTTTATATCATTGAAATAGATATCTATGTGATTATTTCTAGACCAAAGATTACGAGCACACAAAACAATAATAACATACTTCTGTTGCATATTAAATACCATTCGGCATAATTATGGTTCACCGTTCAGCATAATCGTCTTTCGGTCTATTATTAAAATAATTACATATTTATTTTTAGAAAAAGTACTTCAAGGTTACCTGAGATAGTTACTTTGTACGTTTCATAATTGATTGGATTCAAATGTATGAAGAATATTTTGAATCTCGTTTAATCTTGTAGTGGAGCTTTATAGGTACCTTCATGGGTCTCGGCCAGACTGTTCTGCATTTTCTTTATTGAGTACGTTCCTTTATTAGTAGGCGGGCAGCCTTCTGTGCCTTACAAACGTCGTAATAAGAAATCCTATATCACATCACAAGTGAAGTCCAAGTCAAGCAAGTTATCGGTTTTTTTGTATTATGTTTATGCGTCAAAATTGACGAATGGGTACTACTTGATTATAAAATTATATACTTTTTTTTGAAATTTAGGGTACCCTACCCAGTGGCTTATTGAGTGATTATGCATAACGCCTATACGTTATACTTTTAGTAATAATATCGGTTTCGAGTTGGTAAGAAAAAACGCTCTTGCTTAAAGAAATGTTTATTGATGATTAGACGCTATACTTAAAAAAAAACAACTTACTTACTTTCGTGCTTTATTATGGCGTGCTTTATTATCCAAATACATGTTTTAACATAATAATAATAGCATTGATTACCAAAACTTAATTATAAACACTGAAGTTTAATTTATTTCACTCGTAAAAAATAACTTTTAACAGTAGGTGAAATACAATGTAACATTCAGCAACCATCATGTGCTTGCACTGTCAGATTTTGGTTTGTCCACCATTGGACATAGGCCTCCTCCATCGAGTTTTACTCATGTCTGCCGTGGGTCAGGCACGATCAGGTGACGTTTCGACACTGGTTTTACTTTGTTGTGTTATATTATTATATTATTCTTGAATGTTATTAGATTTTTCAGTGTGTGGAACCGAAAAAAATACTTGGGTGATTCTTGTTCTAGTGGATATTTAAGTTATCAGAATATTCCACTTTGTTTTCTGCAAAGCATGTTCCAATTCCTCTTGATGGCCGTTGCTTACGAGCTACCTAACATTCGTTGTACAAATATATTATGTGCGTTCAATATAGCGAGTGAATTTTAACATTTTTTTAAGTAATAACATATCTTATACTTACTAACTTATACATCAACACCATATTACCAAAGTCTGATACTACTATTATTATGAGCAGTATTTCTAACAATATACTGACAGTATTAATTTAACAATAAATTTTATTATTTTTAAGAGAATTCAAACGAAAACAGGACAATTATATAAGTAACGGTATAATTAATAAATGCAGTTATAAGGCTAAAGTTCAAGGGGAAAATTCTCCATACTGAATATTTTGGCGGGCGAATTTCCAAGTACTCCAAAGCTATTTCAATTTCCTCGTGAAGTTTATTGTCTGCAAAAATATTCTAAAGTACATGACAAATAATTTATTTGTATGAAAATTTTAGGTTTGGAATCTACACGTATGTACTTTTTTGGTGATGTTAAAATTAGTATTAAATGATATTTATTACCTTTACACTTTACTAGCTCCATAGCTAAGCTTGCTTTTATTTTCTCGAATTCATCATAAACCAAATCTAAGAAAATTACTCCGATAAAATAAAAACTTAACTTCAAAATAGGTAACAGTATCATAGAACGACGGTAAAATGTTGATATGAGACCTGAAAACGTATTAAGTATTTTTATAATTGGAAAATAAATACATTGATTATGAGAAAAGCGCCTTAGGAATCACGAATTGAAACCAAAAGCACAAAATAGGACCAGCTGGAGGTTCTTGGTTAAACAGGTCAATCCGCGCCTCAATGATGATGAAGGGCCTTATAACCTACGCATGGAGATTGATCAGACCAAAAATGCAATATTATCATTTAGGCTATGAACATTGGTGGCTTACCATTTGAATAAACAATGTAATCCCAAAGGAAATATCGATAAGTCCTTTTAAGAAACTATATATTATATCCAAAAACATCTGCAAATAAATAAATTTATATTATATTGAATTAAACATTCATCATTGTAGTTTTAAGGTTTTTTTCACTTAATGTGATGTCAATTCTTTATCTACATAACATCATTAAAAAATAATCAGTATCCTTTCATCCGGTAATCTGTAACTTTGAATAGCGAAAGGGATTGAGACAAAAATTTCAGCGTTAACGCGGGATTCAAAAATTGCTACATTAGCACAATGGATAGAGAGAACTGCATAGATATTGCATAAGAAACCTCAGCATGGTTATCTCAATCGTTATTGGAAGTTAACACAGTGAAGAACAGTGTCAGCAATTCATGTAGGTTGTTTTTTCGTTTTGGGCACAAGTATGATTATTCCGCACAAACTCCTGATTGACACGCTTACATTGAGTTTTATAGCTCTGTTGTCTTTACCAACAATATCTAAAATATGTTTATAAATTTGTACAAACTTCTTTAAATGAAATATTTTTATATTAACATCGTCACTTAGGACGCACTTGCTTTGCAGCAACAAACGTAAATATTTCATCCTTTGCCAATACATTTCATATATTAAAGCCGGTATTATTGGATTCAGAGAAAGGGCTATATCTACCAATTTCTGTAACCCATACCTGATATCCCCGGAGGTGTAAAATACCATTTCGATAATCATTTGACCAAAAATAATTACACAAAATATACTAATAGTTATGCAAGAGTCAAATTGCTTATCATATTTCAGTATTTTATCAATTGTTTCGAAGTTCTTATAAAATTTAAGAAAATATTTTTCTTTATAGAACAGCGATAAACACAAGTTCGTGATAACTTTTACCAGCATTAATAATTTTATAAACAACAGATTTTCTTTGGGATCAATTGCATGAAAGTAAGTTTGTATCACTAAACACATAAGTATATGAAATACAAAGCAATAGAAAATAAGAAGCACTCGAATTATTTTACTAGTTTTAAATTCACAATACTGTCCTAAAAGAAGGCGAAATCCCAAAAGCAATTTTATCGATAAATTGTTGTTAAAATTAAACATTTTGAATTATAAATGCAATGCGAAGCCAGTACTACTACTTCAGTGCTCGGGTACCCCAATGAAACAGTTTCTAGACAATAATTATATACTTTCGTTCCATATCAAATGCAATTTTGTTTATGGTCTATGATAGCTCATTAGCATGGATATAATAATGTGTTTATTTATAGAACACTCGCTACAAGTTCACTTGTTAACTAACATCAAGTAAACTTACATTACTTACATTATATGTACATACTAGCTGCCCCCACGAACTTCATTTCTCCTTAAAGTGATTTTACTTAGCCTACCTTTTTAGTACATACCAACATGGAACATTTTGCTATACTACCCTAGAGACTGTTCGGTTTTTTGGAATGAAAACTTTTTAGGGGTTTCTGTGAATTTTTCTCTACATAAACCTCATAAGTCATAAGATTTTAATTAACAAATAAAAAATATGGATTGATCGTAGAGGGGTGAAAACTAAGGGTGATATGTATATTCTGTATCATAAAAAAATAAAAACAAAGAAATTATCTAAAAAATAAAAATAAAAATTTAGGGGTGGACAACCCTTATCACTTATGGGTATGCAAAATAGATAGTAGCTGATTCTCAGACCTACTGAATGTGCATACAAAATTTCATAAAAATCGGTCAAGCCGTTTCGGAGGAGTATGGTAACTAACATTGTGACACGAGAATTTTAAATATAAATATTGATTATAAACAATATTTATTTGAAACCAGGGCAAGTAAAGTTTTAATTAAGACTTGCATTGTAACTCAAACATTAATTGTTAATGATGATAATTTGACCGAAAATCATTTTGTAATAAATAATTACCTAACATGCGTTTGCAAAAATAGTCACATTAATGGAATGATTCAAATTTACAAGAAACTAGTTAAATAAGTTTTGTTTTTAAAGCCAAGAATTTTGCATTTTGTTATTTTAAAACACATATGGTCTAATTTTGTTTATTGACATTACCAACAAGTTTCGTTTGGCAGTAAAATACGGAACAAACGAAATTCCCGTTCGTCGAGACAGTCATGAACTGTCGTATTAAATTTCCACGCACAGCCTCCGTCCAGTTTATTTACCGTGTAGCCTCTAAGGGGTGATTTACATAGACGTCGAGGAAGTCTGAAATAAGGGCACAATATACGCAGTTGCATGGTACTGAACAATAGATTCGGTTGTTACATAAATACCAGAAGACCACTAACCCGGTTCTCGAAATTGTTTCTGTGGATTATAATAGTTTGTTGTGCATACGTAGGAGTAGAAAAATCAATTATAAAATTATAAATTGCTTTTAAACCGATCTAACAAGAAGTTATAATATTTTCGAAGTTTCAATTCTCGTGGCGCGTTAGGGAAAAATTATGAGAGTAAATTTTTTCTTTAGTTAGTGTCGTTTTTTCTACAAACGTAGAATAAGGCGAGAAATAAAATTTTTGAAAAGATTTTTATCTTGTTACGCCAAAGAAGTATAACTTTCAACGCGTGTACACACACGTTTTTTTATTGAAATCTATGAAAAATTTAAACTTAGTTAACTTTTAACACCAAGTGTGGCGACTGCGACAATGTTGGACGTAGATAATATAGGATAAATAAATATTAAAAAACTGTTAGAACCAATACTAATAAAACAGCAATTTAAATAATAATTTTCTAAAACCACGTCAGGCTGCTATTGTGCTCGATATACTCTTTTTTTTTAGATAATATAAGAGTTTTACAGTGCAATTTCATAGGTATATTCTACACAATTTCAATCAGTAGAGTGATCATATGCCACAGCTGCGCTGGTTCATTTCGTATGCTAATATGTAACATATGCGCTTCATTAATATCACTGTGGGTTGTATGTCTTTTGTAGGATATGAAAGTATTTTCTACTAAATAGTGGTTAAACTTTGAAAGTTAAACAAAAAACAAAGTGCCTAGCAGCGGACAAATTTATCTCCTGTGATGTCGACTAACCTTTTTGCTATTTCTTGAAAACTGATTTCAGCTTATAATAGAATTATAACATACTTATTTATTTTTATTGTTTTACATAATTTGAACTTCTATTTATTTGACTTTTTAATTACTACTACAGAAATAACTTTCCCGAAAGATTTCAGTTCATTAATTAAACCTGTACTATTGTTACGGGGTGTTCTGAAAGGATTCTGATAGCAGAACATTAATCATTGTAGGTGAGACGCGCTAAATAAAAGAGTTCTTATCGCAACCTTAATGGGTTTGCAGTTTAATGCGAAATAGCGGATAGATTTCAATATCTTTTAAGTTATTTATATTTTATACACGCTAGTGCCATTTCTCAGGTCCAGTTAAGATTCGGCGAGTAGGTGACAGTAACCTTCACTTTGATTTCAGATTCTAAGCATATTAATTTATTGAAAACCTAAACCTAATTTTGTATGTATGTATCCTACGGTAAATACTAATTTCACTAATATATAAATTTTTAATTTAAATTTTAATTCGTTCTTGCTTAAATGAATTCCTAACAAAAAGTATAGTCAAAGGTTGAATAACGACGCTCTACGCCCCTGACTTGCGAACTGTTATTAAATGTAAATTTAGAATTAATTTAACTTCTTTTCTGACGTTCATAAGTGTTGTTTACCTATATGAATAAAGTTATTTTGACTTAGACATTGACGCGCCTTTAGAGATTTTTCCTACTAAGTTTAGCTCTCATGTAGCCAGAGTCGTTTAATAACAGTTGGTGGTTATTTTAAAAGTAAATGGATTCGTAATCAAGCGCTTGTTAACGTTAATAATATCACTAATTAAATAATCAGTCATTGAATTTTACAGCTGAGTTCCAGCGTTCTATAACTATCTAATATATAAAATTCTCGTGTCACAATGTTCGTTCCCATACTCCTCCGAAACGGCTCAACCGATTCCTATGATTTTTTTATGCATATTCAGTAAGTGTGAGAATCGGACAACATCTATTTTTCATCCCCTTAAATGTTAAGGGTGGTCCCACCCCTAAGTTTTTATTTTTATTTATTAGACAAAACTTTTTGTTTACATTTTTTTATGATACAGCATTCAAAAATACATACAACCCTTAATTGTCACTCCCCTACCATCAACCCCAATTTTTTATTATAGTAGATAGTTATTTTCATTGAAGTAAAAACATGTTTCCTAGAAATAATATACATGGCAAAACTAGGTTTGCCGGGTCAGCTAGTTAATCTTATAAGAATAAGATGAATGTCTTTTAGTCAAACTTTTGTTTATTAAAATCATGGAATAACACAACATTTGTTTATAGTTTATTCTATCAAAATTATAACATTTGCTTTTAGTTAAAAACAATACGGTTCGGTTCATTTCAGTTACATTTAGCTAGTACTGGTAATATAATGTAATAGACAAATCCCGTCCAATGCATCAGCAGTAGAGCTTCAGTA
Organism: Pieris macdunnoughi; assembly: GCA_905332375.1. NCBI lineage: Eukaryota > Metazoa > Arthropoda > Insecta > Lepidoptera > Pieridae > Pieris > Pieris macdunnoughi. Next base: position 3,532,230 of record CAJOBZ010000013.1, on the reverse strand, counting down.
ATTACGCGTCAAACAAAGGGACATATGTAAATATACGATATTACGTGGCTACGTGGACAGACAGACGTATGTGGAAATTATACAGTTGGTGTGATATTTGGGTAAGTACATCGAATTTGCAACTTCATCACTTATTCAATAGGTAAGTAACGATAACATTTAAGAAAAGCAATTGGTTATAATTAGTGTTACATCCTACGTTTATCCACTTTTATGACTTTCATCATGCATGCTCGTCGGCTTAGGGTACTTCAGACTCGTTTCTTTTTCTAGTACGTCCTGGATTTGGTCCAGGTATGTATGACAAGGCCTATCCGAACGGTTGCCTTGTATATCCTACTCGCAAACTACTTCTCATTCATAATGGCCAATTCCCTTTCGTATCCTTGTCACTACGTCATATTTTATCCCATATTACTCCTTAATATGTAGTTAACATGTTGTTTATATAATGGAGTTCATATAAAAAATATACATTTGTAAATATTCAATAACAACTACAGTAGGTATACTGTGAGATGTGTGTTTGTGATAGTTTACTTTGAAGGTTTGAATAATTCTCTTCTTATGTATAATACATATAATTATATTAAAAAATATCCATTGTTTTATAGATACATTTTCTTAGCACGTTTGCTTTATATTTCGGAGCATTATATACGCCATTCTTACCGAGACTGCACATTTAAAGGCTGGTCATTAAATAGGGATTTCGAGGGTCGACTGGTCTAAAATAAAGTTAGTCTCCACACTATTGAGGAGTTAGTGCAGGTGATTAATACACTTTATTACTAATCTCGCCCTTCGGATGCGTCTTTATTGCCCTCATTTCAATATGGACCCGTTTATCTCAATGGAAGGCTTTATATGTATACAGGACTGGAGGTAATAGGCCTCAAACTAGTATTAACGCTTACTATTATTTATTTCGCATAAACTTTACTTAAAGAGAAATGCAATACACCGTAGGCATCTAAATGAAAGATAAGAATGCTATATAATAATTTTATTAAGATTATTACTTCATTTTAACCAAATAAAGAACTCTTAATATGTTATGCTCTTAAAGGCGATTCAGCTCTACGTACAAACTGTGGATTCATAAAAGAATTATATTAAGCAAGATAAGAATTAAAAGAAAACAAAGCTGGCATGGGACATCTTTCTGTGTATTCTGCACATGTACATATATTTGTGGGCCTCTCTGCATCACTGTCAATCTTATCAATCGTTTCTTTTGAGTTTACTAAACTTGTTTTTACGTTTACTAAACTAAAAAAAATGATTCTTTTTGATTAAAGATTTATTGAGATTCGATTGGTCTTTTTAATCATTTGCTTACTTAACTCAAAAGAAATGATTGAGAAGACACGGTAACCACCTTAATATTTTAATTTTGATTTCAAGCGTAGAGCAAATTGTTAATTGTTACTAAATCTCCCTCTTCATAATTCCTACTTTTCTTTCCTTTGTTATGATAACAACATAATTAATTTCTGTATAGGATTCAAATCGTAGACAAGTCTCGTGATAATTGCAAACATTATTATAAAATTTAAAACACTATGTACTTCATGGTACTTCATGAAATTCTTCTGAATAGATTATGTAGTAATAGATATATGTATGGTGTGGTATGGTACCAAGAAAATTCTGAAGTAAGTTGAGCACGAACTGAAAACTATAGGTTCAAGAGTATTCGACAGCCGGAACGCTCCGAATTGCTTAGTGCCTACACTATGTCAAATTCTCTCTATCGACGTTCCAGTTAACCTAGGGTATTGCTATTCCATAATTCATACCACATAAATCAAGGTATCACCGATCTAACGTTTATCGTTGAGCACACAAACATATAAATTACGTAATATCCGTTGCTGTCTGAAGTGATTCTGTTACTACTATAATTCATGAATTAACTTCGTTGAGGATATAGGCTAATAACACAAGCATATTAATATTTAATTACATTTTTAAATTTTGGTTACAATTAATTTATTAATCGTATTGTCCGAGCGTCTTTCAACATTGTGTCGTGATAGCTCCACTTTACGAATATTTTTAAAATCTTTTTTAAAGTCTGACAATGCACTCGTACCATTAATATGGTGAGATCCAGTGTGAATTAACGATCAGCTGTTTTATTCTTGTGCTAGAAAAAAGGTTTTTGACCTTCATTTTACATTCAAAACTATTTGAAATTAATTCTTTGCCAATTCAAATATATACGCTAGGGTTATTTGATATAGTACTCTTATGTCAGTCAATTATAATTGACAGAAGAGTTAATTTTACACATTGGCAGAGATAGTAAAGACAAACCAGATTTTGAACTAGTTTTAAATGCCATTAAACATATATTAAGTGAAACTCCAATACATTAACAGAATCTCTAATGAATTTCTCGCTCATTTGGTTAATTATAGCCCGCGGATAAATTGGAAATGCGTAATATGTCCCTTATTAATTACAAGAGTAAATTAAATTATTGTACGACTCTATTTCTCAAACTACGAAACAGATTTATTCAATAGGTATATACTAAAATAAAAAGGTGTTTATTTAGAGATCCTTTTAAGAAAAACATACCCTGGATTTCCAGTTTTCCATAATTACCTAATATTTATATCACTATTTTATTTTATGCTCCGAGTAGGTTAGAGAAAACCCGGTAGAGCGATGATGCGTTGATGGGTTGGAGTTCTCAAGAACCTCGAAACAAAACGGGTTAGAAGTCGAACACAGGAAGCACGTATTAAACTGCGATGGCGAAATAATTTTTGAGGAGGCTAATGCCCTCATAGGGGTTGTATAGCCATTGATGATGATGATTGATCCGTAGTATAAAACAACCAACTTATACTAAACGAAATAGCAGGTAAATAAACATTATTCTATTACTGTGAGAGGAAATAGGAGGTTCTAATGGGGAAAAAGTTTAGTGAGTTTAGTGAGTAACAATACTAGAAAATTCTGAACGAAGTCTTGTGTTAATTGTTGAAATCGACATCAGTTTACAGAGTAGCGAGATTAGCAGCTAATTACAAAATAGGCATCTGCCTATTTTGTAATTAGCTGCATACTGCGACTTTGATCGTACAACGACACCATAGCTTAGGGTTTATCTCAACTACTATTTAGGGCTCAAATTCCCAATCCTTTTTTATTTACACTAGCAGCCCCCGCGAACTTCGTTTCGCCTTAATATGATTTTTTACTTGGCACACTTACACTTTTAGTAGCTACTGTATACCACCATATGGAACATTTTGCTTTTCTATTCTCCATAAATACTGTTCGCTTTCCAGGAATAAAACCTTAAGTATGAGATAAAACTATTTTTAAATATTTTTCCAATGTTTTTCTCCATAAAAACCTACTTCTGAGAGAAATAAATTAAATTTGATAATGAATCAAACTTCAAAATTTCCAATGTTGAACTCTTTCTATACTATCCAATTTCTGATCAATGTCGATATTTCAGAGACTACCACATTGTAATAAAGTAATTTTAGAAATATTGTGTGTAATAAAGCGATTATATTTTGAAATATAAACTGAAGTCTTATTCCAAGTAGCCTGAGGCGTATGTGAAATCTAGAAACGTTAAGTCGGCTGTATATCAACTTTTAACTTGTTATCTATTTCGTCCCTACCATTTGCAGGCGAATTTAATATATTTTAATGTTATATGCCAAAGTCTTAGTTGGCGGAAACCGCATACAAACTGGATGCCCCTGTTATAATAATAATAATAATATTTTTTATTAATCAGACAAATACAGTCCATTGATTGATTAGTGAGTTAGTAACAATAGTTTCTTAAGATCTATGTTAGTAGAATTAGTAAAAATAAGGAAAAAGTAGTTAAATAAAAACTATCAGGTACAAAGCCCTGCCGAGATGTCGGAGCAGTGTCGTAAATAGGGGCACTCCATTCTCTCGACTATCATCCGTAAGATGTTGCTGGAGCTGCCCCGCACCCGGCGCACCGCTTTCGCATAGTGGCGAAAAAGCAATCCACCCGTTATGATTTCTGGCCAAATAACTATTCTGGTTTGAAAGACACAGAAGGCTACTTCTACTTTCCTGAAAGACCAGATCCACAGCTGACCGCTTGGGTAAAGTTTGGTAGGACAGCCAAATAATAAAAAAGAAAAAAGGGTTCGCTTATTGTACAGTCTTGTCTTTCTTATTTTTCTATATGGCACGGAAATTTCAATATGTTACAAAGATATTATTTAACTTCAAAATATATATGTATAATATATTATTATATTGTTTTAAATACATGTTACAAATGTTTTTTTTATTTGGGATTATATTAATGAATTCTTTATTAAAAAGTTGAAAAACAGAACAGTAGTAACAAAGACAGCTGGGAGCGAAACATGCATTATGTATTGGTTTTTATAACGGACTTCAGAAAATGCAATTTGAAACAAAGTATCAAGTTTAATGCGAAATCAGATTAAAAATACCTTTAAAGATTTATTGCGCTTTATAATCTACCAGAAAATTTAGTTTATTAAACATAACGCTAACCATATTATTTCGCTAGTAAGGAAATAAATTAACCGTATCGCATTTATATAATATTATAGCAATAAAGCCGAAGATTTGCGTAATATAATAATAAAATATATGTACTTACTTCGAGTCCAATTATCATTCTTAACTATAGAACAAAGAAAAAAACATAATGAGAACTTTATCCAGGCAATTTATATAATTATTCATCTTAAGCACCGTAATAATAATTAAAGTTCAGGTGGAAGGTTTATTACATCTCAAATTAAAATCAGCTGAGATAATCCGTCAAGCAAAATTACCGAAAAACAACAGGGTAATTTAAAATTCCAGTTTTGAATGTATTTGTTCTCTTAATATATATATGAGTTTTTAAATTTAGTTAAAAAAATATTTACGAAAACGACAATATGTATTTTTCCAGTAGTATCTTTACAGGTTTACAGATAAAATACATTAGTTATTATATCTGCAATTTGATGTTCACTCCTGGAGTATTAGTTTATATTTTGAAAAAGGAATGATGCTGCTGTTACTTTGTTTGTAATAAGATACATACGTCGTAATATAATATATTTATTATAATATAATATAACTCAGTAGAATGTAATTAGTTATACCTAGGCCTTTTCATACATCGTTGAAGTAAGAGAGTTTATATAAATACAAGGCAAAGTATTATTTGAACATAAAAAAACCTTATTAATATATTTTTTACATATTATATAATTAAGGTATTGTTAACTGTAACTGTATTAAACTTATATCAGAAAGGGTATTTCCATTCCTTAAATCTCATCTCCGGGTAAGTGAAATTTAATAGTTTTACAAATACCTTCCTGCGTCTATTGAATGTGTGGCACCGGTAATATTTTTAGCTAGATCGCTTGCTAGAAAACTAATTAAAGCAGCCACATCATTGGGTTCAGTTAATCTTCCCAAAGGTGTATCCTTTACCATTTGTTCAAAATATGCATTATACTGATCGTCATTAAAACCCATTCGAGTAAGTAAATTAGTTGCTACTAAACCTGGATTGACGCAGTTTGCACGCACACCATCTGGTCCTAATTCTACAGCGAGATTTCTGGTAAACTGATCCAGCGCAGCCTTTGACATTGTATATACTGTTATATTTGGTACAGACTTCGATGAAGATACACTAGATACTGTAACGATATTTCCTTTTGTCTTTATCAGATGTGGTACTGCTAACGATGTTAGATAGAAGGTACCTCGAACATTTGTATTCATAACAATATCATATGCTTCTAGAGTTGTAGTTTTGATTCCACCACTTTTTGAAATTCCACAATTATTCACTAACACGTCCAGTTGCTTGAAGTGGTCTAATGTTTCTTTTATAAGTCTTTCCACATCGGCTTCCTTCGTAATATCAGCAACAATAGCTAAAGGCTTAAAACCTTTTTCCTTTTCACACATTGCGACTGTCTCTAACAGGTTTTTTTCATTTTGCCCAACAAGTGCTAGTTTAGCGGACAGTTTTGCTAAATATAGAGCAGTAGCGGCACCGATACCCGAACAAGCTCCAGTTATAAGTACTACTTTGTCAGTGAAATCCATTTTATTGAAATACAAATTATAAACGTGTTTTCTATTAAAATTTTCCTCAAGAAATGTGCTTAAATTGCGGATGTTGGATGTTATATATTGAAATGAAGTGAGAATTAGTTGTAATATTTCTTGTGTAATGTTTTTGGACTTTATCATTACTATGAAAGCAAAGGTCGTACGATGAAAAAAGTTATTAATGTTTCCTAGCCTATGTAACCAGTACTTAATTACTTAATACTTTTTTTATATCTATTTGATGGTAAGGTATGAATAATACCCGTAGGTTTAAACAAATTAGCCGTTTAAGTGTATAAAAAAAATATTACTTATCACTTTATTGGTTTAGCCGTGAATACAAGCCACAAAAAATTATTTAGTAAAGGTGTACCGTATATATTGATAAATGTCATTACTGCCCTGCGATTCTGTAACTCACTTTTGAAAAGGTGGGAGCTTGTAGTTTATTGTTTATCAGAATGCCAAATCATAAAATGACTGCTTCACGTCTGATTTGAAAGCGACCGCCGATGCGAAAACCGCTGTGTGAGTTCGAAAAGTGAGTTACAGAATCGCAGGGCTGTATGGCCGATAATGGTAGAGTATGGGAAAGGTAATTTTAGTGAAAGTGTTGAAAGCGATGATTCTTTTATTTCCGTTGAAAGTGTTGGAGGAAAGACTTGGTTACAAAATACAAAATGATAAAAACTTCAAAATTCCATTAAACGATTTTATATTGCAATACCTATGTGGATTTTACACCGATTTTTTTAAAAGAAGAAAGTGGGACACTATTTTTCGGATTGTAATGGCGATTTTGATTGTTAATATTTTATACGGTAGTTTAATTTAATTAAAGCGTTCGTGTACAATGTTCCTGTACCAGATGCCTTTGTCTTGAGAGCATTCATTAAAATAACATTATATTTAATAAAAGAAGAACGAAAGAAAGCTCATATAATGTTAAGTGATACTGTCGCCCATGGACACTCTCAATGCCAGAGGGCTCCCGAGGGCGTGGTCGGCCTTTGAAGAATTTGTACGCTCTTTTCTTGAAGGACCCTAAGTCGATTGGTTCGAAGATACTTCACTGGGCAGCTGGTTCCATATAGTGGTGGTGCGCGGCAAAAACTGCCTCAAAAACGTTCAAGGTGCAATAAGCAGGAGGGTAGTTTTAAGAGTTTATACAAAGCAAGCAATTGTTATATAAGGTTTGATTTTTACCTTTTAATCTGCCTAACTAAAAACTATAACTGACCTCATAAAGTTTTATCGTTTACTTCTTCAATAGCACTCCTCATTTCTGAAGATCGTGTTAATGGCCCACTACTTCCTCCACTCTCCCCTGTCTATGGCTAATTGTTTACATTTCGACTTAATTATTTTCAGATAAACAAAATCATTGTTGTAAAGGTGTCAATACCTACTTGTTACGTTGTTTTTACCTATTTATGGAGCTCGCAAAAATTGAGGTAGATAAAAAAAGAACTTATATAATATATATGTAGAGATGAATAAGATTTACTTTACGTCACGTGAATGTAAAACATTACTGAATTGTATGCTTAACAATGATACTACTTAATTACTTACTGATACCAAAATAAAAAAGATGATACAAATCTCTATAAAATAGTTGAAGTTCTAAAATATTAGTAACATTGGCAGAAATTGCCATTGCAATTAATTGAATTTATTAAGAGTTTGTAAATGCACGGTGAAATTTAAAGGGACCCTTCAATAACTCTAGTGACTCAATGTAAAATTTGAATACACATCTAAATATGATGGCGAGGTTCCCCATTTAAAAATATATTCACATGACATATAGAAATTTTGGCAACACTTCAATTAATCTATAAATCTTAGCCTTGCAACCCTATATGAATTCATTTCAGTTGAAAAAAATCGCAGAAAGGCAGAGGATGCATTAATGTTGCTAGATATAGTTCCATTCGAGTTCACGTTGTGGCGATTCATATCTGTGAATGTTTCACTGCCATTTCAATTCTTTGCTCTGCTAACTACCTACGTCATCGTGACTATGCAATTTATGCATGTGTTTGGATAATATTTAATTGTTAAATTAATAATTAGTTTTTAGAAACCCTTGTATCATCTTGCATAAGTATTGTCATTAATCAAAAGATTGTATGTGTTACAGTGCGTATTGCATTTAATAAAGTGAATAAATATTGATTTTATTTATTTTTTATTTTAAATTTGCTGTAGCATGCTTTGGGGCTCCAGATTCGCTGATAAATCAAGTTCCAATAATTTGGCTCAGATTTTTAAGATTTGGTTTTAGTCCAAATATTAAACCAAATAGGAAATATTTAATATAAATATTATTATTAGTTGAGCAATAAGAAAATATAGCATCCTAGCTAATGTTATAAATGCAATAAACATCACGCTGAAGGACAAACAATCAGTTAAATACCTTTTCGTTGATTTACATCCGCAAACAATATGTTTAATAACAAAGCAAGTTTGTACGTTGTAATTTAAGTAATTTAAGAGCAGTGGCAAGTATAAACTAAGTTGTATTTAAATTTCTGTTGGAAAAAAAATTATAAACCAACCTTCCCGTCTCCAGTTACATCGACTCTCTTCTAATTGGACACGAGGGAAACGAGTCACTTTTAATAAAGTGCTTTGCGCTGCTCATGAGAACCTAAAACGCCAGGCCCCTTATAAATATATTTTTGTTCTCTTAATATTAACTTCGATGTAAGTTTTTAATTTTAGTTATAAATATTAATGAAAACGACTTAAGGTTTACAGATAATATACAATAGTTATTATAAATTTTGATATATATATATGCAATTTGATAAGACAACAAATACATTATGTCAAAAAATAAAAATTTACCTTCCCGGAACCCCTCCACTAACACTTGAACTTTATGACATGGTATTAAAGTTCAAATTGACTTTTAAGTATTATTACGAATATTATGTAAATAGAAAAGTGTTGTTTTTAGACTTTCTCACTCAATTTTTTAAACTTTTCTCTCCATAAGAACCATCCTCGTACTTCAAAGAATATTAAAAAAAAAGAATTGGCCAAATCGGTCAAGTAGTTTTCATGTTATGTCGTGACAACGGAAAACGGGTTTCATTTTATATACATAGACTAGTGGACCCCACAGACGTTGTCCTGCATGATATTTAAAGCGATTAGGATATTAAGCAAAGTATGAAAGTACCGACTGCAGTGCCATCTGCCGGGCTGATTTGTGAATCTAAACCATTCCCAGATCTCCTTGAACACACACAAAAAATTTCATCAAAATCGGTCCAGTCGTTTGAGAGAAGTTCAGTGACATACACACTCACAGAAGAATTATATATATAAAAGATAATATAGGACGCTAACTAGAATGTAATTAGTTATACCTTGTCCTTTTGATACATCGTTAAAGTAAGAGAGTTTACATAAATACAAGGGAAAGCATTTTTTGAACATAAAAAACTTTATTAATATATATTTACATGTTATATAATTCAGGTATTGTAGACTGTATCTGTATGAAACTTCTATCAAAAAGGGTATTTCCATTCCTTAAATCTAATCTCCGGGTAAGTGAAATTTTATAGTTTTACAAATACCTTCCTGCGTCGATTGAATGTGTGGCACCGGTAATACTTTTGGCTAGATCACTTGCTAGAAAACTAATTAAAGCAGCCACATCAATGGCTTCAGTTAATCTTCCCAAAGGTGTATCCTTAACCATTTTTTCAAATAATGCATTACACTGATCGTCCTTATAGCCCATTCGACTAACTATATTAGTTTCTACTAAACCTGGATTGACGCAGTTAGCACGTACACCATCTGGTCCTAATTCTACAGCGAGATTTCTGGTAAACTGATCCAGCGCAGCCTTTGACATTGTGTATACTGTCATATTTGGTATAGACCGCGATGAAGTTATACTTGATACTGTAACGATATTTCCTTTTGTCTTTATCAGATGTGGTACTGCTAATGATGTGAGATAGAAGGTACCTCGTACATTGGTGTTCATTACAATATCATATGATTCCAGAGTTAGAGATTTGATTCCACCGCTTTTTGAAATTCCAGAATTATTGACTAACACGTCCAGTTGCTTGAAGTGGTCTAATGTTTCTTTTATAATTCTTTCCACATCGGCTTCCTTCGTAATATCCGCAACAATAGCTAAAGGCTTAAAACCTTTTTCCTTTTCACATATTGCGACTGTCTCTAACAAGTTTTTTTCATTTCGCCCAACAAGTGCTAGTTTAGCGGACAGTTTTGCTAAATATACAGCAGTGGTGGCACCGAAACCCGAACTAGCTCCAGTTATAAGTACTACTTTGCCAGAAAAATCCATTTTATTGAAATAAAAATTATAAACGTGTACACTATTTAAATTTTCCTCAAGAAATGTGTTTAAATTGCGGATGTTGGATGTTATATATTATTAATTACATTTTTTGTATCTATTTGATGGTTAGGTATGATTATATCCGTAGGTTTAAACAACTAACGGTTAAAGTAAATAAACAAATTATTACATATCATATTGTAATAATTAAGTTGAGAATTGACCAGATTTAGACTTATTAGTCTAAAATTTCGTATAGCTTTGTGATCTTATATCTCATATCGCACCGGTCAAATCCTGAATTAGTAATAAGTATGTATATATATTGATCGTGCACCTCATATCGATTTAATTTTCATATTTAATTATGTTTAAATGACTGTAGGTAACTAATTAAAGTAATTAATATATATTGACTACTAGCCACAAAAACTAAGTAGTAAGTAAAGGTGAACCGTACATATTGATTAATATTATAACTATATGGCCGATAAAGATACGAGTATGGGAAAGGTTATTACAGTGAAAGTGTTCAAAGCGATGATTGCTTTATTACCGTTAAAAGTGTTGGAGTAAAGACTTGTTTACCAAGTACAAAATGATAAAAACATCAAAATTCCTTAAAACGATTTTTATATTGCAATACCTATGTGGATTTTACACCGATTTTTTTAAAAGAAGAAAGTGGAACACTGTTTTTCGGATTATAATGGCAATTTTGATTGTTAATATATTATATGGTAGTCTGAAAAGCATGCAACAGCAAATAAACTTGTATTTTTTTTCAATTTAATCTTATAGATTATACTCTAGCTGTAATATTGTCCTTAGTGGGTGGTAATGTCCTACATTATTGTCATAGAAAATTGCGTAAGTTGGAGTGTCAAATGAGATGGCGTAAAATCAATCTATCAATGTTTATAACTGTTTCAATTGTTTTGATACTTTTCTTTGAGAAATCCTTTATTGGATGGGGTTTTTATAACAGTTTCAAAGAGCGTTTTTCATTGGATTATAATAGCAAAGATTTAGTTGGTTTTATTACATGGTATTTGGTTAAATTCGGAATTATTTTTAACGATTTCTTTAGAAACTTGACGTTTGAATGGATCTGGAGCTATATGAGAACGTTGAGGAAGACATTCCAAGATAAATCATTTAAGAGAAAAAAACTTGTATCAAATTTGCAAACGGATGATATTCAAAGAGTTATTTTTGGCTACATTGGTATTTTGGACAGTCCTAATTCTATGGGATTAACATTTAAGATTTTGGTAAATATGTCTTATTTGTTTTATGCTTATATTAAACTCATTAATGCATTTCCGATGGTAGAATTTATGTAACTGTTATACGCTGGCGCAGTTTTATAGCAGTTATTAAATTCCTTATTTCTATTTATATTAATGATTTATTTGATTCCCCTCTAGCAGCGAATAGTAGTATCCTTGTTAGAACCGTTTCTTTGAAACGGTAAATGTAAGACGTAAGTCTATAAATATGATTATGTAAAAGTAATATTATCTTATACTAGCTGCGCCCGCGAACATCGTTTCGCCTTAATATGATTTTTTACTTAGCCTAACATTTTAGTAGCTACGTACCAACATGTGGAACATTTTGCTATGCTATCCCATAGAGAATGTTCTCTATTTCGGAATAAACACCTCAGTACTACATAAAATTATGTATTTTTTTATGTTTCCAATGTTTCTCTTTATAAATACTTGCCTCAGAGTTTACGGAAAAAATAAATAAAAAAATACTTTAATTGGTCTAGCCGCTTTTGCGCTTAGCAACATATTTTGCCATGCATTTTTATTTATATAGATAAGAAATTTTGATTCGTTAAATCTTTGCATAGAAAAACATCTTATGTATACAAATATGTTTACAATTATGATGTCGTTTGGTTTAGATATATAAACATTTATTAAGATATAAAACGATGTTTGGGAATAAGAAGAGGTAAGTTCTTATGGTATTTTTTCTTTTCAGATATTTTGGAATTTTTCCTTCGCATTTATCTATATACTGATAACCACTGTTGGAATCGTCTACACCCCCGACAGAGAGGTATTAAAGTAAAGTAATAAATTCATGCGTCATACTCGTGAACGGGTGCTACTTGTGGTGACTGGTCGTACTTGAATTCGTGTATGATGTGTGTGATGTTAATTATTTCGACTATGTGTTTGCGTGTTGTTCCCACGAGAATGTAAGTGCGTGCTCCTATTTCACCATGCCTCCTGCTGATAGAGGACAACTCTTTGTTTTTAATTTATGTTATTATTATTAATTACTTAAGATGTCATGTGGAACATGGTTTAATGGTTGCAGCTCCTTACAAACGTTGTGTAAAAAAAAAAACATGGCGATTAAAAAGAGTGGCGGAGAGTTTTTTTTTTTTTTATTTTTTTTTATAAAACGGGGGGCAAACGGGCAGGAGGCTCACCTGATGTTAAGTGATACCGCCGCCCATGGACACTCTCAATGCCAGAGGGCTCGCGAGTGCGTTGCCGGCCTTTTAAGAATTGGTACGCTCTTTTCTTGAAGGACCCTAAGTCGAATTGGTTTGGAAATACTTCAGTGGGCAGCTGATTCCACATAGTGGTGGTGCGCGGCAAAAACTGCCTTGAAAAACGCTCAGTTGTGGAACGGCGGACGTCGAGGTGATACGGGTGGAATTTCGTATTCTGTCTCGACGTCCGATGATGAAACTCAGCTGCAGGTATTAATCCAAACAACTCCTCTGAACACTCTCCATGGTAAATGCGGTAGAAGATGCAGAGTGACCCCACATCTCTACGCAACGCCAAAGGATCAAGCCGCTCGGAGAGGGATTGGTCGTCGACGATTCGAACCGCTCTGCGTTGTATACGGTCAAGTGGAAGGAGCTGGTACTGTGGAGCCCCCGCCCAGAGGTGAGAGCAGTACTCCATGTGGGGCCGAATTTGCGCTTTATATAGTTGCATGCGGTGGCCCGGAGAGAAGTACCGTCTCGCCTTGCTGAGCACACCTAGCTTTTTGGAGGCTAATTTAGCCTTTCCCTCCAAGTGACCGCGAAACTGAACGTCGTTCGATATGTCAATGCCAAGTATTCCAATGCTGGCTGTGGCTTTAAGAAGAGTGTTTTCGAAAAGAGGAGTAGCGACAAAGGGTGTTTTTCTAGCGGAAAACGCGCAAACTTGTGTCTTCTTGGGGTTAAATTGGACTAGGTTTTGTCTGCCCCAGTCTGAGACTCCACGTAGTAGAGTTTCGACTTCAGACACAAGTTTGTTCCGGTACTCATCAACAACTGCCCGAGAAATACCTGCCCGGCCAGTGTAAAAAGTATCCCCAGTGCTGTCATCCGCATAGCAATGAATGTTGCTAAGTTGCAACATATCATTGATATGCAAAAGAAATAGGGTCGGGGATAGAACACAGCCTTGTGGGAACCCAGCGTTCACAGGTTTAAGGTCGGAACATGCTCCGTCGGTGACGACCTTGATGCTCCGATCGGCCAGAAAGCTGGAGATCCAATCGCATAATTTCTCGGGAAGCCCATAAGCTGGAAGCTTCGAGAGCAGTGCTCTGTGCCACACCCGATCGAAGGCTTTCGCTATGTCCAAACTTACCGCCAGCGCCTCCCCCTTGGACTCAATTGCCTCTGCCCACCTATGGGTAAGGTATACAAGGAGGTCACCAGCTGAGCGACCACGACGAAAGCCGTACTGAGAATCGCTAATCAACTGGTGGCCCTCTAGATACCACAAGAGCTGGCAATTAATAATGGTTTCCATTATTTTGGAGAACAAGGAGGTTATAGCTATTGGGCGATAGCGGATAGGGTTGGACGGATCAGAGCGATCGCCTTTTTTAGGGATCGGATGTATCGAAGCGGTCTTCCAGCACTTCGGGACAGTGCCGAGCGAGTACAGGTACCGGAAAAGGCGCGTTAAGACCGGAGCCAACTCAGGAGCACAAGTACGCAGCACAATTGGGGGGATACCATCCGGCCCGCTCGACTTATGAATGTCCAAGGAAGATAGTGCTTTGCGGACAGCACGCTGCCAGAATGTGATTTCCGGCATCGAAGAATCACACCGCGAAATGGTCGGTGGTGATCTTCCTTGGTCATCCAAAGTCGAGTTGGACGCGAAGAGACAGCCCAAAAGGTCGGCCTTCTCCTTCGCAGTGTGGGCCAGAGAGTCATCCTCCCTGTGCAGTGGCGGAATGGCGGGCTGACAAAAATTCCCTTGGACTGCTTTGGCGAGAGACCAGAAGGCTCGAGTCCCTGAAGGGAGCTGGGCCAATCTCTCGCCAAATCTGGCAATGTGCTCTGACTTTGCCTTAGTGATTTCCCGTTTGAAGGACCTGGCGGCTGAGTTATATGCTGTTTTAAGTTCGCTGGTATTGGCATCACGAGATTTCGCCGCTTCCGCTTATGCCTTAGAGCATTCTCGCTTTCGACGCGAGGCCGCCTTGCAAGAACGTTTAAACCAGGGCTGAGACTTGCCACCGATCGGCACCGCAGAAAATGGAATAAAGAGTTCCATGCCCTGCAAAACCACTTCGGCGAAAGAGGCGGCGACGGAATCTGGAGCTTCCGGCGAAAAGCACATAGGCCCCCAAGGGTAGGACGCAAAGAAAGACCGCATCCCGTCCCAATCTGCTGACTTATAGTGCCAAATACGGCGACAACCCATAAAGCGGGGCCGTGAAGGGTGCGTAGATGGCACAGTACTCCGGACCACACAATGATCCGATGAACCCAATGGCGGGTCAACAGAGACTTGATAGTTCTCCGGATGTGAAGTCAGCAGAAGGTCCAACAAAGAGGGTTTATGACCATCGACATCTGGTATTCGCGTAATCGCAGGGACCATTTGTGTCAGGTCGTAGGCTAAAGCAAAGTCGTGAAAGGATCTTCCCGCGTGATCGGTGGTTTCAGAGCCAAGCCAATCGGCATGGTGGTCGTTAAAATCGCCAAGTATCACGATTTCAGCGGTAGGAACCCTTTCGAGCAGGGAATCTGTAGCCATTTGGATGTGCTCAATGAGTCGGTCAGTTTCGGTATTTCCGCTATGGGACCTATACAGGCATGCGTAGAATCGCGGATGGTCATCGCAGTCTACGCGCAGCCAGAGGTTAGATAGGTCCCTTGCTTCAAACGTCCCGAGGCGACGAGAACAGATATCCTCTCTGACGTACACGCAAACTCCCGCCCGCGGCTTAAATTAATGTTCCAATTTGTACCCCGGGTAGGAGAGGTAGGAAGTATCAGCCGGGGAGGAAATCTGAGTCTCGGTAAGAAAGAGCAAGGCCGGCTTCGCAGTCTCTAAATGGTAGTGGACTGCGTTGATATTGGAATTGAGCCCCCTAACATTTGTGAAGTCCACGGCGAGCATGGACGGGGGTGCCTTTGTTGAATTGCTCTGTTTGCCCCGAGAACGATAACTGTTTTTGTTGAGCGCAGAATTGCCCCCCCCAGACTACGAAGGGCAGCCTGTGCGTCCACCACCGGGTGCTGAGTGTCCCGGTGTTGGACGCCCAGAGGGGGATTCTCCACCACGAGCGCGTGTGGTACCCCCCTGGGGTATATTCTGTTTGTTCTGCACCTTCATATTTCATATGGGGGGAGGATGGGCTCCGGGAGTCTCCCTCACCGCACGAAACGCGAGTACAATAAGGCGAACCTATTGCATCACTTCACGCCGGTTTTCTAAGAGACAGTGGTACTGCCCCGGTCGTGCCTGCCCATTTGGCTGAAGCCCGAAGGCAACAGCATGGCACTCCCACTAGGAAAAAGCCTATTTATTACCTGACAAGTCATAAGTGTACAATGTGTTACCCATTGATAAAATGTTTTTTTTTTTTAATTTTTTTGATCTTATTGGGTATCTTAAGAGCTGATTTACTCAGGGTCAGTAACTGACTACAAATTCGAGGCAAGTCAGTGCTGACCCGAAAAAAACCCTGTGTAAACTGATTTGAAGTCAGTACAGTGGCTTGAAGTCAGCGCTGACTTGAATATTCGGATACGAATATTTTAAAGTCAGTTGGCGCCCCCCGCCACCCGCGCACCCCCGCGCCAGCCAAATAAACCCCGTGTAAACAGACAAGTCAGTGCGTGGTCACTGCCGCTGCGTTGTAGAGTGACCACGTTTTTTTCGCTGGCGATAAAAATTAAGCTTAGCGAAGACGAAACCTTAAAATTGGTGCAATTATATGGCCAGTTTGTACTCCGTAGAATCCACTAATCGCAATTGCTTCAGCAACAAAGCAGAGCCACCAGTTTCGTTTCTATCGTCAATCCATTTTCTTACCCATTGTCGTTTATTTTTAGTTATCTCATTTTCTACCATTTCTATTAACTCATTCAACAGCAAAATTGATAAATTTTTCAACAAATAATTAAATCGTCGTTTCAGTTGTTTTCGCGAATTCATTTTTCCCACTGACTTCACACACGTGTGGTCATCGTGAGAAACGCACCACTACTACTTACTTCATGTAAACAGTTAAAGTCAGCCGCGGCGCCGACATTGGCGGTGCGACTGACTTGTCTACTTACCCCGTGTAAATCAGCCTTAAGGGATATTATTACCGAAGTTGGAGTCGTTTTAGCTTTTGGTTTGTCAAGTTTCATTTTTAGTACGAATCTTCCACTTACCTGGTGTAAATCGGGTATCATGTCATTAAATCTGTGTGAAGATTCTGAGAGAAGTATAATGCCATCGCCAAATCCGTTAGGTTTAGAAACGCCTTATATTTAAAGTGTAATTATCATAAAAAACTTAACTACAGGAATATATTCATGAATTAATCATTGAAATGTTTTTACTTTTATTACAAAAATAATATTAAAAGTGCACGTAGTTGAATACATATATGGCACAATAATATAATTGGTAAATGTTTTATAACAAGTCAATAGCTATCCATAACTAAAAAGCTTGTTTAGTTGAGTGTTTTGAAGGTGGTGGATTTGTGGGTGTGGATACACCCTGTATTAACTGAATTTAAAATGCCTCAAACCTTACCTTCTCTTATGTGGATTGTTCTCAATTCACAGAATTTCTGTGGATATTATACAATCATATCTAAAATAAATATAATATAAATATCTATAAATAAATAAATCATTTATAAACGACACATTTTTAATATATTGACGCTAATATTATTGAAGTGAAGCTTCTGTAGGCGCATGAGGCTAAATTTTTTACGGAACATCACGTAGATGTGCAGCGTTTATGTCGAAGAAAAGGGAGAGATCGATTAAGACCGATTGAGAGAGAGAGTGAGAAGGGTGACCTACCTTATAGAAATTCTATTTTTAAAATTAAAATTTCGTAAAAATAATTTATGAAATATGTATACGTATTAGTATTTTATATTTTATGCAAAATAATTTATTAAAATCTCAAATGACGAATTGTAAATTAAAATGCTACGTGTTTAAATTATGTTTTGAAATAAATTTAAAAAATTAAATTTATTATTTCTATTAATTTTCGACACTTAATATTTTATCCTTTATCCCTCCCTCTAAGTCTCAGAAATCTAGTTTTAGATTTTTATAAATATGAACAATGAGTATGAGTTCTGACATGACGTGTTCTTTGTACGCACGCACTTTTTAATACTGCGTTTCATTCGTAAAAATGTTACCCTCATGCGTCTAAGGAAGTTTCACTTCAAAAAAGAATACAGTTTTTGTTTTAATAATAAATCTCGTACCTGCATCATTCTTATTGATAATTTAATGAACCACTCTGAGTTAATTTAACCAAGGGTTCGTGTAATAGTGAGTATAAGTTTCAGAATACAATGAAATCAATTTTTGCTTGTCAGATTTTTTTGCACAAAAGAAATTTGTGTACTATAAATATAAGGTATTATATTTACATGCTTCTGTGAAATTGCGTTTTTACATATTTTGACGTGATATACCTACGCTTCAATTGGAATAGTATATGCACCAGAATATGTTGTAAGTATGTGATTTTCTTACTTTATACATCAACCTGTAAAGGTTATACACCGAAAGCACCTGTAGTAAGAGGTAAAATAAGCATGCAGGTAAACAAGCGATGCCCAACCTTTGCAAGGAGATAGCACCAAAAGAAGTTTGGATAATATTTAATTCTAAAATATTTTAAAATTAAGAATTAATTTTTAGAAACCTTGGCATCATCATAAGTATAGTCATTAATCAAAAAAATAATATGTGTTATAGTGCGTAATATTAAGCGAATAAATATTGAATTTTATTGTTATTTTAAATTTGCTGTAGGATACCTTGGGGCTCTAGATTCGCTGATAAGTCAAGGTCCAATAATTTGTCTCAGAGAAAACCAAGTCTGAAAAAGCCTTGGTTTTTGTCCAAATATTAATAAATTGGGGACTAGGAAATATTTAATAAACATGGAGTTGTTCGGACTAATAACCGCAGCTGAGTTTCATTTTCGGACGACCAGGCAGAATACAAAATATCATCCGTATCACCTCGACGTCCGTCGTTCCACATGTGAGCGTTTTTTAATGCAGTTTTTGCCGCGCACCAACACTATGTGGAACCAGCTGAATTATTAATTTTTGGCAATGTGAGTCTCCATGGGCGGCGGTCACACTTAACATCAGGTGAGGCTCCTGCCCGTTAATAAAAACATAATACCCCAGTTATAAAAAGTGCGTGCGTACAAAATACCTACACAAGTGAAACTTCTTTGGCAAACTAATTTTTAAATCTTGTTCATATTTATACAAATCTAAAACTTTAGATTTCCGACTTTAGAGGGAAGGAAAAGGAAGATATGTCAGGAATTTAATGAATTAAATTGTCATTAAAATTTTAAAAGTGTCGAAAATTAATACAGATTATAAATTTAATTATATCAATTTATTTATTCTATAATAAAAACACGTGGCATTTTAATTTACGTCGTTTGAGTCGTCATTTGAGATTTCAATAAATTATTTTGAATAAAATTTAAAATATTTATATAATACTTCATAAATTCTCTTTACCTTCATGCTCATGATTTTGCCATAAGTATATCAAGATTTACATATATTATACATTAGTTATTATAAATTTTGATATATTTCAGCAATTTGATGTCCTGGAGTATATTTTGAAAAAGCAATGATACTGCTGTTAAGTTTGTTTGTAATTAAATAAACACGTCGCAATATAATACATATGTTTATTATAATAAAATATAGGACATTATTATTATTTTGATACATTGTTGAAGTAAGAGAGATTATATAAATACAAGGCAAACATCCAAAATACAAGCATTTCTTTAAACATAAAAAGAAAACGTTATTAATATATATTTATATATTATTTAGATATTGTAAACTGTAACTGTATTAAAGTTCTATAAGAAACGGTATGTCATTCCTTAAATATCATCCCCGGGTAAGTGAAATTTAATAGTTTTACAAATACCTTCCTGCGTCGATTGAATGTGTGGCACCGGTAATACTTTTAGCCAGATCACTTGCTAGAAAACTAATTAAAGCAGCCACATCAATGGGTTCAGTTAATCTGCCCAAAGGTGTCTCCTTTACCATTTTTTCAAATAATGCATTACACTGATCGTCCGTATAGCCCATTCGACTAACTATATTAGTTTTAGCTAAACCTGGATTAACGCAGTTTGCTCGTACACCATCTGGTCCTAATTCTACTGCGAGATTTCTGGTAAATTGATCCAGCGCAGCCTTTGACATTGTGTATACTGTCATGTTTGGTATAGACTGCGATGAAGTTATACTTGATACTGTAACGATATTTCCTTTTGTCTTTATCAGATGTGGTACTGCTAATGATGTGAGATAGAAGGTACCTCGTACATTGGTGTTCATTACAATATCATATGATTCCAGAGTTAGAGATTTGATTCCACCGCTTTTTGAAATTCCAGAATTATTGACTAACACGTCCAGTTGCTTGAAGTGGTCTAATGTTTCTTTTATAATTCTTTCCACATCGGCTTCCTTCGTAATATCCGCAACAATAGCTAAAGGCTTAAAACCTTTTTCTTTTTCACATATTGCGACTGTCTCTAACAAGTTTTTTTCATTTCGCCCAACAAGTGCTAGTTTAGCGGACAGTTTTGCTAAATATACAGCAGTGGTGGCACCGAAACCCGAACTAGCTCCAGTTATAAGTACTACTTTGCCAGAAAAATCCATTTTATTGAAATAAAAATTATAAACGTGTACACTATTTAAATTTTCCTCAAGAAATGTGCTTAAATTGCGGATGTTGGATGTTATATATTAAAATGAAGTAAGAATTATTTGTAATATTTCTTGTGTAATTTTTCTGTACTTTATCATTATTATGAAAGCAAAGGCCGTATCATGAAAAAGATATTAATATTTCCAACCTATGTAACAGTTACTTACTTAGTTAAATTTTTTTGTATCTATTTGATGGTTAGGTATGATTATATCCGTAGGTTTAAACAACTAACGGTTAAAGTAAATAAACAAATTATTACATATCATATTGTAATAATGAATTTGAGAATTGACCAGATTTAGAATTATTAGTCCAAAATTTCGTATAGCTTTGTGATCTTATATCTCATATCGCACCGGTCAAACCCTGAATTAGTAATAAGTATATATATATATATTGATCGTGCATCTCATATCGATTTAATTTTCATATTTAATTACCTATACCGTATATATTGATAAATGTCATGACTATATGGCCGATAATGATACGAGTATGGGAAAGGTAATTATAGTGAAAGTGTTCAAAGCGATGATTGCTTTATTTCGGTTAAAAGTGTTGCAGTAAAGACTTGTTTACCACATACAAAATGATAAAAACATCAAAATTCCTTAAAACGATTTTTATATTGCAATACTTCTGTGGATTTTACACCGATTTTTTTAAAAGAAGAAAGTGGAACACTGTTTTTCGGATTATAATGGCAATTTTGATTGTTAATATATTATATGGTAGTCTGAAAAGCATGCAACATCAAATAAACTTGTATTTTTTTTCAATAGCCTTGTTTAATCTTATAGATTATACTCTAGCTGTAATATTGTCTTTAGTGGGTGGTAATGTCCTACATTATTGTCATAGAAAATTGCGTAAGTTGGAGTGTCAAATGAGATCGCGTAAAATCAAGCTATCAATGTCTATAACTGTTTCTATCTTTTTGATACATTTGTTTGAGAAATCCTTTATTGGATGGAGTTATTATATTGGTTTTAAACAGCGTTTCTCGTTGGATTTTAATAGTAAATATCTAGTTTGTTTTATTACATGGTATTTGGTTAGATTCGGAATTCTTTTTAATGATTTCATTCGAAACTTGACATTTGAATGGATATGGATCTATATGAGAACTTTGAGGATGACATTCCAAGATAAATCATTTAAGGGAAAGAAACTTGTATCAAATTTGCAAACGGATGATATTCAAAGAGTAATTTTTGGCTACTTTGGTATTTTGGATAGTCTTAATTCTATGGGATTAACATTTAAGATTTTGGTAAATATGTTTAATTTGTTTTATGCTTATATAAAACTCATTGATGCATATCTGATGGAAGGGTTTATGTAACTGTTATACGCTGGCGCAGTTTTATAACATTTGGTGTAACTATAACGAACGAGACCTTACCTTACTTCGAAACATTATTCAGTTTCTTATTTCTATTTCGTTGATGTGATATTTGATTTCCCTTTAGTAGCGAATAGTAGCATCCCTGTTAAAACCGGCTCTTTGAAACGGTATATGTATGTGATTATGTAAAAGTAATAATATCTTGTATAAGAAATTTTGATGATTAAATCTTTGCATAGAATCATAGAAAAACAATACAATACATATATTATTTGTATACATAAGGTATATCGTTGTCGTTTGATTTAGATATATTAACGTTTATTAAGACATAAAACTATAATTGGTAATTGGTAAGTTCTTATGGTATTTTATCTTTTCAGATATTTTGGAATTTTTCCTATGCATTTATCTATGTACTGATAACCACGGTTGGAGTCGTCTACAACTCCACAAGAGAGGTATCTATACTAATATTATAAAGAGGAAAGGTTTGATTTTTTGTTTATCTGAAATAGGCTCCGAAACTACTGGACCGATTTCAAAAAAAATTTCACCGTTGGCAAGCTACATTATTCCCGAGTGACATAGGCTATGTTTCATTTAAAAAAAAAATAGGGATACTTAATAGAACTTGAATAATCTAACCCAAGGTGTAAAAAAATAAACAAAAAACTTCCTTCAATCGTGTGCGCTGCGAAAACTATTAATGATAGAACAAAATGATGAAATACAACTTTTCAGGACGGCATGTCTCTATCTTTTATAGTTACGTCACAATAAAGCGTCCTTTTATAATTTTTTTTTATTAAAATACCACCGCTAGAAATGGCTCTTTATTCGTACATAGGTATTGATCCTAATCAAAATAATTACATAAGCTACAATTTAATGGCATAACCACCAAAAAAGCATGGTGGATTGGTGTTCTCCTGCCGTTTCTCTTGAATAGTTTACTACTATGTAATAACAAAAATCTTAGCCACAGCAACGCTTGGCCGAGTCTACTAGTTTATAGATAACTAAATTCAAGTTGATTGATTTAATTTCGCTCAAATAGTGCTATTTTAGAAATCATTATAATTATATGTAAATATACATCTTTCCCATACGAGTTTGTGCATATGTTTGGCTGATATTTCTCTCGGTTCAACAGTTAGTTGATCAACCATTTATTGAGAATCAAACTAACTATTTGCCCATGGAGCCACCACTAAGCGGGTGTATATTCTATTTAATATCTATAAAATGGAAGTTATAAAAATGTTTCTGTATTAACTAGTGATCTAGTCTTCACTAGCAATACTAACTATATATGCAATTATTATTCATCAGGATCTGGATATGCTATATTTGTACGGAGGATTTAACTTATAATATAATACGACTAGTTTAATTAGGGACAGTTTAATTTTAAAATTTATACTGTCTCTCAGTTATTTGAGTGTTCTAAAACGTTCAGAAATCGTTAGGCAGTATACAGCAATATTATTTTACTAGGATTTGACAAAATGCACAAATTAGGGTCATACTTAAACCTATATTTACTTATCATAATTATATAAACAGTTTATGACTTTGTTGACTTGTAGAATAATTTTGTTTTAGGTGAATTCTTACATGGTAGCTGAAGCTCTGTACCACATAATCATTTTCTTCTACCCTTGTATTTTGATTGAGCTTACAAGAAGTGAAGTGGACAAAATTAAGCTGTTATTAACAGAAATATACACACTAAGCTCAGGTAATTAATATGACTAATTACTATACTATATAGTGTCAAGACATCTGATAATTTCCTGTTCAATATCTATGTTTTGTAATACCTACACTATATTCTTGCAAATTAATAATAATTACTGTTATTATCTACATCGTTTAGTAACTCTTAGGTCACTACTGAAGGCAGTACCTGGTCTATTATGTAGGGCCAAACTTTCACCATAAAGGTCATTGCGTGACTCACTATATTTATTTTATTATTGCACAATTCCTATTTACTTCTTTGATTATCTAATCATTGCGAATGTCCTGAAAATCGCTGTGTGTATAGAATGGTAAACAGTATAAAGAAACTATATGCCTATAAATGATCAATGATATATATATATATAACGTAAAATTGTAAAAACCGTTAGATTGTAATCTATCTCGCGAGATTATAAACTGTCGAAAGATTGTGAACCTCAGCGTACTGCTTACAATTTAACGTATTATTTATTCGTAGATTGTAATCATCGAAGTGAAACCGTCAAATTGTGAAAGGCCATTTCCTACTTTTCTATTGGTTAAAGAGATGTGACATTCTCGTTTTCTATTGGTTATAAGTGATGTGACATTCTCGGTAAATTAATCCAATCGATTATTTCCTCATTTGATGATTTTAAAGTTGAACCTAATCGAATCGATTATTTCCTCATTTGTTAATTTTAAATTTAAACCTAATTTAACCATTACTTGTCAAATGTAATGTAATGTAAAAATTTTCGGAACCATACACTAATTGAAACATTAAATTAATGTAATAGTATATATAATAATATAGAAAATGGCCGTTTCACAATTTGACGGTTTCACTTCGATAGATTACAATCTACCGAATAAATAATACGTTAAATTGTAAGCAGTACGCTGAGGTTCACAATCTTTCGACAGTTTATAATCTCGCGAGATAGATTACAATCTAACGGTTTTTACAATTTTACGGTGATATATATATATAATAGATTTAATCCGTGGCCCAAATTTAATTATTGCAATATTTTTATACAATAAAAATTATGATCACGTCTTATTACCATGGCACGGCACAAATTTGATTGGCCTAAAATGTCTAAGAATATTGTCTTTAATCGCTTAATAATTCATTTTAAATTTACATTGCAGATGACAAGATACTCACCAAAACAGAAGATGCCTTAATGCTACTTGAAGTGCGTCCATTTAAATTAGACGTGTTTCGCCTCATCTCTATTAATATTAGCCTGCCCTTACATTTCTTAGCTCTCATAACATCTTATGTCATAGTTACTGTACAATTTACTCACGTGTTTGGATAATTTTAATATTTGGTACACAATGTAAGATAATTTATATGTATTTTTGGAGTTTATTGGAGTTTACTCCTTAAGAAACGATTTGAGTTATAAGGCCCGGTACGGAAATTTTATGAGGAGTAAAATCAAGTGTAACACAAAAAGTTGAGGCGTTATGTAGAAAGAGACAAACATATATATCTGTAGGATTGAACGTGTAAAAGAATGAGATGGAATACATTACACAGACTTTTTTATTTTGAATTCACGTTTTGACAGCCACGTTACAACATTGTCAGTGCTGACAGGTGTATAAAATAAAAGTAGATTGTCTAGCGTGCCATAGAGTTTTGTCAATAGTAATGGTCAGTGAAATTAAAAATAAAAAGATTGTTCATTCTTATTCTTCTCTTACTATAAAGGTAACTTTGGTCACAGAAAGAAAATCCTATTTGGGCATAGATGATGTAGGTACGTTTTATTACTACTACAAACATTTATATTATAAAAACATATATTCTTACCACCTTTAGTATGAAAATATGGTCGACAGCCACAGAACATTATCGCCATTTTATCGTTCGTAAGGAGTAAACTCTAATCGTGCGTCGTAGCTGACACACACACACTTTTTTTTTATTTATAAATGTAACATACAAAATTAATTAATTAATCATAATATTTGGAACACAACGTAGCAAATAGATATTTAAAAGTGCAAAATTCAAAATTAATGTAAATCTAATTATTTTTTGTTCGGTTATAACATCTTTGTTTAATCCATTTGTTACTAATTTAATACTTTGAAAATAATATTTCACGATGTCTTTGACGACAATTTTACGCATAGGGCCTTTCGTATTCAGTTTATTTCATAGAAGCCGACATTATTAGTTTACACAGGTATGGAGTGATTTTGTGTCACTGTTCGATAGTGAGATAAGAGAAAGTCAATAGAGACACGCTGGTGGTGATAGCGTAGGTACTGCCTTGCGATTCTGTAACTCACTTTTCAAACTCACACAGCGGTTTTCACAGCGGCGGTTGCGTATTCTGATAAGGAGGGAGCTTGTAGTTTATTGTTTATTAGAATGCCAAATCGTAAAATGACTGCTTTACGACTGATTTGAGCGCAACCGCCTCTGTGAAAACCGCTGTGTGAGTTCGAAAAGTGAGTTACAGAATCGCAAGGCTGGATTGCCCAAACATAGTTTATTCTATTGATGCACTAAACTCACTGTATTCATGTGTGGTTACAATTAAACTACTGTACTATAATCTGCATTAAACTGTTAATTAAATAATAAAACATTTTATTTCACCCAACTAATATCAAGCTATCTTATCTGCGACAAGTAAGTACTCAGTGTAGAGATACAATCAGTATCAATGTCTGGAACATATAGACAGGCGATCTTAGTTCATTGCCGGACTTTAAAGAATAGTAGGACTTGGATCACTTAAAATCTTAGATTCAAAGTCGAGACTCTCGCATGCCCAAAGCGTTTTAATTTAATAGTCCAACCCAAACGCTTTTGTATTTGACATGCGGAAGTTGTACTTAGCGCTAAGTTAAAAATAATAATATCTTAATTGCTTTATTTAATTCCATAAATGTAGTAACACATACGACACGAGACATTAACACTAAGTAATAAAAAAAAGAAAACGTTTATTTATTTTTACACGAATAACCAGGAGGTCAAAGATTTCAGTTCCACCTATATCTCCACCCATCTTTCACCTTCTAGTTTCGTCTGTCCATCTGGCATAAGGCCGGCCTTTCGATCTTGGGTACCATGGCTCCGGTCATTTCACCTGTATTTCTGTCCACCTGCCGTCGTTGTACCTGGCTTCGTACTCGTATAGGCTGGATGCAAATTATTTCCATTATTTTAAGGGAAAAAGTTAGTGCATCGGTAACTTTGTTTTTTTAGGACATCTGACCCAGATAATTAGGTTTAGAAACACCTTAAATTTAAAGTGTCATTGTCATAAAACGTAATTATTTCTATAACGAATATATTTATGAATTAATCATTGAAATGTTTTTACTGATTACAAAAATAATATTAAAAGTGCACGTAATTGAATGGATAGATACGAGCACAATAATATAATTGGTAAGTATTTAATAACAAATCAATAGCTAACCATATCTAGAAAGCTTGTTAGTTACTTCAGTTGAGTGTTTTGACGGTGGAGGTTCTATTAACTGAATTTAAAATGCCTCCAACCGTACCTTCACTTATGTGGAGTGTTCTTATTTCACAG
This sequence comes from Pieris macdunnoughi, assembly GCA_905332375.1. Lineage (NCBI taxonomy): Eukaryota > Metazoa > Arthropoda > Insecta > Lepidoptera > Pieridae > Pieris > Pieris macdunnoughi. The sequence continues at coordinate 3,504,862 of CAJOBZ010000013.1, read as the reverse complement.
AATTTTTGTGGATATTATACCATCATTTATAAAAGACACATTTTTAATATATTTGCTCGTGTTCTTTGCATTATTTTGATACTCATTACAGTTTATAAAACTGTTACTCAGTTATACAAAGAAGAAAGTACGTATTATGCCTATGGTGTAATATGTCACTTATTATATTTTCTTATTGGTGCATTAATGGCCTTTATTGATGGGGATGTATTTTATCGTTTTCACTCAACTGTACACTCGATTATGTCGGACTCTTCGTTGAAAATTGGCTACCGCTCTGTTTTGCGTACGATAACAGTTTTCACGGTTATATTTTTTATGGAATTCTATATTGTTTGGAATTATATAGCTGAACTGGTTGAAACTGATTTGCTTTTAATATTTTTGATAATTTCGAGAAGATTTGGTAATTTCACCACTGGTATCAGTCGATGTATAATTTTTGAATGGAACTGTTTCTGTGTTAAGAAATTGAGAATATCCTTTGACCAACTTGTCAATAAATCAAATGCAACAATACTGGAACCTAATCAAATAGTACTATTAGATGTTGTGACAAAATACACAAAATTATTAAAAAATATTAATTCTGTTGGAGTTCCGCTGAAGATAACGGTAATATTTTATTGAATTTTTATTGTTCAGGCAAGTTCTTTTTCAGGCTGTACTGACAGGGGAGGCTTGTGCCACCGTTGACGTACGGTAGTGGATGTTGGTTGTGGCAGAGAAATAATGAAAGTAGAATAAATACCGCTGATATAAGAGGGCTAAGAAGTATTTGTTGTAACAATGCGTATAAAAAAAGAAAAAGTTTTTTTATAATAAATGTCATCATTCATGTTGTTTATCGTACGACTCTAAGAACGCGTTAAAATGAACCAAGAGGTCGTGTAACCGTATAAGTTTCAGAACACAATGAAATCAATTTTTTTCTATTTGAGCTTTGAATAAATACAAATACATATTTCTGTCAATATAAGAATGAATATGTATTCTATTTACAGATACTGAGGGATTGTTTTTTCACATTTTTTTGCGTGATATACGCTTCTTTTGGAATAGTGTATGCACCAGAAAATGCTGTAAGTATGTGAATTTATTACTTAATATATAAACTTGCATAGGTATATACCGAAAACACCTTTTTTTTAAAGAACAGGCGGCAAACAGGCAAGTGAATTTCTCAATGCCAGAGGGCTTGCGACGGCGTTGCCGGTCTTTTAAGAATTGGTACGCTCTTTTCTTGAAGGAACCTAAGTCGATTTGGTTCGGAAATATTTCAGAGGGCAGCTGGTGCCACATAGTGGCGGTGCACGGCAAAAACTGCCTTAAAAACGATTAGTTGTAGAACGACGGATGTCGAGGTGATGCGAAAAATACCCGTAGTAAAAGGTGCAAAAAGCAGGCGGGAAGTTATAGAGTTTATACAAAGCAAGCAATAATTATATAGATTAAAAGTTTTGTTTTTTTGAAGTGAAACTTCTTTATCGAGGTTGGAAAAAAATTTGTGTAACATTTTTTCGTTACGCGTCACATTTTTCGGTTACGCGCCATGTTGCTTTTTGAAGTCAAACTTCTTTATCGGCGTTGGAATGAAACTTCTTTATCGACGTATGGGAGAAATTTTGTAGCAAATCGTCACGTTTTTCAATGATAGTAATAATTCTATTACAATTAAAGAAATTCTATAATAATCATCGTAGTAATAAGGTAAAATGAAATATTTGTATTCATGTCTATGATAATAAAAGCCTTTTGTTAAACTTTATCTAATTTAACGAATTTCTGTAAAGTTGCATATAGTAGATCATTTTTCGAAAAATAAGATCATAAAGAAGTTTCACTTCTTACGTGTGTACACCTAGTACACGCACAATTTATTTTACCTTTTAATCTGCCTAATCAAAAACTATAATTGACCTCATAAAGTGTTATCGTTTACTTCTTCATTTATGAAGGTCGTGTTAGTAGCGCCGCACAACTTTCACTACTGTCGCCTATCTTTGGCAAATTGTTTACACTATCGTAAACAATAGGAATTCGCATTATCGTTTACAATTCGACTTAATTATTTTCAGATAAACAAAGTCATTATTGTAATTGTGGCTGTATACATGTCAACGTTGTTTTTACCTTGTGTATTTATGGAGCTTGCAAAAATTGAAGTAGATAAAATAAGACTGATATATGTAGAGATATCTGCCCATAGTTCAGGTAAGATTTACTTTACGTCACGTAAATTTCTACATTTCACGTGACGTTACGTGACGTATCATTCTCAAGCATACATTACAAAATTGTATGCTTGAGAATGATACTACTTACCAAAATAAAAAAGATCACACAAATCTTTATAAAAATAGTTGAAGCTCTAAAATATTAGTAACATTGGCAGAAATTGGATGATAGGCCTTAAGTATGAGTTTGTCCAATGCACGATGAAATTTAAAGGCATAACCCTGAAATAACTCTAGTGTCTCTAAGGGTAAATATTATATACACATCTAAATATGAACTAATGGAGAGGCCCATTAAACAATAAGAGTATATTCACATGACATAATATAGAAGGTTAGGCAAAACTTCAATTTATGTATAAATCTAAACCTTTCAACCCTATATAATCATTTCAGATGAAGAAATTCGCAGGAAGGCTCAGGACGCATTAATGTTGCTAGAGATAGTTCCATTCGAGTTCACGGTGTGGCGATTCATATCTGTGAATGTTTCACTGCCATTTCAATTCTTTGCACTGTTAACTACCTACGTCATCGTGACTATGCAATTTATGCATGTGTTTGGATAATAATTATTTCTTGAATATTTTTAAATTAAGGATTAATTTTTAGAAAACCTCATAAGTATGGTCTTTCATCAAAAGATTAAATGTGTTACAGTGTGTATTGCATTAAATAAAGTGAATAAATATTGTTTTATTGTTATTTTAAATTTGCTGTAGCATGCTTTAGGGCTCTATATTCGCTAATAAGTAATGTTAAAGATTTCCGATAATTGGCTCAGATTTTTAAGACTTGGTTTTACTCCAAATAATAATAAAATGGGGACTTGGAAATATTAAATATAATTATTATTATTAGTTAGACAATAAGTATGATAGCATCCTAGCTAATGTTATAATTGCAATAAACATCACGCCAAAGGACAAACAGTCAGTAAAATACATTTTCGTTGATTTACAAACAAAATGTTTAATAACAAAGTAAGTTAATACCTTAACACTTTGAAAATAATATTGAATGATATGAGAGAGCAGTGTTAACAGAATAAACTTTTATTAAGACGTTGTATTTAAATTTCTGTTGGAAAAAATGTCATTAACCAACCTTCCCATCTCCTGTTATATATTATACTCTCTTCTTTGGAATGTATTTTTGGATATTACTTAATAACATAATAGTAATAATAAGCCTTTTTATTTCCTGTTTTACAATAGTTGGTAGTTACTATATTGCAGTAACCAAAAATATTCGGTTTGGGTAAAGGCCTCCTCCAAAGTTGCCCATTTTTGTCGGTCCTGTGCTATGGAGTGCCAGTTTATGCCAGCTGATCTTTTCAGAACATCTTCCCAGCCTGCCTGGTGTTTCTTTCCAATCACAATGGGTAACTCGTTTGGTCCACTTTCTGTTAAAGTTAAAGCGTTTGTAAATTTAGTGACGGCTCTTATCTTTGTGTGTCTTATTTTGTCCATTTTCTTTATGTTTAACATGCGTCGCTCTAAACCTCTTTGACATACATTGATTTTATTCATAGCTTGTGTAGAGAATTTCCAGGTCTGGCTTCCATAAGTAAAGCTGGGTAGTAGACATGAGTTCATAGCTTTAGCTTTGAAAGTTATTGATAAGTTACACTTAAATATTTCTTTTAGACTCCAATATTATTTAATTATGTGGTATTGACATTGAAGATAGTGGTGAAATATTATTTAAATTATATAGGGCTTTTTTTTGTTATTAGATAGATCAACAAGTTTTATCGGTCCAGAATAATGTTTAGTGGCTGGTTCAACAAAGTGGTTGTGTATGACCAAACGTGTCTTAAAAAGCGCCTCTTCGTGGTACACTTGACGTCGAAGTACTACTAAAATATCATCTTTTTTCTCGCTGTCTACGATGAAATAAAGTTTCAAGTATCAAACAGTTCTTCGGAATTAGATAACATCATTCAGAGGTAGTCTTACTTAATTTAGGTACTTCTTTATGCAACGCTAAACGATTAAGCTGATCAAAAAAGGTTTTTGGTATTCCTCGTCCCGCTTAGACATCGTCCTGTGGGCATATACTTTGCTAGATATTTATGAGTAAGAAAGTTTCTAATGGGACAAAAGGGAAACGAGTCACTTTTAAAGAAGTGAATGAATATCTAAAACGACAGGGCGCTTACATGTCTGTTGTTGACCTTTGAAATACACCAATTTCTAGAAGTTTATTTTCTATTTCGTTTCGGTTCGTAAATACCTCTATTCTACAAATTAATAAATCTAATCTACCAATTTCAATAAATATTTCTTATTTATTCCAATTTTACCACACATCAAATTTTTGAACATTAATTACAAATAAATGAAAATGTGCATCAATTTACTTAATGTGATTAAAAATACATAGATCAATCGGAATATTGGTTGACGTTTCATGATAGATGGAGATAGTGCCTTAAACCGTTGATTAAATTCTAAAAAGATTATTGCAGTGGGAAACATTCATGGTGAAAGTTGTATTAAAATTTCTGTAAAAGAAAATGTCGCACCCAACTCTCTTGTCCCCTCTTATATGGACTTTCCTTATTGGAGGGTATTTTTGTGGATATTATATAAATTTTTTTCAACGACGTCTATTGAATATTTTTGCACGCTTTTTCTATATTATCTTAATTTTTTCCACATGTATTGCTACTTATATTTTTTACCATGAAGAGGATAGTTTATATTATAGACACATTATAATGTATCACGGATGCTATTATCTCATAGACGCATCATTATCTTTTATTGATGGGAATTTCTTTTTTCGTTTTCATACGAATTTAGTTTCAACTATGACAAGTTTTTCAATCAAAACCGGATATCGAATCATTTTACGTTCAATAACTGTCTTCGTTTTTATGTTTTTTATGAAGTGCTATATAATTTGGGAAGTCATGGAGGTTAACTTGGATAGCCCGTACAAACATTTTATACTGGTTGGTTTTTTAACGAAACGATTAGGCCTTTTTTTCAATGGCATGATTAGATCTATTATTTTTGAATGGGCCCTATTTTCTACTAAAACTTTGAGAATATCATTTGAGAAATTGGTTTTTAAATCTAACGAAACAATATCAAATCTTGAACCGAAGGATATACTACGAGTGGTAGTCACGTACGCTAAATTATTAGAGAACATTAATTCTGTGGGATTGACATTTAAGATAATGGTAATAATATTATTTCTTTCAATTTGGAAAAATTACAGCTGTTGGAAAAGGGCAACAAAAGATCAGGCTAATACATTGTATCTTATCTTTACAGATGCTCAAAGATTGCATTTTTATATTTTACTACGTCATATTAGTTGCAGTTGGATTAGTATTTGCACCGGATTATTCTGTAAGTATGAATTTTAAGATAGCCTTTAGTATAGATACCATCCTTTTCTCAAATCTCTCCTTCTCTTTATCTCATCTTTTCTCAAAACAGTTCAGGTAATTTTCGATGTCCCAATAAATTCGTTGTGGATAAAACTAGAAGCCTTAATTCAGTAACTAAAGGCACAACACATTTCTAATTTCAATCAATTTGAACCAGTAGTCTAACCATTATAACAAGTCGAAGTTTCTTAATTTTGTCTCTCACTTACCCACACAACTCACTCACTGACTGACCGATCATCAAAACTCTACGGCAGTTCTAGCAGACATAGAAACTTCAAGTGTAAAAAGGCAATTAGTGTTTCGGGTATAAATTAAGGAAAAACATAAAAGTAAAATATACGTCGGGTAATTTATAAAAATAACACATTTTACGGTAAAAGAACTGATTGCGAGACTAAGTTTTTTCACAAGTTTTGTTTTTGATGGCACACCTTACCTTTTTTTTTTTTTTTTTCTCCGTGGGGAAATCTAAAACCCCACGGCGCCACCAGCAATCGCCCGGGGCAGGACACGGTAACAGCGTAGCCTTGTCCGCATCCAGCCACGCGATCAACCGTTAACACCTTACCTTACCTTAGCTAATAGGGGTCGTTCAAGTATTATGTAAGTACCGTAGGGGCTGGGTGGGTCTTTGATTTTCTTATTTGGTGATTACGTCAACAGTAATTATTTACATTTTTACACATATTACCCACACATTGTCTATGCTTGAAAATGAAATGCATTTTCGAGGATTCCTATAAAAAATTAATACGTTTATGTACTAATATTTTGGAGAGCTTAGATTTCTTTTGCTGAAAAGAGGAGATGGGGGGCTTTAAATCTGCTTACGTATTACTTGAACGGCCCCATAGCTTAGCCCTTTACTGTCTGTGCGATATTTTTAAACATATTTTTAAGCACAAACGTCTGTTCTCTTCTTGTATTTGCAATAAGACTTAACTTAATACATTTTATTTATAATGTTTTAAGGTTCACCCACATTTGGCTGCTGAGACAATATTTCACTTTGTGAAATTTGTGTTACCTTGTGTCTTAATGGAGCTGACAAAGAGTGAAGTGGAGAAGATAAGAATCATTTTCGTAGAGATAACTGCACTAAGTTCAGGTAAACTAGGATTGGTTAAAATAATAATAGTAACAAGTAGAATTATCTCCTTTACCAGAAGTATTGTGTATGTTTATTTTAATAATACAGAAATTTAGAGTTTAGATGTCTGTACACTAGTTGTAATAAAGATTTCTTGAAAATGAAAATGTATTTGTGTGAAAGTAAATATATTTGTTTAATTATAATTTTAGATAGCAAAATCAGCGCTATAGCAGAAGACGCATTAAAGTTCCTAGAGAAAGTTCCGTTCGAGTTTACGCTGTGGCGCTTCGCATCTGTCAATATTCGTTTGCCACTTCAATTCTTGGGCCTTATGACTACTTACGTCATTGTCTCTATACAATTTATGCATGTGTTTGGATAATTTTCAATGCTAGCTTTTTAATAACAAACCTAACGCGTAAGCTTTTATATGTTAAATCTTAGAATTATTAATTAAATAAGTGATTCAAAAACTAATGATTACAACCTTAAATTTTTGATTGTTAATGGAAATTTAATAAATTCCAACATTTGTAGTTTTTAGATGGAAATATATACAAATGACAAACTATTTGTTTCTCGGTTCTCTATTTATAAAAATTTACAAAGTTGTACAAGATTTGTATTCAATAATAAGTATTCATAATTTACTTACTTATTTTAATTGTGTACCTATAGATATGTATAACACTGCACTTGGGGAATCTAAAGAAACCATTCTACAGTGGACGTGTTAAGTGAATTGCTAAAGATTCTTGATCTGTGACAAATGATTTGTGCTTTTTTGTCTATAACTTAGCACTTTGACACTCATGGATTGCACAGTTTATTTTAAATACCTAAGCGTCGCTAAAGTGTTTGACATCTTAACTGTAGCCTCGACATGGCGAATAGAATCTTTATCTCTTATGTAAAAATATTCAGCTCATAGACATCCAAGATGGTTGTACTATACTCGTGCGTCACGGCAGTACGACCAACTTGAAACTCTATGTATTAAGTGGCTTAAATAGTTAAAACAATGCAGCAATTTTTGGGTCTTTGCCACCAGCTTCAAACTTCTCCTTAATTGATGTTTATTATAAGCTCTTATTAATAACAATTAAAGTAAGTTGACAGTTCGCTTAAATTAACGTATTTTCATTTTATTCTTCCCTTTAACCACCGCTGCCAACATACTACAAACCTTATTCCTGTTGCAATTGTTAGTCATCAACCAGTATTTTCTGCACTGATCCTCTTGTAAGTCTATGAACAAAGTTATAAGAAATAAATATAGTTAAAAAAAACTAAAAAACACGCTTTTATATATTTATTTTCCACTTTTTAGTCCTAGCAGCAATACGTGTTGTCTCAATTTAATCGTATTGCTTTGTGGACTTAAAAAAAATGTCATTATTTTTTTCGAGATAAACCTATGAAATTATTATATTGTCGCTGATTCTTTATAAGTGTACAAAGTTTGAATTAAATCTGTCCGTTTAATGTGGGTCAAAATCGAGTCCGAAGGAGTCGGTTACATACATACATACATACATACAGGTGAAGCTAATATAAAGCGTGTAAAAACATTGGAAAGGTTTCATAGATTGAAGTTGAAACTTATTTTATGTAAAATTCTTTCAATCTTAATTTTTCCTTAAGCTACCTAACGGTTCAAAGAGTACATGATAATTGTGATTGCTTCATACTTTAGATGTGCATATGTATGTCCACATTTCGGTTACATTGAAGGGCATCCTATACGAAATAGAAAATAAAAATGATTTTATCACAATACGAGGCCTCACTTTAAGAGTTCAGTTCTGTTGAAAGGGCGAGATAGCATAGATATGGAATTTTCATGAATAACTGAACATGTCAAAGGGCACAACTTTATCTTAAATCTACGGTTCGCTCTATGGCACTTGTGGAAGATGTGACATCAATTGAATCTATGTGAGTTATAAAGTCAGTAATATTATTCTATGTCGTATTCCAAGGCCTTTACACATAAGTATGTTTTATCTAACAGTCAAAGTACCATAGTCACCTGGGCGTTTATAAACACGAATACGTTTAGACGTTAGAAAACTGAGGTATTTGATTAAAAAAAGTGCGTAAGTTTTCACTATCAATGCGAAAAATAAGGTTCTTGTGAAAATGCAGTGGTTCGGGATTCTTTTTAAGTTATTTAATGATTAGAAGATAGAAAACCAGTATTCGAAAAGCGAGGATTTTCAAATATCCTCCCTGTTTTAATATGCAGGGCTGTGGGTTCATGGTCAATGTTCTTTCATTATTTATATTCAAGTGGTTGCCTGGAAGAGATCGCTCGAAAGCGATAAAGCCGCCAGTTGTCCTCCTTTTCATTTAATTTTGTCTTTTTTATTATGTTATTGCAACGAAGTATTAATAAATAAAATAAAATTATTGTTTTTATGTTCACAATGAACACATACGCGTACGATAAAGGAAGGCTTTGTATGGTGGGGAAATTGTTATCTATCTATCTATTGACTCCCTAAAATCAACAAAGGCCTGACCATATACTTGTCTATGGGAAAAAGATCATCGAAACAGACGCAGAAATCTAACTGCCCCATGCCCCGTGCCCTATTGGAGTAAAAAGGATTCTTGCATATCATAAATATGAATACGGTGTAAATCGCTTTTTAATCGAGAATCGATTATAAAAAGCAATTTTCACGAGTACGATTCCAATTCAACATCGCTTAAATCACAAAGGAGTCATGTAAATGGTGTTACAGTTGTTTACTCGATCATAATGGCCTCTGACAAACCAATAGACAATACCCTGTATACGCCGTAGAGTTTCAAATACGTAGAAGTGTTTTTAATTCTATAGGTACCATTTTGTATGTGCCAGTTAATATTGAAAACAAGTAAATTCGGAGGGAAACATTTTAATCATGATCAAAATCACTTAAAATGTCAGAACCGATATATTGTGAATAAAAGTAAAGATATCTAAATATTGTAAAATTGAGACTATAAATCGTATTTTACTAGCAGCAAAATTATAGATAAAAATACGAACATTAAAAAAAATTTACGCGTGTGTTTTTAAATAATAAGAATAAATTTAATAAACATTTTAAACTATAATAGTTTATATTGTTATCTAAAATATCAGCTTTTAAAAAAATATTTTTTTCAAAGTTCTAAAGTATAGCTCTGTGGTGGGCCTGTAATACCCAAAACGGGCATCAATCAAACTCGTAAATTGCTTCTCTCCTCACGACAGGTTTAAAACGCGATCCCTTTAAAAGCCACATAACTATACAAAATATGGGGGCGGTGATTGACTTTTACGTTACATTGCTGTTACATTGCAGTTTCGTTTTATGATAGGAAATGCTGTTTTCGATATTGTAAATAATTCTATTTCTAAGTATTTCCGAACCAATTTGACTTAGGGTCCTTGAAGAAAAGAGTGTACCAATTCTTCAAAGGCCGGCAACGCACTCGCGAGCCCTCTGGCATTGAGAGTGTCGATGGGCGGCGGTTTTACCATCAGGTGAGCCTCCTGCCCGTTTGCCCCCTGTTCTTTAAAAAAAAACATATATGTACTTTAGACGATTGAGGTTTTAGTTATTATATATAATATACTATACTATACTATACGTATTGATACTTGGCTCTAACATCCAAAAATCAGCCTACATAATATTTCTATAAATGAGTAAGTACTTATTTAATTCAATTAATATATTATTTCTACACCAATTCACAAAGTTAGGTCCTTTTGATTTTAGAACTAATCTTCTATACCATTATTTATACAGACCATTCTCCAAAATCTAAACTTAATATAATATAGTGAAATAAGCACCAAAGTCCGTTGAGGCACCATTACAGCTTATAACGAAATTTTGTTTTTTAAAGAACAGTCACTAACGGTTGCACTTAAAGCTCAAATAATAAAACCTTCAATATTCTGTTTTGGCACGCTCAATTACCTTATCGCGTCACTGGTCACCAATAAACCGACCATCAAAGCATCAAAGGCTTACACAGTGATGGCATATTACTAAGTTTCAGAAGTAATGCAAGCCTGTTAGAATACATCGCATATCCATTTAATTTTTTTCGTTATTTTTTTATCAAAATTTGCTAAGCAACATTAATTTATAATATAAATTTTATATTGTGAATTAATTTATAAATGGCAACTAGTCTTCTATAAAAAGTTGTTGAATATTTATTAAATTGTGAATATTTATTAAGTTGTTGAATAATTATTAAATTTATTAAACTTAACAAATATCGTTAGTAGAGTTCAATATTGTCTGTTTTACATAGTAAATGCAATATTAAGATCACCCCTGTCATCAAGTGGTGAACGTGATGATTTTCAGGCGACTGCCTCCCCTACAACCCCTCAAGCCTGAAATGCCTGTATATATCTAGGTGCTTGCTAGGTGACGATGATTCATGTACTATTTTGAATAACGACTGAGACTTTGAACATCAGCCATAGCCGATTAATTATTATGATACACATATCATAATAATTAATTTCTTAATGAGCTCTCAACCTTCAACCGTCGTTCAAGTAAAGCAGGTACAACGCTTGGTTTTAGATATATAATATGCTTTTTTAATTGTTATGAATTCATGAAACATTTAAAGGAAACAATTATTTAAAAGGTTAAAATAAAAAACTGAACAAGTGAATGAAAATGTAAACTATAAGCAGTTTGGTGAGTCGATTAATTTTTCCAATTACGAACAACTCAAGCTCGCAATCTTTCATTTTCTATTGTCATTCTAATTCTAAGGCTGGTTCCAGAGGTACATTGCTTAAAATGTAAATTGTTAGAGGATCGAAACTTTCAGTAGTTTCAGTAAACATCTGCATTCCCCCAATGGGGGGGAATCAACAAAGCAGTGGTGAGTAATTACAGAAAAATGGGGGTTAAATAGGTCAATGTGTTTGTGTGCGTGCCATGGTTGCAACGATACACAATTTATATGTATATGTATAGGTACCTGTTACCTCATTTATATCTAAGACTTGGTATAAAATACCTAGCTGGCCTGGCCTATAAAGTGCTCCTTAGGTTTTTCGTTAACCCTTATTCCAGTAATTGGAATTCTGGAATTTAAAATAACCATGGGCTAATGAGAACTACAAAGTATATAATAAGATATGAAGAATTTTATCAAATTAAAATTATAATTTACATTGGCTTTTCGGTAATTATTCAAATGGTAAACAAGATATAATATACGCGTTTTTATCAATTAAATATATTTTCGTACTAACGTATTAGTTTTATTTACTATTTAACTTTTAATATGAGTCCGTTCCTTGTAATTAATCTTTCGTGACGTCAATGTAGCAAAGCGTATCTTTTAGGAGAAAATTATGGACGTAAAAATGCATACCTACGCAAATGCAAAGATTAATTAAAATATATTTTGTAATTTATAGGCGTATTTGTGTAGATAGATGTATATTATTTTATTCTTTCAACTAAAACCTTAGCGACAAGATTTTTTTAGTACTCTATTCAATATAGCTAATGTTTATTATTAAATTTAGATATCATTTGGCCATAATAAATAGAAAAGAAAATCTATTGCATTGCCGGGATTCAAACTCACTAGAGTTGAGAAACGCATTAAACCAACGCCACTCAACTCAGATTTTAAAAGCAGTGTAAAAAGGCTCAAAAGCAAACTGAGGTTTTTTATTGAGACTATAGCTTAAGAATTTCGTTTAAAATCATCAACGTACTAACAATATATATTCAACAAAACATCTGCAACATACAAAACAGTATAGACTGTGTCTATTGCCCTTTCGCCACCCTGTCATTCAGCTGCCGAATGACGTCATTGGAACCTGAGATGGATTTGTCCCATAATTCCTGTACACGCATTCTGTATTATGTTCGCTACAGCATCTATAATACCACTTTTCACTCAATACATTGCACGGCCGATACCTTACTTATATGTATGTTAGAGAATGTTTTGTTTCAAGCAAGCAATGTACGCTAAACGTTTTGGAAGAGGCAAAAACCGTTTTAAGTAATTGCAATGACGTGTGTCATTTAAGGCTTTGATGGGAGAACATTAGGGCGTCTGCGTTTTGTGCTGCGTTCATTTGTTAAAGGTTCCGCGTAATTTTGCAAATGTATGTGGATAACGGCTGGACGGGAAAAATGCAAATATTTCAATCGAAGCCAGAAGGGACAGGAGTTTGGCCAAATTGGTGTTGCTTTGTGTTTGACCGAAAAATATGGCTTGCGGTTTTATTTGGTATTTGTATTTTATTTTATACTTATATGTGTTATATTATATCACACAGGCATATTCTTATATCATGGATGATAAAATCTATTTCTTTTCATCACAGTCTAAATACAATTATATAAAAACAGATGAATGTATGTATAATGTATATAGTATTATATTTAGAGCAAAGATTGAAGTCAAGTAAGTCTTCCCATAGACAAAACGGTTTATGAAATGTGTTTGTTATTTATGTGTCAACAAGAACTTTTAAGTTTTAAATACAAGCTTTCTTAATACTTGCAGAGGTAAAACCTTGGACAAGGAAAATTATACAAAGCGGGGTATATTATTTATCTCGTGAAGCAGAAGCATATTCAAATATATTAAAACTTCATCTAACTAGCTTTTTCCGTAATTCTTAAACATTTCTCGTACCAAGGCTACATTAAATAAATTCTAAGAAAATACATTCAAGTTCAAGGATGCCTTTCCTTTCATTTTCCTCTAACATAAATATACATTCCTTTGTACATGAACCTTGGACTTTACGCTGAACGGTTTTCTAGAGATCGTGTAGGAAGCTGACCTTGTCCTTGGCAATGCTCTTGAAAATGGTTTCTTTTATATTCGACTTTGCTTTAAATTTTATTAATTTATTGTCTACCTGTCTCAAAATAAAATAGTCTTGCGTGGAGCGTTAGCTGTCTTAAAGGCAAGCAGGGATCAAGTTAATATTACTAGTGTTTTATGAACAGTACCAGACACAATACATCTATGTACACGAAATCGATGTAAAAAAAAACGTGTTTGTACTTATGTACACGCGTTAGAAGTTATACTTCTTTGGCGTATAAAGGTAAAAATCTTTACATAAATTTTATTCTACGTTTATAGAAATTGATACTAACAATAGAAAAAAGGTATTTAATACATCGTAAGTTTTATTATAATGCACTATCTAGTTAAATAAAGTTTATTTAAATATCACGAAAAAAACTAAAATGTTGACTATAGCTAACTTCAGGGTGTCGGTTTTTTGTGACGGTGTGCGCGCGCATCATAAAAATTTACTCTCATAAATTTTCCCTAACGCGCCAAAAGATGTATAACTTCAAAAAATTGTATGAGGTATGTAAAAAACAAAAAAATATCAAATTAGTGGTTTGCCTAGAAAACTCCATATAGCGTAGGAATAATTCTTATATATTTATTTTATTATTAAAAAAACGATATGAATAAATTCAAAGTTACTAAATAAAAAGTTGAATTTAGAACCAACCAGCGATGTCCGTGGCATTCAAGCAAGGTCTCACTGACGTAAGACAGAGATGTTAAAAGTTATATAAGGATCTAATTTTCACCCACGTGTAAACTTGCTTGTAAAACTGATAAATAGGGTATGAGATCAGCTACTGCGGGTTTCGGAATTATATTTTCATTCATATATCTTTCTAGACATTAAAATTTCCATATTACGAATATAGTTGGTATTTTCATTTGGTTACACAGTTACACTAACTTGTAAAGTCATATTAGGCACTAATTGCACTGTAGTACTTATAAGACAAAAATATCGCAAAAACAAAAAACTACTTTAATTAATGTTAAATGATTAACTAAAGCAGTTTTCCGTTATATGAAACAATATGAAACCACAGTTTCTTATCAGTCTAAGTTTTATGGTAGTTATTAAATGGCGAATTTAAAAAAAATATGATAAATATTTTACAAAAATCAAACAAATACTCAATTTACATTTACCACTGGTTGATGGAATATTCTCCGCTTCTTTTAATCATCAGGTATTTTGTATAAATATGGTTTGTGTCTTCGGTCTTTTTGTATCACAAGATTCAGCGTTATCTGGATTATCCGCCATTTGCGTCAACTAATATGTCGTGAAGCCAGTGTATAAATACTATATCAGGTTCTACCACTGCTTATACGTATAACTCAAGACTTTGAGCCGTGCTTTGCACATTTCTTGTCAACCCTCCTAGCACTTATTATAATTAAACGCTCTAGGCATAGGCATATAGGTCACTGGTGAATAAGGGTTGTGAGAGGGCAGGGGTGTCAAAGAGTATACCTATTTAAATATAGCTCGCAGCTTTTCCGATCAGTGTGGTGAGACCTAGGGTGTTGACTGAATCTAGAAACATTATTTACAGACGCAAATTGCATTAAAGTTTAAATGAAAAGACTGCATATCTCTTTAAATATAAATATGTATAACGCGATTTAATTTATGTTTGTTATCCCTATGGTCACCTAAAATTATTAAGCCGTGTGCCAGATCATTAGATTTTTGTACCTGACCTAATCTGTCGATTCTTGGGTTATAGAGAGAGAGTAAGAGTATGAGACGAACTTTTTCAAATAGCGGGTAAATAGGCATGCTGTCCAAAAGGCCGCGTCAATCTGCCATCAGGTGTGATTGCGGCCAAACGTTTATCAAGTTTTATTTATAAAGCGCGTTTTTTACAGAAGGTATAAATTTAGCACATAAAACAATTTATTGTTATCAGCCGGGTATAGAACGCTCTACCTTAGTGTTGAGGGCTTAGTGGTGATTCCACTAGACTTACACTGCTCATTAAAGTAAAAGGTAATTACAGTCAAAACCGGTTATAACGACATTGAAGGGACCGTATAGTTGCCGACGTTATATCCGATAGTCGTTATAAGCAATGTCATATACTCAAGTACAGTACATATGTATGTACATAGTTATCGATCTAGAATAGGTAGGTATGGGTTATAATATGGTATGTTAATATTATAATATGTAAACGAGTCAAAAAAGAAACAAAAATATTTATTACGAAATAATTAGGTACAAAAGTAATCAGTCAGTCTGATTTTTTTTAGCCCAGTCTCAAATATATTCTGCATTTTACGTTTCATACTCCTCAAGGTATGAGTTCAAACTGTTCGTTAAAGGCAACAAATTTTTACTAAATCGTTACAGCGTTAAGAGCCTCGGAAATCGTTGTTGGCTGAAACTGTTCGTTGGGAGAAAGTGCAGTAAGTACCTAAATATTCATTCAATGCTTATAAATAAAATTTAAAATCGTTTGTATTGTTTTGTTTTGCTGAGACAAGAAGCGGTTGGTCGTTATAGCCGATGAATATCGATAAACTTTCGTCGTTGTAAGCGATATGTCGCTGTATCCGATGTTGTTATAAGCGGTTTCTTTACTGAATAGTTTACTAGGGATTCAGACGGGACCATACAATCTGGTTGTAATAACCGATAGGTCGTTGTAAACGATGTCGTTATAAACGGTTTTGACTGTATTCAGTTAAAACTAAGTAATCCTTCAGAATTTTAAAATCATTGTTTAAAAATTCGCATTAACCTACATTAAATACCTTATATATTATAACTGCCGAATTATAGATAGAACAATACATTTTTCCACAACATTAATTACACTTAAAGCGACCCACGAGCAACGAATTAAAAATAAATGAATTAATATTTCAAAGCGATATGCATAACAGTCCCGAGGCATTATGTAAAATACGAAAAAATATTTATACCCAACACAGGCCATTGAACAACGAGACCTCAAATAAATGCAAATTTACTTGAAAATAGCAAAAAATGTATTTGCATAAACGTCTATATTAACATGTGGTACGATTAGGGGAAACTTCAAGTCTTTTAAATGTATAATTAAATATTCATATAATGTGTATATTTTGTGGAATTAATACGAACTAGAGTAATTTTAACTGTTTGATATCACACTTGTTGCCTTATCGTGAGTTCAACAATTATCGTTAAACTGAAATCATATAAAAATTAAAATGTTTTTGTCCAACTTGCTAAATTTGAAATTAAAATTAGCAATCAACGTTAAAATCAAAATATTCTTGCTTCTTACTTGCAAGCAGCTTATATTTTAACAATGATTAAGTATTCTGTAGATAATTTGTGTTATTTCATTAATAAAAACATTTCGTTTATCTAAATCAATTAATCGGAGTGGCTGAAGCGAATTGTTGTTGAGCCTATTTGTACGCGACGTCTTCAAAGCTACCGGATGTTTGGTCTACGTCATAAATGACAGCTAATGCTACAGATTAAACTATTCTGTTGTGAAATGTCAAAAGTTCCGGAAGTTAATAGATTACAATAAAGTATTAAATAAAACAAAATATCTAATGTGAAAACACATTTATTATGCTACTGGAATAATTTTAACATTACTATGATGATGAAAGTGTACTGAATGCTGTGTACATACATACTCCATAATCGTTTCGTTCGACAGCGCCCAGGCCGCAGACATATCTTGCATTGATCGCTGTGCTGTGTTCTACACTGAATGTATGCGTTGAATCAAACTGAAAATTATAATTTATAAACCAATTCAAGTTCGCAAGTTAGGTTTACCTTCATCGACTCGCAATCTTAGTTATAACGTCTACCATAATAGGTCGCTTGGACCCTTAACTTATACCACACGTATCTTCGTTACATTGATGTCTATTTATCAAAGTCGTGTCTCGTCCCGACCATCCGATTACTCCGTGACATCTTCATTTTCCCCCGCGCACTTGTTACTACGCTTTTTGACTTATTATTAATCTCTTACATCATTAATTACCATCAAATCGGCTTATCCATTAAGGCTTTTGTTTTTGATTGAGTTTCGATATAATTTTTGTCTTTTTAATTTAATGGTAATTACAAGATATGCTTTTAGACACAGTACAATGAATGAAACAGTAGACAGCATTAATTAATATCTCATTTAGACCATATTATTTATGCTTTATACATAATATTTACACGTATTGTGGAGGTTTGATTTGGAAGATCAAATATTCTTTTGCCTTGCCTAAACAAATATGTTGTAATTGTAGAAGATCTTCAAACACACTATATATTATTATACAAGAAAATATTATGTTTTCGAGATCATTTGACTGATATAACTCTTTTATTTGAAGCTACTTAGACATGTACCAATATGTTAAATATGGACAATATATCTCGCAGCCTTATCCAACAATTTCTGGTATTAGCCAGGGTTCAAACCTGGGACCGTTGCTATTTTTAATAATGATTAACGACCTTCCAAGCGTTATCAAATATTCCAAAGTACTATTATTTGCTGGCGACGTTAAGGTCTTTAAAATAGTTGAGACTGACAATGATCGTCAGTGTATGCAACTAGATTTGGATGACCTGCTGCATTAGAGTGAATTAAATAAACTCCAATTCAACTATGACAAATGTGAAGTGATGACCTTTAGTGCCTCTCCGAATAAAATACTCTGCGACTATAGCATAGGATCGAAAGTTATTAGGCGCGTAGACAGAGTCCGCGACTTGGGTGTCCTGTTTGTGCCCGATCTTTCATTTGCGGAGCATATTCGGACGATTACGGATGCTGCTTTTAGGAGATTAGGGTTTGTCCTGCGAAATTCGGTTGGTCTGACGGACACTGCCACTAGGGTGCTATATTCATCATTAGTAAGGCCAATTCTCGAAACCAGCTGCGTCATATGGTCCCCTTATGAAAGGTATTATGGGGATATGATTGAACGAGTGCAAAAGAAGTTCCAGAGAAATCTGTATAAAAGAAGATACAATTTCTTTCCTTACCTCTCCCTACTAAGTTCTTGATGGTGGTGTTAGGGTATAATTCATTAGAGCTTCGTAGGGATTTTTCGGTGGTCAGGTTTGGTTTGAGTGTAATTAAGAATGAAACGGAAAGCACACTTGCTGGGAGAGATCATGAGGCTACACGTTCCGGACAAATATTGCCGCTGCCGGAAACATAACCTTTTCGCTGTGCGTTCGCCTCGCACTGTCCAGCGACAACAAGCGCCCATTCCCCGGTTACTCTCACTGCTTAATGGGTTTCTCGACTCTTCACCGGAGAGCGACCTGTTTGGGAAGCTTATGGGGGTGGTATACTGTGTTTTCAGAGTGTACCTGGAGGGGATAAGAGGGTAATGCTACCCTGTACTGTAAATTTTGTAAATCTTAATTGTATTTTATTGTCTTAAGTCTAAGTTTGGCCAATGAGCTGTTAAAAAATAAATAAATAAATAAATAAATGTAGTAGATTTTTACACGTATTAGTTAATAAAAAGAAGGTCTTTTATTCTAAAGAAGTTTTCAAAGGAACTTAAAGATTTTAAAAGTATCCGTTACCGTGAGAGCAAAGACCTAATCAACTTTCCAAGTTATTCATTCAGCGAAGTTTTTCGCTTTCCACCAATTTCCCTAATACTCGCGTAGATTGCATACTGTATAAGCACCAGATGCTCTCTAGCATTAGCCTTTCCACCTGCAGAATATAAAATTGTACTAACCATTTTTAGTTCAACTTTCATAAATTGCTTTAGAATATTCGTAAGACCGTTCGTATATGTCTTAAGGTGCGCTTACACGAGGGCAATAATTGCTCGGAGACACGAATGGACCGATCTGGAGCAATTAATTGAGCAATTTCAATAAATTCAATAAATTTTAATAAATTATTTCGGCGATATTGCTTCTAATTGCTCCAGATATTTCATATCGCTCAATGTCGCAGATACGAATTGACGAATATCCAATGGACTTGGAAATTCCTAGCAATTTGTATATATCTCATTCGCACTTGTTTGTTTTGTGGCTTGCCGTCTTGCTTCCGCGGGGAGAGCGAGAGGTCTAAATAATAATAATTTCTAATTACTTTATTCAAAAGTAATTCAAAGTCTGTTCGTGACATTCTAGTAAAGTTTTTGAATAATATATCATCTAATTATTTACACAATTGCGGCCTCTTTGCCAAAAACGACCGCACCCAGATACGCCTATTCCTTTTCTTCCTTTTTTGTTTTTAATTAATAAAAAAAAGCGCTTCAAGCCGCCGCAGCAAGAACAATGTCGTCCAAAGCGAGCGAATACTGAAATGCTCGTGTAGGACAGTATTGCCTAGTTGATGATGTTGCGCCATATCGCTCAATATAGTATTGATGCTTGTTGTCGTTGCCGTAAATTGCTTGATGTAGTCGTGACGTCATAGTTGACGAGTATTGACTGGAATTGAGCAATTTTAGTTGCCCGTGTAATCGCACCTTTACGAGTATATAATAGAGAAATAATAATATAATTTAATACTTAATTATATTATTAATTACTGTACGTGGTAATTATTGAAGGTTGTTAAAAGTCGTTTTCTTAATATTTAGGTGATCAATTCATCCATCAGCCTTCAAAACCAAGTCCGAAGTAGTTGCGGTTTTTCTGGGAATCCAACCCGCGACCTATGCTCTATTCGTATTGAACCTTCCTTTTTTTCTGCTCTGTTCGAACAACGTCTCAGAAGTTATAAATTATGGTAAGTAATTGTTTCTTAATTTATGTTTAGAAAAATATCCAGATATATACGTATAACTTATATTTAAAATTGATAATTCAAAATCACAAAGTCAAATCTAAGGACTTTTTAAACATTTACATGAGCACTAAATTTCAGTAAGTACTATTAAACATATAAATTCAAACTATATGAAAAATAAGTAATAAAGATGTTTTCCACTAATGACTGTTCAATATAACTAATGCCCACAAATTACAGGCCATATTGATAGCAGGTGCTCAAGAGTACTAATCAAATACATATTAACAACTGGAGGGGATCGATCAGTATTTTTTTATTTATAGAAGGAAAAAGACATTCACTAGCGATGAAATTTTAAAATGTTTTGATAAGTTTTGTTAATCGCATAGTCTATAAAGCATTTAATTAAATTTATTAAATTATTATTGATTTGGCAAGATTACTTTTTACATGATTTACGATTTTACCCAATGTAAAAAAAACTGAATCTCGGCTGCATTTTCAGACTCTGGGGCGATCGTCAACATCCATGACTGTATTAATGTAAAGTGGGAACAAACCGCGATAGTGAACGGAACAAAAGAACTGGCAATAGCATGCAGTTCTTCTCTTCCGTTCTACGCTCTTGATTTGATAACTGGCAGTAAATGTAAAATTAGAAGCATTTAATGTATATTTCTTTTTTGACGTTCATAAGTGTACATTGTGTTACCTACATGAATAAATTATTTTTTACTTTTGACTTTGGAAAATGAAGCCCCACGGCAGCGTATGTCTTTCTGTCTATCTCTGTATTTTGAGTTTACCGCGTTCACGGTAAACTCAAAAAATACTAAACGGAGTTGAACGTTTTGCAAGAAAGGTTAAGATGTGATAAATAATGATTTTATGTAAATTCACTGACTAACATTAATGATACAATTTTTAATAATTAATTTGCCATAATACACGAAATCCACGCGAGTGAAGGCGGTAGTTTAAAATATTAAGATACCTTACCTAGTGCTTGCTTTCGTTATTGGAAGCCGTATATAGTTTAATACAATTTTAATTACTATTAACAAACGCGGCTTGTAAAGTTAATTATAAGAATAAAACAGAAGTTATGTATCAATGGAAAAACTTGTTTATAAATACATCAATATATCATTAACGTCTTCCTTAGGGATTAGAGAACGTTTGCTGCCTTAAAGGCCCGCAGCATACCTGTAAGGCGTTGCAGGTGTTTATGGAGACTGTAAGCATTTCTACGAGACGCGCCTACTCGTTTAACCCATAAAAGAGGCATCTAAGAAGTTACAAATATTGTAAACCAAAGAGATATGTACTATATTACGCTATGACTATACAAAACCTATGTAAGTACTGAGACGGTCGCTGTAAATACATCGTAATATATAATGAGATCCCATGGTATACCATTGTTCTGTAAAATGATATTAGGAACACTAAGCACATTGACCACACACGAAATTGCTAGCTAACCCTGTAAATGCATTCGACGGGTCTTAATGACTTTGGGTGCGAGTTTAATTTAATATTGCAACAAGACGCTAGCCCAAGACGCAGTTAATATCTGAAGGGACTGTGTAAACGAGCGGCTGTATAGATAGAAAGCACGAACAATGAACTTGATAATTAAATTTGTTGTTTATTTTTAAATCAACACATTTTATTTCTTTCCAATCTTTTGCGTTAAGAGCTTTAAAATGCATTTAGTTTAACATAATCAAAAATATTATATTGTTGTCTTATTCTTTAAAAAGTAATAGAGAAACGTGACGAGATACAAGTAGTTTTGTGCAACTAGTTTGTAGAATTGTCATTTTATTCAAAACTAGCTGGCCTGGCGAACATCGTACCGCCTAACAGTCGATTCTTTATTTTTTTTAAAAATACTTATTCTACTATTCGGGACACTGGTCTAGCTAGTAAGATAAAAAAAAAGAAAGTTGATAAGACAACAAATACATTATGTAAAAAATAAAAATTTACCTTCCCGGAACCCCTCTACTAACACTTGAACTTTATGGTATGGTATTAAAGTTCAAATTGACTTTTAAGTATTATTACGAATATTTTGTATGGGAATATAGAAAAGTGTTGTTTTTAGACTTTTTCACTCAATTTTTTTTAATTTTTCTCTCCGTAAGAACCATCCTCGTACTTCAAGGAATATTATTAAAAAAAATTTGTCCAAATTGGTCCAGGCGTTGTTGAGTTATGCGCTTACCAACACATTTTGTGATTCATTTTAATATTATAGATTAGGCTATAATGGAAATAAACGCCAGTCTATCTAAACTAGTTACAAAGTAAATCCCATGAATGTTTGGTCGGCAGCTTGTATTGTGCCGTCAGCACCAGACGTGTTAATACTCTATAAGATTACTGATACATATGCGATCTTAATAATTAAAACTATATGAAATTGCTTTATAAAAAATAAAAACTAGTGTCTATACCTGCTAGGTGTATTCTTTGACACGAACATCACTGTTTTAGAACACTCGAATATAAGTCGTTACGAAAGTACATATAACACACCACATTAAATATAAATACAACATTATGCTGAGTCAACAATACCCTACCCTTCTAAAATGCGATTCATTTCCGTAAAATAAACATACACACGGAATTGCAAATCGACCTGTTAATCTAATAAGAGGAGCCGGCAACGACACGGTTCATTTGTGAAAAAAAAATGTCGCAAATTTCTTTTTCTATATTATTCTGTCGAGTCAAGCATTGGGGATGTGACATTGACAAATATAAAAGCATTTCCGCTGTCTATGGCCTGTTTCTGTATTTGAACAGATAATGTAGATTGGACGTTTGAAAAATTCAAACGGCGAACGAGGGTTATGGTTTAATATTTTCATTCTGTGTCATATTTATATTCGGTATGGATTATAGATTATCATTAGTTAACGTAAATAAAGAATTATTAGTAAAATAAGTTACATGAAAAACACATGAAAATATGTTTATTACGATAATATTTTTATATATTTATTCGGATTAGTTAATATTAAAAAAACAAATTAAATCTTTGTGACACAATGATCCCCGTCAAATACAAACGGCATAGTTATGCAATCACAACTTGAATATTTGCAAAATCGTGATAACTAAACGCGCCTAACCGGGACTCTTAAAAGAAAACAGTGGCGTGTGAACAGTCTTCTGTGCCCCTGACACACGCCGATGACTTTTTGGGTTTGAGGTTTGTCTTAACGATGTTTTTCGTCACCATACGAGCGAGTATTGACACACAGTAGACAGAAAGTCCATTGTAGCACAGGCGGGGTTCGAAGCTACCACTTCAGCGATGAGAATAGTACGCTCAAGCCATTAGGCCAACACTGCTGAAATGAATTTTGGAGCTTGAAATTAAATTGTTTAAAAAACTTGGAGAACAAGAGCGTCCCTTTTAATTATAATAGGTTCAAGAAGGGTTAAATGACTCACCGTTGAATGCAATTGTTAATGAAATTAGTGATAATTCAGTTATTTCTTTAATTGTACTGTTAGAGACGAGATAACCCTTTAATGCATTTGAGACCCTCGTCGTAACGTAATTTGCGGTCCAGTTTAACATATTTTTATGGATAACAGTTATATTAAACATTATTGTATACATGGACCTCTTTACTATCTGAAAAAGAAACAACGTTTAATAATATTATTCTCATTCTTCATTTTAATGTATTCATTTCAATAAGCCAGTGATGAAGTTTTAGTCTTTAGATTATTAAGATATAGATGGTGGCGGCACATCTCTCAACACGGGGGGACAACACTCTCTTTTTTACTTCTTCTTTTTTTTTTTATGGGTGTCGTCATATCGAACGACGTTAAGTTTCGCGGTCATTTTGAACGACCGCGAAGAAGCGTTGAAAAGCTCTCACTTTAAGGCGAAGGCGACATGGTACTTCACTCCAAAGTAACTTCTCTTATTACCGATGTAGCCGGGGCGTATTTCGCGAGACGTGTGATGTGAAGTTTAGAGATAGAAAAAGTCCCTGGACACAATGGCAGGGGAGTAGAATAGGTATTCCTTAAAAAAAATGTAACTTCCCAGAGTACTGTAATTACCTCTGGGCGGAAGCTACCCATATTTAACGAAAGGCACGACTTTCTGTGCGATTTGATCCCTTGGTTTTGCGCAGAGATTTGGGGTCTCTCTGCATCTGCTACCGCATTTACCACATAGTTTAGATTTTTCGGATAAATACCTGCATTGGACGTCAAGGCAGAATACGAAATTCCACCTGTCTCACCTTGAATTTTTGCCGCGTACTACCACTATGTAGATCAAACTTCCCACCGAAGTATTTCCGATCAATAGGTCTTAGGGTCCTTCAAGAAAAGAGAATACTAATTAATCTTCCGGTAAAGCACTTGCGAACTCTCGGTCAGTGTGAGTGCCCACGGGCACAGTTACCTAACATCAGGTGATAACAAATTTATTAGTTTTTATATTATTTTCAATAATAACATACGCCTTATTAAATCATTTATATAGTTTGACGACCAAAATATTTCATAATGTATATATTTTATTACCAAATTAAATCAAAATGCATATTAGTTTCTACAAAAACCCTTAGTTGACACATTAACCAATTTCAAAACGGATTAGTACCGCCACCCTTGTTTAACTATTGAATACACAATTAAATTAACAAAATAATCCCGGTTCGGTTCCCGGTGGTGGTAAGCGTGCGTTTTATGTGACGTTTCGCAATATCTGTCAGAACCTAATACGATGAAATGTGGAGTGATGTCGCGATATCGTTTGACGATTTTAAGCGTGACTTAAGGACTGTTGTCTAGAGAAAGACAAAACATAAAGTGTGAGAATATATAAAGACTTTGAAAATATTATTCTGTGTAAATGCTACAATACGAACTGCGAAGTGATGCAAAAATATTTCACGCTCATTAATCACACTTAAGAATTAACATGTAACATTATTATCATTACCTTGACAATTAAGTTTAAACAGCAACTTGCAACGGCAACTTAAAGCTGAGTTGGGCCCATTTTTGGTTAAACTGATTGTTTCTGAAATATTTTTTCATCGAGCTATGCTTAGTTTTTATGAAATCAATATTTGGAGTTTACTCCTTAAGAAACGATTTGAGTTATAAGGCCCGGTACGGAAATTTTATGAGGAGTAAAATCAAGTGTAAACGAAAAGTTGAGGCGTTATGTAGAAAGAGACAAACATATATATCTGTAGGATTGAACGTGTAAAAGAATGAGATGGAATACATTACACAGACTTTTCTATTTTGAATTACGTTTTGACAGCCACTTACAACATTGTCAGTGTTGACAGGTGTAAAAAATAAAAGTAGATTTTAGGTGCATAGAGTTTTGTCAAAGTATGGTCAGTGAAATTAAAACTAAAAAGATGTTCATTTTATTCTTCTCTTACTGTAAAGGCAACTTTGATCACAGAAAGAAAATCCTATTTGGGCATAGATGATTAGTATTTTATTACTACTACAAACATTTATATTATAAAAACATATATTCTTACCACCTTTAGTATGAAAATATGGTCGACAGCCACAGAACATTATCGCCATCTTTGTTTATTATTTTTAATTAATTGATTAAATATATTTATATAATATTTTATAATACTTATATTAAATTATTACGACCCATTTCTATTTTTTTTATTCGGTATATATCATAATTATCGTTCGTAGGAGTAAACTCAATCGTGCTGTAGTGAACACACACACTTTTTTTTTTCTTTCTTTGCCAATCATACATAATGTAACGAAAACACGAAAATATTTTATTTTTATCTCAGGAAGTATTGTTGGACGTTCATTAGCTTGGCTTTAGCTGTGCTCTAAGTATTAGAGATCTAAAAGAACCCATCTGTTTTGAAGGGTTAAAGTGTTATGTGGCTATTGCGAATAATGAGAAGCATTTAAAGAAATTTAGAGGCCCTGGGGTGTTTTCGTCAAGTCCATTTGGTTAAAAATAGCTCTTGTGGTAGAAAAATTATGGAAGTATTAACTTTTATGTTTCAACTTCTCTATACCGAGTTGTTTATTATTAAATATTGACACTTAACCCATCTTAATAACTTGAGTAGTTGGCTTTAGTTTTGCTTTTGAAACACAATTTTCGTATACAAAACTATTATTATAAATTTTCGACATAAACGTATTTTAATACGAACAATACAGTATCGTATTCACAATCTCCAGCTTTTACGGCTTCCAAATTGTGTTGTTCACATTATTAATTAGAATTAAGTGTTCCCAAAAGTTACTTATTTCTTTATACGTATTTATAAAATTAATAAAAAATATATTATATTTTAATTTGGATAAAATTGGATTGAGTTCAATCTTTAAATAGGAAATTACAAATACACAAAACGGTGAGCATCAATAGAAGTAGAAATACATTTATTACATTACAAAGCTTTCAGGTTTGAAAATGTTTGTATTTTAACAAGGGATATTTGTGTATCATTTTCGATAAAATATCATTGTAGTTTAAGAGTTGCATATCCTCAAAGTCATTGATTGATTAGACATATTTAATTTTCTGATAGAAGAGGGCAAAATAAGATTTTGTATTTCTATTCTAATAAATTTAGAAAATTCATTGATGTGTTATTGATTTTTAAAAGTCTTTACTTTTAATATATTTTAAATTGAATGACAAAAAAATTGCATACACAAACTAATATTTATCTATTTATCTATAATATTTAATCTTAGTTTGTGTTTGTTAATTTAATTAAAAACTTTGAAATAGAGTCTTTAATTATGACACTTCATTTTATTTTTTTACACTGAAACATTATTGATTCACAGTTATACAACACAAAAAAGAAAACAAGATAAAAGAGAAATAACAACAATATATGACATATAGCAATATTATAATTAACAAATTAGATTTTAAACTATATTATACTATCTGGTTTTTAAATAGTAAGATTATTTTAAGATAGAGCTTAAAAGTACCCTTTTCTTAGCATCTCTTGGCCTAAAAGCGTTGCTTTCATAAGATTATTTCCACAAAATATCAAGCAAATAAGGTAACTTATGTAAATAGTCGTACGAATAGAAGGGATACAATTGAAAGCGATCCTCTAACAAATTGGATGGTTTCTTTTGTGAATCTTCAATAAATGTTTATTTCTATCAATATACATAATATTTTAGATAGTATTTTTATACTTTTGCTTACTTCGCAAATATTTCCTATGTTGTGTGCAACGTAGGTATCGCGTTATTCGTTGGTCACTGAACCTTCATGTGATTTTTACAAAATAATTGCCATCGATTCCATACGGACTTTATTATTATAGTATTTCTTAATAGTGTTATTTTATGTGTTTGAAGTCACGTAACCTCCTATTGATATATGTCCGCACCTCTCAATTATGTAAGAACGAATGACAGTAACAGTATGGAAGCATTACAAGAACTGGCAGTAATTACATGGACACATTAGGAATACCTTGGAGAGGCTTGTGCAAGTTAAAGCAGTTTTAGTGTATAATTTTCATGACATTCACGGGACAAATATAATTTTCTATTCAAGGTATAAAAGATGTTAATTTCAAAGAAGAAATCCAGGAATATCATCATTATCAAGGAAATCTAACTTCGATATAGGGATACAAATTATCCTTTATAAAGTGATAGTATATATCTATTTGCATAGCTGATAAACTCCGGTTGTCCGCTGTCAATAGTTGGCATCATAATATATTGCGGCCTGTGATTTAGTATCACTTCATTAGTTACCCACAGACAATGCATACAGTTGAAACAAACATAAATCATTTAATTACTTAGCGGTAGGCTTGAATTACACATATTATTATCTGATACTCCATTACATTGTGAGCACTATTATTCAACAAAACTAAATGAATTTCTGTTATTGAAATAAAAGTATAATAACCGAATATGCAAAAACCAGGAACTTGGTGTGTTATCTTGTAATAAATTTTAAATATAAATTATATAGATTTAAATCTGTTTATTTAAATAAACATAACTGTTATAAAATAAATTATATCACCCTCCCAGATTTGGAACTCATAACATTTTTTGCTGCTCAATGTACTAATGCATTTACGCATTCACTCAGTTCTTGCTTCTTAGACAGCTGTGTGAGCTACACTTATTAAAACCACTATGGATAGTTCTAACACGAATATAACAGAGATGTATGGGGTTCATGGAATTTATTTATTTAATTAATAGAAAAATAACAAAAACGAAACCCTCATCTCTTTTCTCTAATCAATTAAATAGGCTGCTTAATATCACCGCTCACCGTCTACAGTCTAAAAATACGATTAAAGAACTGGCTTATGAACACACCTTACGCAGTGTTGGAGATGTTTCTGAGACCTGATATGTAGTTACACATTTCATTCATTCACTCACTCACTCACTCACTCTCTAACTCACTCACTCACTTGTACCCACACACTTACTTGTTCACTCAGGCGTGTTGAAAACAGTTGAAAAATCAAAAACTAATATAATTAAAATAAAAGATGTAATTAAATTATATACATATACATAATATAGGTATATTTTAAGTAATTTATGATTAAGTTTGTTCTGGAAGAGCTGGGAACCCTGACACAGGTATTTTTTACTTAAAAGGGTTCCCAAATCTTACACATTATAATGAATTGTTGTCAAATTAATAAATACATTTTTTAACTCTTATTGTCGAATAGTTTTAAACTGTGCTGAAAAGAGTCAAAATATTGTAATTATATTGACTGACTAATATTTACATTGTGAATTTTAATATAAACCCAGAGCAAAAAATATCAGAAGAGCAATCAGAAAAATATTTTCATATTAGTCAACCTGCACTGAAAATAGCAATGCATTGTCCGAATAAATTAGTAAGAGCATTTGTTTGTGTTGTTGTCGATATATCACTGTCAGTTTTAAGCTCTTTATTCATTTCCATATAGAGCTTAAACTTTTAGACACTTCAGGAAGTTTTGATATACTTGGTTGACTACCGTTAGTTATTTAAAAATGTATTTTTGAGCATTATTCTATCGTATAAGAAAGAAGTGTGCCTAGTTTCGTTACTGAGATTAAGTAAATCAAATAGCTTTCGATTTTTAAAGCTAAGACATGACAGTGTAATTGTGCACTTATAAAATTCCGTAGCCGGGGTTCGATCGTACGACCCGAGAGTTAAGAATCGCACGCATTTTCATTAGGATGTAGGCTAAGACTACGCTTTTTAATGCTACTAATATCAAATAGATAATAAAAGATAGTTCTGCCAATTCTATATATTCGTTAGTCTGTATCAATGCGGAACGTCTAGTGGTATTACCGGCAACTCAATAATAATTTATGACCACATGTAGACTGAGTTTTGACTAATTTCGTATTAATTAGAGACCGTCGCGTGCTTTAAGTGTTATTACTATATATATTATATAGCCTATAACATATTTATATAGCCTATTTATAAAATAAATTAATGTAAAGGTTTAAAAACATCCAAAGACTTGTGTAGTAAGGACGGTCAACAGTTCCTTCAACACTACGGGAGGATCCTCGACCAATCTAACAACGGACTGACCGTCGGAAGGCTCCAGTAGCGAAGGCAGATAAGTTTTTTGTCCTTAGCGACCGGAATAACTTTGTTAGCGCGTTTCAGGGAATGACGACATTATAGTCATTGTAGTCGTGCATTGTAGGTATCACTACAATCTACAAATAATATTTCTTCACAAACCTTTTATTAGCCTCAATTTGAAGAACTGTTTATCATGTTTAATTATTTGCAAGGTGACATCAGTTAGCGTGTACTTTCAAGATGTATTTTATGCGGTTATCTTCTAATATATAAAATTCTCGGGTCACAATGTTCGTTCCCATACTCGTCCGAAACGGTTCGAACCATTCTTATGATGTTTTTATGCATATGCATTTTAGTAAATCTGAGAATCGGATACTATCTCTCTTTAAAACCCGTAAGTGATAAGGGGTGTCCATCCCAAAAAAATATTTTTTTTATTTTTTAGACCATTTTTTTTAAATTTTGAAGTGACACTTCTTTATCGGCGTTGGAAAAAAATTACCGTCACATATTTCGGTTACGCGTCACATTTTACGGTTACACGTCACATTTTTCCGTTACGCGCCATCTTTTTCTTGTCCTTGTTTTATTTTTATTGAACTATCAAATATTTCCTAGAAATAATATACATGTCAAAACGATGTTTGCCGGGTCAGCTAGTAGAAAATAAAAGTCTATAAACGTTTCCAAAATTCATTGAAATAAATTTCGTCACACAAAATTAGTTAAATTGGATGAAGTTCAGTCTCCAAACAATAAAGCGTACTTAATTTAAGTTTTGAACTCTGGACTCTAGAGACTAAGATGATTGATGCTTCAAATTTCATCGTGTCGTGGAAAATTTGATAGGTATCAGGAAAATGATTTACATCTTAAATCTGACAACTCTATGTCGTAATGCAGAATAGCTGTAATAATTGGGTGCTTTATATCATATTGTAATCAATCATAATAGATGATTAAAGATATTGTCGATAAATTTTATTTTAAATTGTAGTAGTTGTTTATTATCGATATATAGTTACAAGGGCGGATCTTTTAATCAATAGGCGTTTGTTTGCTTCCTTTGTGCTAAATTGATGAAATCAAGAGTTCTGCGATAAAATAACTAAATGGCTACAGTAAAGGTAACTTTTCGTGTTCGTGTTTTTTTTGTAGTTTTCATAACTGAAGGTATGTCAGTTGAAATGCCCTAACCGATACGCCGATTTCCTCAACACCTCGGCGGTGTAACCTCGGCTTGTAATAGGGTATTGGGCATGATACCATAATATTCTAATAATAACCTCCGTACCATTACCAGTATGTCGATACTATGTGTTTATCTCTTGGCAATGTGGGCAAAGTGTGGAATTTGTAAATGATTGTGGACAGTCGTGGGGTTTTGTTATAAAGCAGATTTTTTGAAGTTATACTTCTGTAGGCGCGCACCGTGACACAAAATTAACAGAATTAAGTTAGTGGCGCGTGTTGGCACGCACGCCGCCTCTGTTCACCGTGTACATATTTTTATTTTTAATATTTATCCACACGCTTTGAGTTTATACATTTAAAACACGTGTTTTCATTTTGTTTTCATTATACAAGTGCGAATTTTATTATGTGCGTCTGAACTATAATCAGAAGTGATTTTTTAAATTGAATATTTAAATCAATACTAATTAATATTAGAAAATAATAATAAATATAAATATAATATTAATAAATATTTATTTATTTAATTTTTCAAATGTAAACTGAACTTTATTGACTATAATGACTCCTTTTCCAGTCTTTGATTATTTAATTGTAATTAATTATTTGCATGCAATCAAAAACTATTTTTAATAATGCCAAAGAAGTATAACTTCTTACGCGCGTACATAAGTACACGCACCCTTTTTTTTTAGTTAGGAAGGTACTTAGACAGTTATCGCATATAGCGTTATACTTTCAGTAATAAAACACGTAGCCGGGCTAAACACGCTGATAACATTAAAAAGTTTGAAAGGGGAATTTTTATGTATTGTTTTAAAAAAGGGCCTATACCAATTACACCCTTGAAATAAAAAAGGTGTAGCTGACAAAGATAATCCTTTAAGGGCGTCTTACGATTTTATACCATCTTATTATTGCCCTTAAAATGGTTCAAATTTAAGATAGCCATAAAACGCGGATTATATTCATAAGAGATAAAATATTTTAATAGCTTACGGAAATTTTATTTGTTTATACAATCCGAGTTATTGTTCTTTGAAAATTTTATTGTTTATTACGTTTAGGGTTTATAATCCAAAATGCTCCTTGCTTTCAGATATATACATATATTTGGAATAAAAAGCTCTCGTCGTTCGCAGGTTCGAACACCGGCCGAAACCTTACTGTTTATGCATTAACACTGGGTACGGTGACAACATCAAAAAAGTCGACGGCGTGTGTGACGCAGAAGGCTGATTATTTGTCTAATAGAAAAACAAATGATTGCGGGACAAATACAGAAATATGGAAAGAAAATAACACCTCTAGTTTTTTATGTATTGGGTCATAATTTTATCATGTAATCGGTCATAATTTTTTTTAATAAACACATTTAAGTTTGAGTGGTTCGAATTTGAAAAACCTTCATTCCCACCTAGATTATTAAAAAATTACCAACTTGCTAACGCCCGAGTTTTATATTCTTTCACGTCACTAAATACCAAAACATGCAAGTATTTTATTGACACATTTTACTGTAAAGTTAATAAAAGCTTGATATCTCGAACAAATGACACAATATCATATTTATTACACGTACATAAAAGAATTCCTTTCACCCCCAAACGCCGTGCTGATTCAAAAAATGCCAGCCGAGTAATCTCAATAAGATCGATGTATCCATTACAGTAATACAAAACATCGACCAGAATAAATTGGCCCCTGTCATCATTTCATATAAATAAGTATTTAAAGTTCACCTAAGTAAAAAAAAAATTAACGAAACACAACGTATTAAATATTCTCCTAATCTCGGCCCTGCCTTTAGTATCTTGCAAAAGCAACCTATACAAAGATTTCTGCTTCCAGTTTTAGAATCATATGATCTGTAGATATTAGTAGACACATCTTAACAACGCAATTTCGCATTTCTTGTTGGGAGTTTATTAAAAAAGAAAATGCATAAAAAATATTTAAACGATTACGCTTCAATAATAAATATGTTGCCGTGAGCGTGCCCTTAAGATGTTTTTTATTAACAATGAAAACTATAATGTACATTAAAACCTTAAAGACATCACTGCGTAATCCCACATATTTAATTCGATATATATTTTTGATAATAATAAAAGAAAATTTCAAACTTTCTATCAAACGAGCAAGACAGAATTTAAATAATACGTTGCTTGCGTTCTTTATTAAAAGAACAACAAAGAAAATTTTTATTATCCGAGGATCAAGTTAAACTGGTTCCGTAGCTATCGGAAAGCTGAATATGAATAATTCATATAATTTCATACATTTTCGCTTGGCATCGCGATGTCGCATTATTCACAATTTGCAATGACTTAATTCGCTTTCGTGTATGTCATGTAAATGATGTTTTTAATGTATTTTTAACTATTATGTTCATAAATTCAAAATACGATGTATCACTGTGTGACCTGTCTATATCTGCGTATAGGAAAAAAAACAAGTTATTAATTTTTGAGCGGTACTTTTGAAATGGTACAGTTAGGGTTAGAAGAAACAGGTTTGTGCATGATATTTAAGAGTATAAATATTTCTAAAAGTTAGGGGCGAAGTAACTGTGTAGCTACGGTAACTAAAGTAGCAGTCTCTTTAACATCAATATTATCTCATCAATGTTACTAATATATATATATATGTATATATTAGTAACATCCAAATCGACAAAAGTATATTTTTTATGTTTAGTGTAGCAACAATATTTGAGACAATTTAAACCTAATTTTTATAATGGCGAGTAGAAAAAACCCACTCAACTATAAAGCCAGAAAATCCAGTATTCACAGAACATGGGAGAACTAGGAAAAAGCGAAATAAAGTTAAGCCCTAATTCAAATAACTCTCAGCGCCATCTTTTATTCCCGGATGGAAACGTAAGGGTTATGAAGGCGCTAGTTTCCGCTGTGAGCTGGCTCCAGCCATAAATTATGTATTCAAGTTATAAAATCCCGGCGAATGGCAAGATTCAACTGATCCTGCGTGTTTTAATGGTGCTACGGAAAGCACAGCTTCTTACGTGATATACATACGAGAAAAACTAAAAGTATGAGGAATTCTATAAATAGGTATTGAATTAAAAAAAATAATGTATACCAAATTACACGATTATGTACCTGTACGTACTACAAGGACTACACAAGCTTTTATTATAGTAATATTATTGAATAATTTTGAACTTAGATTTTTTACTATTATGTTCTTTGTTAATGCCTTTACTTCGTTTAGCAACGACATTTCTTATATTATAAGTTATCCAATTAAAAAAGTGTTCTTACAATTTTCGGAAGTTGGGTGTTTCAAAAAGCCGTGTGTTACGGTGTCAATGGCATATTCAGTATCAGTATGCTCATGAATTTTTCAGAGTTTACATCAGTTTGATTAGGTTCTGAGTAGCGTAAGTAGTTTCATTTCGTCAACTCAGCTCTGGATTATTTTTAGGTATAACATGTAAAGTGGTTTTAAATGATTCATTATAGTAAAAGGTACGAGCAACAATACACTTTTCTCGTCCAACAGTACATACCAATCTGTTTCAAATAATATTTTTCGTTTATAATGTTAATATGATTCAACTATTTACCCTGTGACCTGACTAAAAGAGCTTAAAAATTAGTATTTCGTAGCACTTTAGTGATGTCGCATTACATACCTATATCGTCAATTATTTGTCATTTGAAACTAAATATAATAAAATAAAATGTGGTTATATTACTAAGCGCTCAAGTTTCTGCTCCTAATGATATTCTGTACCTAGTTTGTGACTCAACTTGTCAGTGCTTGAATGAAATTTGTGAAAATTGCTTTGTGAGGTCTTGTTATCTCTATTGAATTTATAACTTTAGCAAACCGATATTAATATTAAATTAATGTTATTTAAAAAACGCCTAGTTATGTAAATATGTAATATGTAATACGATTATTCCAATAGGTACGGCGAAGTAGTCTGTCTGTATTAGTCTAAATAAGTCATAAGCAAACGGGGACATTTATAATCATGTTCCGATAAAAAACGAAGAGACTCATTAATTGTAATGTCAGAGTGTCGCAATTTACTCTGACATTGTAATAACCTTTCCCTGGACATTAAAAAATACTACATTGTGCTTAAGACCTTGAGAATATGAAATGAAAATAAACTTTAATACCGAAAGTGCACCTGATTATCTATCAGTTTTCGAATCCATTTGATAATCGATTGTACAATAGTTACATCGTCAGTCAGTAAAGTTTAACATAGTATACATAATGATCATGAAAATGTCTGTAATAAAGGGTATATTATATTTTCGTCTCGCTGTGGGTAACTATTGGGAGTGTTCTTCATCAAAAATTGTTCAGTTTTTATGTAAATGTTATTGTGTTGTCTATATGAGCGTATCTACTTATGTTTACTTTTCAATTGGGTTTAGAGCGAATAGTCGCAAAGCTAAGTATGATGTTAATTTGTATTTTTTCTTTATTATAAACGGAGGTTTCGCTATTTGGAATAAACAAGAGTATTTTACAAGATTTCATTCGGGTATAAGGACCCTAGACAATATTATTCATTTCACAAAACCTAAATCAGCGTGGCTAGTTGCTTACCTTACTTTAATAGTCATTAAAAGTGCAGGTAATTTCACTATGTTCTTGGACTTTGAATTTATTCCAACTCTTGCAACTCAAATGGCGGAAATTTCGAAAACTGTATCGAACTTGCCTTCAGTTATGATATATGAGATGTTGTGGTCACGAATGGCATTTTTACGCAAATGGCTGGATTCAAAGTTAATTCATGGAAATCTTGATGAAAAGCAGTTTTGTCTAAGGAAGTTCTTACATCTGTACAAAACATTGCTTGATAATATTACAAAAGTATATAAGATACTGGCTTTACAGGTAATAATTCTACTTAATTAGACTAAGAAAGTGATTGTTGTTATTTGGCACGCTTTTACACACAAAAATCTGAACATTTTAAATCTTTATATTATATTTTTGTTTTATATGTTTGTGTTGTTAGCAAGACGAAACAGTCCTTGTTTTTTGGAATTGAATCCAGGGTTAGTATGTCACACCAGCAATAAATACAAAGAAATTCTTAAAAGAAGATATTATAGTCTTATAAAAGATGCAAGGGAGACTGCTTGAGCTTGTTTTTCGATATAATTTGATATATTGTGCTTAATTTGTTATAAAGTATTAATTATACTGCATATAATATTTTCAACTATTTAATTTCTTCATTTAATATAAGCTGTTAGTAGTTTAGACAAAGAGACAACGAGATTCATGAATAAAAGCAGCTCCTGAATAATTAAGGTAAGGATTTAACGTGGAGAAAGGAAGAAAGTCAAAGTCACTAACTAATAATGATATGAATATTTACGTCTAACGTCAAGAAGGCGGTGACAGGTACCGATTGTTGACAAAGCAGAAAACGAGAACCTAGATGACCAGAAAGACCTAAATGACTAGAAAAGACGACCAGAATATTAAGAATAATACGACCGATAAATTATTAAAAATGTTAACGTCAGCTTCAAACGGCAGTCGTAGGAACGAGAGTCAAATAATAACTTTAACATTTATTATCTTAAAGTTTAAAGTCAGCCGTACTCTCGAAATGAAACTCGAAGTGGAGTTGTAAATATTCCGTTTATTGGTCGAACCTTAGTGGTACTCGAACAAAATTACAAGACGAAACAAAGCTATGTCTAACGTCCGAAACGGCTACATAAATCTGTCTACTAATGGGTATAAATGATATCTTAAATTGAAGCCTAAAATCTACACGTTGGTAAAGGGAGTCGCCGACGTTTTCGCTATCTGCTCACCCACCGACCTTTTCCTGGACCAACATCCGGCTGCCAGCTTCGTTTATCAGCGTTCGTTGTCCGTAATAGTACTAATAGATTAGTTTAAATAATAAATCTAGTATGATTTTATATGGAATACATTCATATATTATGAATGCATTACTATGTAATAGTATAATGGATTTGCATTTTTTTAAACAGAATACTTGTTTCAGGCATTCATGGAGCTGATTTACCATTTTACGAAATTATTATTTGATATACATTCCTCCATAGTGATGATAGTAATGGGAAACGTATGTTATTCAAATAGTAACTAACCTATAGAAATAATAACAACACTTATATTTACAGCTGAAGTTTATTTTCTGAAAATTCCTAATCGAAGACAAAGTTTGAACTTATCTAGAATAAATTTTTTTTTGATGTTCCTTAGCAAAACCTTATCACATATTTATAAATTCATAAAAAGCAGTCCAGGGTTGTATTATTTATGTAATAGATAGTTGGATAAACAAAACTAATAATAATAAAAAAAACGACGAGTTGCACTCCGGTAGTGCCGGCAGAAGTGCCGAAGTGCAGAATGGTTAGGGAATAATTTTGCACGAATTGCTTTAATTATCAGTATAAAAGTACAAACATTTATGTCGTAGAATACAATATTTATTTATTGCGCTATCGTACACAAACATGACAATTTATATTACATTAAATACGCCGCGCCAGCTGTCTACTCTCCATCCGTCTTACGAATTTTCGATCAGGTCACGTGCCCTGACGCGAGTTTAAAATTTTTTACCCATTCCAAAAAAGTGTACAACGCAGCTAAAGAAGTTTTCACTTCAATTATACCACTCAGGGTTAAGCAATTTCTAACAAGTGCGTTTTTCAAAATCTAGGTTTTTGGTGTCCGGCAGCCCGAGTATCGATTGTAGCTCTATACTAGATTGACTAAGGATAAAAAAGGCGATTGTAAAAATATAATCTTACGACTGGATCTTACATAAAACTGAGGTGTGTTTTAGGCGAAATTAAGAATATCGCTGTCGATTTTCGTGACCTCGCTGCTAGATTTTATGCTCATGATAATTGGTCCACTGTTTCTTGAGCTGACACTTCATGAGTACGACAAGCTGATGTCTTTGATTAGCACAGAGTTGATACACTGCAAAGGTAATATGATAGATACATTTATAAATTATTGAATATGAAGAGACGATTAAAAATATTAAATTATTCTCTAGATAGCACCTATCGTGAGCAGATTCTCACCACATTGGAGTACTTAGAAGTTCGACCCCCTCGCTTCACAGTATGGCGGATTATTTCTATGAATTTGAAACTAGTGGTAACAGTTGTACAACTACTTGCGACTTATATTATTGTACTGCTTTCATTTCAATTTTGAATTAACATAGGAATTATCAATACTAGACTATATCTTTAATTAATAGTTTTATTTTAAAGTTTAGGGGTGTTTTAAATAGTTGTAATTTACATTGTAATTGTGTGTTTTTAGTATTACTAGAAAGACGTAATGATTCACCTTCTTTTTAATTCCACTATAGATAGAGATTTTAAATGGCGCGTGCAATTATTGTTTTACTGATATTCACTTGATATTAGACACATTAT
Organism: Pieris macdunnoughi; assembly: GCA_905332375.1. Classification (NCBI taxonomy): domain Eukaryota; kingdom Metazoa; phylum Arthropoda; class Insecta; order Lepidoptera; family Pieridae; genus Pieris; species Pieris macdunnoughi. The sequence goes on along the minus strand of CAJOBZ010000013.1, from coordinate 3,466,243 downwards.
GATTCTCAATGAAAACGATATTTGTTTGTGAGTGCCGTAAAAGTTGTTCTTAAGAAATATTATAATATTATCACTATACTGTGTTTCATTTGTGTACAATGTTATCATAATCGTCAAAATACTACTACAGATAATACAGATAATTTGTTTACCCTTATATATACAATACGTGACATTAACTTATTTATCAAAACTTATTTTCTATAGTGATACAAAGCTATTAGTAGCTACTGGGTCATCTAAGACTAGAAGATTATATTAGCAGCAGTATTATATTATTGAATCCACTATATGCGATCCATTCGCAACGCGTTGAAAGCATTCAAAGATCTTTTACGCGACACCAAGCTTTCATAAGCAGAGAATTTTCACATAGACACCCGTACCATCAGCGACTTAAAAAATTTCATTTGATATCACTGTACAATCGAAGAACTTTAGCCGGTGTTTCCTTCTTACATAAATTGCTAAATAATCATATACAGAGCCGTGACCTCTTACAGGATATTAAAATTGTCATCGCTTATTCCCTAGGTCTAAAATCAGCAATATTTTCCAAATTCCTTCTGCCAAAACCAACCTAGGAGTTCAGGCACCTCGCGTTCGAATTCTTCGCTATGTTTTAAAAAAGCATTTGGGTACTTTCTCGAACCTAATTCGCTGTTTTGCTGATATTTTTCTTTTTTTTCTGCTTTAAGTACCAACAAATTTCTAGGAATTTTATTTTATTTTATTGTGTGCTTATCTTATCTTGTATATGTTTTAATTTCTATTTTTTTGTAAAACTTACGTTTACTTTAATGGATATACATTTTAGATGGAATATTTTGTAAAATAATCAGTAGATTTAGTACTATCTATGATGTCGTAAACTTAATAACTAAATAAAAAAAAGAATAACTCAGAATGAGAGGGAATTTTGTAAATTTGTGTTTGTATAATGAATTAACATTCACTTTATGAATAGTATTTACCTTCATTACCATATTTAATTACTATATTTGGGTTAATGAAGCTAATAATCGTAAGGAATCTATTTGATTACTATAGACTCTACGTCTAGGACATGCTTGGAAATTGTTTTAACTACGATAAGTTATACAATACTTTTTTTTCAAATAGAAACGTTTTGTAGTCCGCGGGGGGATATGTGGGGCTTCAACTCTGAGTACAGGCTGGTAAAATCATTAGTGAAAAGGCCATAGCCTAAAGCCATATTCTTACCGCTAATTAAAGTTATGCAGAGGTTGAAACCTAACTATATATAAAAACTCCGGGCGGTGGAGTTTGTCTGCATGTTTGTGCGCATGCACACGCCTTTTGTCGTTTCTTGTTTTGGCTGGCCTTTGATGATATGATCTTTAAACTACTAGACAAGACAATAAATCGTGTGGAGTAAGGCTTCAGAACTGTCACAACACAACTCTTTAGGTCCTTCAGGTTGTGTTTTAAAGCTTTTTTAACATATTCAAATGAATTTTTCGTGTTTCGTTATTATTTATTATTTATAATTAACCTACAATCATTCAAAATGTTTCTTTGCTTTTGTATTTTATTGTTGAGGCCTTGAGGACACTAACATAAAACTATATTTGTTAATAATGAAAGTGTACCTCATTATAGATCGAAATAGATAAGGCGTCAATCATAATAAACAAGTTTTGTTTTCAAATTCATTTGATCATTCCTTATACAGTTGTTATATCTTTAGCAAGTGAAAATATAAATCACCATGAAAATGTCCATAGTAATGGGTATATTATATTTTCGTCTCGCTGTGGGTAATTATTGGGAGTGTTCTTCATCAAAGATTGTTCAGTTTTTATGTAAATGTTATTGTATTGTCTATATAAGCGTAACTACTTATGTTTACTTTTCAATTGGGTTTGTAGCGGATAGTCTAAAAGCTTTGTATGATGTGAATTTGTTTTCATTCCTTATTATAAACGGAGGTTTCGCTATTTGGAATAAACAAGAGTATTTTACAAGATTTCATTCCGGTATAGTGACTCTAGACAATATTATTCATTTCACAAAGCCTAAATCGGCGTGGCTAGTCGCTTACATCACTTTGATACTCATTAAAAGTGTTAGTAATTTAGCGGGCTACATTTTGTTAAACCTAAGATTTGGTCCATTCTTTGCAAATGCAATGGCGGAAATTTCGAAAACTATATCCAACTTGCCTTCAGTTATGATATATGAGATGTTGTGGTCACGAATGGTATTTTTACGGAAATGGCTGAATTCAAAGTTAATTCATGGAAATCTTGATGAAAAGCAGTTTTGTCTAAGGAAGTTCTTACATTTGTACAAAACATTGCTTGATAATGTTACAAAAGTATATAATATACTAGCTATACAGGTAATAATCCTACCTACTTAATCCTACTTTCTCACTAAATAATAAATAAATCGTTTATTTGCCAAGATAGTGGTACAATTAGATCGAACAACAAGAAAAATCCGCACAATCAGCCATATATACGAGTAAATAGGCATGCAAATGTCATACAATTTTTTTGCAATGTCATATTATAAGAACATTAACATAATGTCATAATAAGAAGTTAAGTCATTTATAATTGTTAACCTTATGGTCTAAATACTCGCTCACGCTATAAAAGCACCTTGACTTTAAAAACCTAATCACCTTCCCCTTGAAAACATTACATGGCAGCGAACTTCTAGGAAGGAACTTCTTCTAAATAAATAAAAATAAATACGAAATTTTTTATACGATATATTTTTAATGCAAGCAGTTAGCATACTATCTCACAAGTAGATTTCAGGTCATTAATAGTAGTTTGGCCTACCGTAATAGACATTTCCTTTTTTCGGAACGGACTTGAGGGCTACACAGGTAAAAATAAAAACATACAACTAATAATTATCTTTCTATTCTATTTTTCGTCTGTTTCTTTATATTTAAGGCAAACAAGGCGAAGACAAGACTGCTCTTAGGGCTTTCTATCCAAGCAAGTAGTAACAAATATCGTTTACCTGTAATCAAACCATTGATCTCCGTATTCCGTATCTATCACTAGGCCTTGGTGATTGTAGTCATTTTAATGCACTTTACCGACTTTGGGAAATAAATTTAATTTAAAAAAATGATTACATGGCTACTATATATATTATACATATGCATGCAGATATTATTTATGATATGTCACTTGGATTAAACATGTTTCAGGCACTCCTGGAGCTGGTTTACTATTTTGTGACATTGTTAGCTGATGTACATTCGGCCATAATGTTAGTGATTTCGAAAGTAAGTTATTTAAATAATTACGGCAAAATTTCATTACTGTACTATTAGAAACAACCAATAGAGCAGCCCAAAAATTAAGGGTTTTTGCCCCACATTTCTGTTTCTGCGCACATTAAAAAAACTCTATTGGTGCACAGCCGGGATTCGAACCTACCACCTCAGCGGTGAGAGATGCTCGCTTAAGCACCTTGGCCCACACTTCTTCGCTGTGTGTACAACTCTAAATCTTCCTATCCGGTACACTCTTGACAGAGCGGTCGTGATCGCTATGAAGTAGTGGTAATAGAAGCAGATGTGATGCGCTTCACGACGTTTCGCCATCGTTGCCTATTAGAGCTCAAATTGCTGCACTGATTAAGTGAATCTCCTACGGCAGACTTGATTTGGTCAGTCCAACGCGTAGGTGACCTTCCGCGCGGTCTAGTGCCTTCCACCTTCCCCTGGACGACAAGGCGTTCTATGGACTGATCACCACGCCGAGATACGTGTCCGAAGAATGTAAGGATGCGAGATTGTACTGTACAACTATAAAGCTTTACACTTATTACTGCTACCGTACTTGAAATGGAAGGTATAATAAATGTAAGCGTTGTATACTGTGATATATATAATATTTTTTACAAAAATTCATGAAAATTTGCCTATTTGTTTCATTAAAGTTGAATTCTGTTTCAGGGCATATGGGATATACCCTTGTCAATTCTCATTATCTCATTGATTAACTTTCTACTCTTGTTAATTGGCCCAGTGTTTCTTGAGCTGACGCTGAATGAGTACGAGAAGCTGATGTCTTTGATTTCCACAGAGCTGATCCACTGCAAAGGTGACGTCTATATTTTATAGTGACGATAGTAGTGTATTACAGGTTCTTTCTAATTTTAGTTAATATTGTTCTTTCATTCTATAGGAATATTTTTGTATCTGTAATATTTGATTATACCGTATAAAAGTCGCGCCAATTGTTAGGTGAGTTTTATTGTAGTTAAAATACTGTGAAGTTCGGAATCTTAAAGTTTATAATGATTAATTGATATTGTATTTCCCAGATTTTTACAATATATTAAATATGTTTAAATATCATAATAAGCCAAGACCATGAACCAATACGAATATGATATATATGTGGCAGCCAACTAGCTTAGTTAGCCGTTTAATCAACAGCCTAGGCTCTTTACTATACAGCGGCCTGAATTATATTGAGCCGTAGCATTTATTACAACATTTAATAAACTGGCTGGCTAATGCTTATGCCATTCGAACAATCTTGTGACATAAATAAAAAAAGCTGAAATGTCTAATATAAGATATTATTTATTTAATATATTTAAAATACATTTTACGTTACAACTTATTCATATTTTTACGTTTACTCTTAGTATCACTACACTCTTCCATAATATTTCTCATTAAACTTTGGAAAACATCATTAAATTTGTTGTTTGTCGACGCTTTATTGGCAGTTTGGAGTGAGGTAGCAGAAAGTGGAACTAATTTGAAATGGCCAGTACTGTAATATCATCGATTCAAGTCATTTGAGCTAGCTGTTTGATCAAATGGCTGAATATCATTCAGACTGCTAGTTTAACGACGCTGTTGAGTAAAGAGACTAGGCTGTTAACTGAATGGCTAATTAAGAGTTGGCTGCGACTTATACGTCGTCGGGGGGTACCGGGACCCTTGGATTCGCAGTCATGGGTACTAACCACTAGACCAATACGTCGTCAATGAGATAAATTAAATAGGTTTTTAGTTAACATTGCTTAATGTGCTTCGAACGTTACAATAATTACTTTTTAATAAATTATTGATGCAATGTTTACTTTTATGTATTAACATTCAAGATGAGGCCTATCGGGAGCAGATTCTCACCACATTGGAGTATTTAGAAGTCCGACCACCTCGCTACACGATATGGAGAATTATTTCTATGGATTTGAAACAAGTGGTATCTGTATTCGATCTCCTAGTAACTTACATTATTATACTGCTTTCGTTCCAACTTTAAAATGTGATTTTTTTTATTAAAATAATTATAAAAGTAGCTTGTTAGTAGTTAATTACTTTAATTAATTAATTTAAAAAAAAAACCTTAATTAGTTAAATCAGTTTAGCGTATTCGTATTCCGATTTTAACTCTATATACTATTTGTAAGGGATTATTGTTACTATGAGCTTTATGCTTGATATTAGTTGTAAGTTACCATAATTATATTCACATAACTAATCATGTTTAATGTGCAAGCTATCTGATAGATATAGTAAGAATTTTCAAACTTAGATTAGAACTTTCTTTTGACTGGAATTTCGTGCGTCAAGAAAAGTCTATATAGGATATATATTATTATGGGATAAAAATAAAATTCATTAGTCTTCATATAAACTTACGTTAATATGAAGTAAAACACCATAGTAAAACATGCAAAAATGGGTGTACACGCCTCCACAACCAGATATTTAACGATTTTCTCACGATAAAAGAGGATAATTATACTTTATATTGAATCATTAAATCCATTATTTTTTAAAGGAAATAGAGCGCTGTACTCTCCTGTTTAGTAAACAGAAATGTGAAAAAGATAAAAATGTATTGGCTTAGTTTTTCTATCGACCTCTTTGTTAAATACGTTCAAATATTCCTTGTGTAGTTTACTATATATAAGTTAGTATATACATATAATTGAATAAATAAACATGATAGCGGTTAATTCTGTACCTACTAGCACTTAGTCAATTAGAGCCTGAGGCGAGGAAGTGTTTGCAAACAGATATTATGTTTTGCGGTAACCGGTTTCATGTTAACCAAGTAGATAATTAAGTAATCTTCTAATTATTAAGTAACTGTAATGATAATAATAACAATAAAGCCCGTTTTATTTCCAATCATGACAAAAGCAATTTATAATATACAGCTTAGATAATTTACATTTTTATATTAAAAAAATCTTTTGCTTGTTATCCTATATCCGAGCTTCTTTAGTAGCGTCGATCGGAACCCCTTCACGGGTAAAGGCCTCCTCCAGCTTTTTCCAACTGACATAAATAGTAAGTAAGTAACTGTAATAAATTAGACATTCTGAATATATATAATAATTTATTCTAAGTGTTTTCAATTTAGAGAAATCATTTTAAATGTCATCCAAAACTATTAAAAAATTGAATTTAATTGGACCAAAAATATTTCTCGGATGTAAACGCGAATTTTTACATATCTAGTTTCGAAAAAAAAACCAAGTTTTGGATGTGTATCATTCACTTAAGCGGTGTTGGCCTAAATGCGCACATAAAAAAAAGTCGAACAACATTCGCTCGAACGGTAAAGGAAAACATCGTGAGGAAAAAGTCGAGGGCGTGCGTCAGGCACAGAAGGCTGGTCAGGTACTTAGCTTATCAAACGATCATGAAACAGATACAGAAATCTGAGGCCCAGACCTAAAAAGGTTGTAGCGCTATTGTTTTTTTTATCATTCATTTAAAATAAGACAACATAATGTATATCTCCGAAAAGCGTGAAGTATTTTCACTGATTTTCGCATCATCCAAAAAATAAGACTAATCAATTGTAAGCATGATCCAAAAAAAACGCCTGAATTTCTAGGTTTTTATGGAAAATGGCGCATTAATGAACATGCTTGTAAATTCACTATTTATAATACACAATAAAATAATATACAACGGTATGTTTATTAATTCTGAAGTAGATAGACCCAACAAACAAAAAGCTATATCCATACCAGGCATACATTAACCATCTGAATTATCCACTGATATATTTCATTAAAGCCAAAGATACAAACATCAAAGGTAACCTTTATAATTAACCGAATCAAATAGCCCTTATCGCTTATGCAATAAAATTAATAATTGTATATCGAGGGGTCAAGATAAACTGGATTACTACCATGTATGGCTTATTCAATACAAACATGCCTTTTGAATGCCGAATGTGGTTAGTAAACACGATTTGTGTGGAGAGATTAATTGAGTGATAAAATATTTCATATAAATGTTTATTGTAAATACGGTACTTTGATCCAATGGACTGCAAATATTTTCCTTTGACATGCGATAAAATTTTAAAAAAAGTTTAAAAACAGAAATTTAAACGGCATTTTTTTATCCATAACAGTAAATAGAGTACAAGTATTGAGTAAGTACGAGTTTCTTTATAGTCTGAAATAATTTTACTTCAATGATTTATTAATATGAAAAATTATAGTATTAATAAATTTGTATAAGTGTGTGTTTCGGGGGAGATTTTTTTACATTTTTAGCTTTCAAGTACTTTGGTATCAATAATTTTTTTATTTAATTTAACCTTCTCAATCATGCCATTTCTCCCTCCTTTCCGAAGAAGGCGTTTTAGCCAAAGGTAACTGATGTCCAGATTGAGCATTCTGATAAACGAGCTAGGTCTGCATATGCATAGCTGCTCCCCTCACACTTTAAAATCGATTTTCGTTAAGTTTTTTAATGTTTAATTTAATTGTTTTGTTTAATATTTGTATTTTCTCTTCGTGTATGTTATATTTGCCTATAAGTGCTTGTCACATTTAAATTTGTATTTTGTGTTTTTTTTAAATTAATGTATCAGTGTATCGATCGTTGGCAAACTTTTATAAATAAAAAAATCTTCGCGAAAAGTCTTAAGTAGATGAAGTAAGTAAGATAGGCAGACATATAACATATTAGGATACAATTTTCAACGTATAACAAAATACATATTTCATGACAATTTTCAGTCATTTAGAAATATCTGCAGTACTGAAAGACGGTAAGAAAAAAAAAGAAATATTGTCAGAAAACCGTGAAAACACCTTGTGAGACTCCACCGAATATAAACGTAACTTAATATTATTAAGATCAATTTTCCCTCGCCTTAATTAAGAATAGGTATTTACTGCAAGTTGTTCAAACAATTACAAAGCGCAGACAGGCGATGTTAAGGAAAATGCAAAGCTACGTGTCATAAGCAATATTAAATTCAGCAGGCAGCGAGTGCAAGTCCAAGAACATTAGCGTAAGTTACGTAAGTAACAAGACTTGTGCATTTTCATCGCATGGATGTGTAGTTTATATATTGGATAAGACACATTAGAAGATTGTTGTTACTTGTAGAATCGGTATTAGTACACCATTTCATCTGGTAATCATTGAAGTCTTTGCTTTTAATGACAAATAGAATTATCTTCTGTGCGTAATTACATACAGTCGAACAGTGAAATGAAATATAATAAGGAAACTGCAATATCTTAGATCCACAACTTGTATCAGGCATAGAAGGCTGTTCATAGAAAATCAAAAAAGATATATAAGCAATCTGAAGCCAAGACAGGGTTTTAGATCCACTGAAATATTTTTGTGATGGAAAAACGGGCCACTTTAGTAACCTGGATATTTTGTATGTTGCATACAATATTATGAAATGGATTAATAATATCAAATGAGTATTTTATGAACTGGCTGAAGTTGGCACTTACGCCTTTAGTACACCTACGCAATCGCATGCGGCAGCGAAACGACGAAAAAACTGTAAGTTGTATGGCAACGTTTCGCATGTGTTTTGTCTCGCTCTATTATATAGCTAGATGAAATAGTTGCGTCCTTGTCGGTATTGTTTCGCAAGTAACTGCGAAATGGCTGTTACACAGACGCAGCCGTTTCGCTAGCGGAGTTTCGCATCGCAATGCGTCACCACGCGTTCTGTCAGTGAGGACAGAATTTCGCACAATGGAAGCCGAAAATATTGAATTATTATTAAATTTGATTCGAAATTATCCCGAATTATATTTAGTTGGGCATTTTAATTACAAAAATGCATACAAAAAAGAGGTGGCATGGAGGAAAATTCAAGAAACCCCGTCTTTTCTTGAATTTTATCATATTTATTATAGATGGTAAAAAAATAAAGCTACAATGACATTTCCTTGCGAAAAAACTGCAGTGTACTAACGTTCCGCAGATATTTCGCTACCGCAATTATTTCGCAAAGACTCGCAGCCGCATACGAACGCGTAGGTGTACTAAAGGCGTTAAGGTACATTTGACACTGAATCTTTAGAGATACATATAGGTCGGTTATCGAAAGCTGGCGGGTTCACAGTACTCACACTAATGCAATTTCACATACAGTATGTTTCAAAATATGATTTTTTTGCCATGCTATACATTTTAGTCCACTCATACACGACGGACAGTCTATTCATGATGTATTTATGATTGTATTTCAGTTTGACATCACGTCTCGCGCTTATTCACAGACACTACACAAGCACAAAGTGTAAATGTGTTGAAGCCGCCAGCTTTAGTTAACATACCTTATACCTTTGCCCTTAGAAGATTAAGAAGGAAAATTATTTTTTTGTTTGTTTAGTTGGGATTATTATTGGGACTTGAACGTCCAATTTCAATAGAGAAGACGGCCTAAAATTGTCAAACACCTGTGATCCAATAATATCCAAATTAAAATCTCAAAATAAACAATCCGCGAAAATAGAGGACACCGTGAGCCATTTCTGCCAAAACCCTCCATCTTTTAGTCGATACCAACTCCGGGGAAACAAATACAGATAACACAACTTTTTCTACAGCTGTGATACTTTTTGACATTCAACACCTTTTGTCTTCAGTCACCGTGACCACACACGCTGTAAAGCACGCGAAACGTCGGTTAAATTTAAAATTATGAAAAATAATTGTAAATACATAACTTCAATCCGGTAAAATGTTTTATTATGAAATGTGAAAGTTATATCAATAAAAGACAATACTATGGTAGAATAGGATTTTGTTGCTTGATTTTAAAGCGACCTCTAATTAAATAATTTAATTTTGAACCTCCATTTTTAGCATGTGAATGATTCGAAGTATAAAACGTGTCTCTAAAATCGAAATACGGATTCGATGAACTCGGAATGCATAGAGCAGCGAAATTTATGATTAATGTATCAGAATCGCGTGCGAGACGGGTTATTTTGCATATACTAAGAACTATTTTAACATTTCTTGGACATAATTCCCCGTGACGGGTCAATTTTGTTGCCAAATAATTTTATATGGATTTCATTCCAGACATGGCATTATAATAATCGTTAGTATACTTTCTTAGTTTGTCTAAATTTCAAATAGTATGTTTATTGTTTATATGTATTTTAGGCGGATTATCATGCCGAACCAATTCGACTTAGGGTCCTTCAAGAAAAGAGCATACCAATTCTTGAAAGGCCGGCAACACATTTGCGAGCCTTCTGGCAATGTTCAGATGAAATGCAATGTTCAAATTAAGATGAGCCCGTTTGCCTCCTATTACATAAAAAAAACAAGTGCAATTTTTTATTATTTTGAAGTTCGATGAAATCATATTTTTATTAACTATAAACTTTATGGTTTCTTTAGAAATATTAGGCGCTTTTAGTGTATTACACATTGAAATTAGGTTCCGTAAATAATATCGGAAAATAACAATTAAATGTATATAAACAATAATATAAAGCACTAAGCTATAAAAACAGGATTTCCGATTAAAGCTATTCATGTGTGTAACGAGATACCGTGTTAAACAGTTATAGCACATAAAACTGTTTCCTAACTGACGCCACGTTATTGCCACTAACCGTTTAATGTTAAATTTTAACGCCTACACGTGATCTGCGAGCGGTATGTGTAAAATATTTTTAGTCAATACCACAAATCAAGTTTTCAATATAACATTTTGTTGCAATCGAATACGCAGATATATTTTAAATACACTAGCAATCGAGCAAAATTAGTTAAATATCGAAGCGGTAATAATTTCGGTGATAAAGCGACTATTTTTAATTGATATTTTAGAAAGTTATCAGTAAAAAAGAGTGTTAAAATTATCTCCATTATACATTATATTAAAATCAACAACAAAAATATTGCTATTTGTAGCTAATACTCTAAAGAACCAAGTTGGGCAGTAGGCTAAACTAACCAATTTCAAAAAATATACATTTAATTTCATCTATTTATTTATTATATTTAATAGAAGAACATTTTTACTTGGACGTGACTTTTAAAAGATCCCAGACACATTTACTGTCAAAACCAATGGGTAAAGCAAATAATTAAAAAAGTCTCGTTTACTCTACAAAACCTAAACAAATACCGCCCCAGGGCTGCGCAGACGACAAAAATAAAAACGGAAATCGCTCAATTAGAATTTAGCCTTTGGATATAGAAACAAACAAAGGATCAATTTTACGCTTTGATTGATACGTTTTAATATATTGGGTTACCAATTATATTTTTTAAATATATCTTATACGATTACATATGTGTCTTGATAGTTTATCTACGTGATTCAACAGAATTCCAAGTCTGAGTGGGTCAATTTCCGTCTCAATAATAGTTTCGCTAATAAAAGCTACACAGATGCAGTGAAATGCCTAACCTTGACTTCTTAAACCAACTGATGACAAAAATCGTGTTATTATTGTAATGATATCAGTTAAATTATTATAGAAAAATAGCCTTAAAAGTTTCTACTTATTGTATCATTACAAAGTAATAATCTGTTCTATTCGGTAAGTATGCTTAGATCGATTAAACTACGATTTAAATGCGATTTTCGTTAATAAACACGGTGTCAAGCGTTTGTATTTTAGTAATCTTCACATAATATACAACTACAATCACTGACCCCCTAAGATATCACCACCACCTATCAAATATAATAAATCCATAACTTGTTTGACATATCAACGAGTGTGACAGGTGTTTACGCCAAATCTCGACTAAAGATTATACGAGTGGTCTAACTCGTACAGAATCTCAATACATATTTTTACCACCTTTTCGTTCAATTTTATATGTACAACATCTAATAATGGTAACATTAAATTTTAACTATTATCTTTCTAAGTAGACAGTACTATTAAGGCCCTTCATAGACGTTACTCAAAACAAGCAGACTTGAATCATTAGATTAATCTAGACTCAATGTATGCAAGCACTCCTTCTGCCTATTGAGTAATACAATTAGTTGTCTTACTCAAGTTTCAGCAACATAGGTGCACACCCCTTACAAAATTATGCAACTTATGTAAATCTACTTGCAAAAGCTAGTAAGCGTAGCATTTTTATTACCAAAGACGGATAAAATTAAAGAATCAAAAATGTATTCTGACTAAAGTATTTACTTATTAGAAGCAACTAGTCAATTTATTTATTATATTTTATTTATTTACACTTCGTTGCAATAAAAATAAAAGAAACACAAATAACACAATAAATAAAAATTAAAGGGGTGCAACGGGCGGCCCTATCGCTAATAAGCGATCTCTTCCAGGCAACCCTAGTTAAAGAGAAAAACAAAAAAAAGAAACATGATGAGTGCGAGAAGTGCAGAACCAAATGTTATATTTAAAAAAAATATAGAACCTTAATCTAAAGTAATACAAAAAAAAATATTAATAACAAACTAAAAACTTCAAAGCTAATCTTACAGATTCATGAACAGCTAATAGTGATGCAATGCAGAATTACAGAAGTCACGATTGATCAGGATAGGATAAGGTTAAGAAATGTTTATACAGAAGAGTTTTAAAAGATGTCTATACACAATATTAAAGATATACACAGTTATAGAATTTGACAATATAAAACTAGGTCTCTCTTGAACAAACACAGTGCCACCACGGTTGCAGCATAAAAACGTAGCCAGCGCCGTCTATTGTTTTGATTCGTTGTTATTTGTTTTCTAGCCCCATTACTGGTTTTTGATCATTTATAACGCGAATCACCCATCTCAATTCATGTACATATTTCTTTTCCTAATGTTTTATTCAGTGGGCGCCAGTAAATAAGTTTAGTTCGGACAAAATGCTCCCAAGTGACACAGATACAACAAAATTACCAATTTATTCGTATCAATATATACCTTCATTAGTAAAACTTAAGTCTTATTGCCCAGAATTAAGTTCGTGTTTTGCTTAAAAGTATTTTCAGAGCAGTCAATGATAGTATGGTATCGGTATTCTTTGCAAGGGAACCCGGTGATTCGTCAAAGTCTCGTATATTTATCGTTTTAGTTGAATTTTATCGAACTAATAGGTTTGGAGATAAATTTACGATTGGCAACGTATACGTGGAAAGGGTTTTATTGTATTGCTTGAGTGTATTTATGGATGACATACTGAAGAGATATTTGAGAAATACATATTTTTTTTACTTTCGACTTACGGCAAGTTGATTACGGTCTCTTGGTTGTTTTTCAGCTAATAATATGACCTTAAATTAGATTAATTTCACTTTTAGCCAGTGTTCAGATATTTAAGTAAATCTATGCAATAAAAAACTTAAGGCATACAAATGCATGTGATATGTGTCTTACACAATGTCTTAAGTAAGATTTACTTTTTGGTCTACGCAGTAGTGCTACGGACTACAATTAAAACGTAGCACTTCTCATCTTTCATATTAAAGTTATTTCAAAACTCGAAGAGTAAACAATATTTGAATGTGATGAAGACGAAACATACATCAAAAATAAATCGTAGCAGTCTAACTTCTACTTCCGGAAATGCAAAGTTTCATGTCATCAACAAATATCCAACATTAGTCCTAAAATAGTGCATCCATTGTGTGCTTTTATCGTGGCTAAAGTGATCGCCAGACTGTGAAATGTCCTAGTATTTATCAGCGTGTGTACAATATAAGGAATTTTAAATAAATCAGTTTTTAGAACATTTTAGTAGATTCGATTATTTGATGTGGAAACCACTTTATATTAAAGCGTTATTTTCAACTGACATTAAAAATACCATTATGATTTGAGGTAATCAATAAGTTTATCTGTTAAAGTTATTGTTTAACTTCATTTTGGAATGCAAAATAAAGACGGTAATTTTTATCTACGCCAGTAATACAAGTGAAATGATCGAATCCTTGTGTATGTATGAATGATTTTATTCCCTTATCAAATTCGTATTTATAAAAAAATAAGAAAAAACAGACCTTTGAATAAACCACTTCATTTTATTACAGACGAAATTTAACGGATTGTTACAAGTCGGAGTCATTTAGTCATTTTTCGACTAAATTTTTTTCGTACAGTTACAACATTTTCTTATTACGCAATTTTTTGAATATTAGTGATGTAGCTGAACATTAGAAACTGATTCCTGCAGAAAATGTCAACACAAGAACAATAATGAGGCCAAGAAACAATAAAATCTAAGGCGTGAAGCAATAAGTAAGACAAAATTAATTACCATTAGAAACCGAAACATCTCTACTCTTACTAACTTCTTATTATTACCGTAATAGAGACCATTTTTCTTTGGATTAACAACTATTTTAGGAAGACATCTCCCATACCAAGGGACGGAAGAATGCCCAAATATATGGTGTTTTAGGTAATTAAATGTCACATAGATCTGAAATTAATGATGTGTTACGATGTGTCGTGATGCGGGAGGTTTATATCTTCCGGATAATGTATCAAGTATATTGAAAATCTAAACATTCTATGAAATACACCTAAATAAATACATGTAGTAAGTAATATTAAAAAAAATATTTTAAAATTTTTGTTAGTTCGTTACGTTATAATATATACATTTAATATAAGTTTAAAGCGCGTAAACATTATAAATAAACTATAGAGACGGAACATAAAAGTGTTAATTATAGGGAACATTTTTAAATATAATAAGGACCTGAATATTAATTGTCTAAGTTTATTTATGAGGCATAAATGAAATTGGCGGCCTCCCGTAGGGACGACGTCTTAAGGCGCGAATCTTAAGGCAATTAATAATTATTGCTGTGACTTCCGGTCGCTTCCGGAATGGCGTCGCTTCCTGGGGGCAATAGCGGACCATATCCTGTTATGTTATTAACAGCTGACCGAGTTTAGAGACTATTTACATGCATCAATTTCTTAAAATTTATGGGTAAATACCCAGTAAAATTAAAATCTATCAAATGATAAATACCTCGTTTATTTCGCAAATGAATACAAAAAAGTTGTCTATACTACAAATAATGAATAAAAACGCTACATGCTTGATGGATTTTTATAATAACTAATATGTACAAAATTTTCTTACAAAATCTAATTTCATACAAATAAAGCATTGTTTTTGCATTAACTTTACAAAAAAATCACAAAAATGTATTCGAAATACCTAAAAATCTCACAAATTGTCGAAGTACCTAAATAACAAAATAATATAACCCAAAGCCCCCGTTAATTTATTCTTTCATTGCGTCTTATTATTTGCAAATGGTCTATTTGTCGCGACTTAACCCTTGCAACGCAGATGGGTTCCAATAGACCGGGGATTACGCGCCCGCCTCAAATCGTCAAATGACATCATTCCGTCTGAATTTATTGATAAGGACATTGACAGATATTGCCTTTGGACTCGTAAAATGCAGGCAGATTAAGGGTAGGCAAATGGGACCGGTATTTGCAGGTCTCATTACGATCGGGTTTTGTGTGATATTGTTTGGGATTTGCGTAACAGCAGTGTATGGGTTCAAGTAAGCAGATTTTGTAAAGTAATATTTGGCATTTAATATAGCAATCACCAAGTTTTGCTGGCTATTTTCCATCCAAAATTCATTATGACATTTGAATTTAAACTAATATTTTAGTTGGTAAATCTTTGAACTATTTTAATGTTCTTAAATAAAATTGTCTTAATGAAGTGAGTATGTACAATAACGTGGACTTATATAATTTATGTATGGGAAATTTACGTGCATAAAAAAAATCCTACAAACTTTATTAGAATATTATCGCTAGATTAATGTCGTCTTAATAAGAACTTGCGGATACCGGAGACGACGTGAACATATTAATTACCATCTCATATTTTATACTCCGTCGCTGAAGTGATTAATGTATAAAGATCGTCTATTTTCAAACTAAAAGCTTTCAGTAATTATCTCTTCGTGAGGTAAAAATACAATAAAAGTAAAATTCGTAATACATATTTTATTTCGTATGTATATACGTCGATTGTTAATTAATAGGTTTTTTCCGATTCTACCAACGACCTTTCATTAATAACGACGATAAAAAACTACTTTAAATATTAAAAATTTAAAATAGTAATTTAAAAATTGTTTATACTAGAACAAGTGATGCTTAGAAATTCCATGTTTATGAACTTCAAACGTAACCCATATTTAAAGCCCTCGTCATTTCTCGTGTATAATTTGACCCATATTTATTCAGGTTAATTAAATACAATTTGCTGGAGTGTATCCTCTTATATATGTTTGTATGTTAATTAATTAGGTCAATTGCATCTTTTCTCCTATGAGATATGCAAAAGTATGACAAATTTTTTTAAAAATTGTCTTTTGTTTAGCGTAATATTTTTGATAAATTTACGTTTCAAATTGTATGATAGTTGTAATAATACAGCTGTAATAAAACAGCTATGTAAATATCATACAGCCTTCGTGGCTAAACTGGTAACGAATACGTCTATACAAAGTGATTCTATTGGTTCTGGGATCGATTACCAAATCAAAAATTGTTTCTGGCTGTAGACCTTATCAGTTGGTCGCTACAGCCGTGTGAGTTCTTTATTTTTGTAATCTTTGCGGTATTACAATTAATACTTCAATGTATATAATATGTCGCAAGAAACGTATTCATAGCTTTTATGATTTAGTCATGCCGAACATGCAAATGGTTATAGCTATGATTTATTATAAGCGCTACATTTAAAAGTTAAAGTTTTTTGACATTAATTTTAGCGCTAATCTTGATTTAGATTGTGTTTCCCTAAAATTAACATGCAAGGTTTCTAGGAACTACACTTTTTAATATTATCTAGATAGAAAAAAACCCAATTAGTAATTCTCAACAATCGCTTGAACATATTACAACTGCTATTTTTCATTATACTGAGTATGTACTTAATTATACGTAACAACTGTGTAATTTTATAATTGAAACAACGAATATAGTCGAGTACAAATTATCTTCTATTTCAACTTTGTAATTAGGTTTTAGCTTAATGAATAATTAAAATTATAAGTAAATAAATAAAAAAAGCTTTATCCCAATAATCACTCAGCCTGACATTTATTGTGTATGTTTACAACTCTGAAAAATTATTCTCATACAATGCAATGGTCATACTTTCCCAAACCCATAAATTGCCTAAAATGGGTGATATTTTACCAAAAATCAAAGCTAATGGAGCTTAAACAGCAATTTATTGATATAACACGCACACAATAAATAATATAAGACTAAAGGGTGAAACGCCTTTTTTCCATAATAGTAAGTGTACATCGGAAGGGGTACAATCGACCCTTGCTAATGGAAAAATGCTAAATTTACCGTCAGGAGCTGGTCAAGGGTTCTGTTGAGGACGTTGATATTTTTACCGCCGTTTCCTTTGAACTGATTTCCTTATAAATGTTTATTTACAAGCCATACACGTAAGCGTTGTAGAACGCAAATAAAACATTGCTGCTGCTATTTTACAAAATATAATTTTCTTTCCTTTAAGTGATTGACAGTAATTATAACTTGAATTATGTTGGATACATCAGATGATGTTATAATATACCTACTTCAAATTTCTTGTAGTACTCAAATAAACATTTGTTTATATCTAAGTTTAACTACAGTGTTGGCCTAGTGGCTACAGCGTACGACTCTCATCCCTGAGGTGGTAGGTTCGATCCCCGGCTGTGCACCAATGGACTTTCTTTCTATGTGCGCATTTAACATTCGCTCGTACGGTGAAGGAAAACATCATGAGGAAACCGACATATCTTAGACCCAAAAATTCGACGGCGTGTGTCAGGCACAGGAGGCTGATCACCTACTACATTGAAAAATTATCATGAAACAGATTCAGAAATCTGAGGCCCAGACCTAAAGCGATTGGAGCGCCACTGATTTTATTTTAATCACAATTTATTTATGTAACTAAACATAATAAACAAATATACAGTGTTTACAATTTTCTTAACTAATTAAAAATTAATAAAAAGAAAATGAAAACTTTAAAAATGTAAAAAGTTTGGTCCCTGTAGCACTGTAGCAGTGTGTATCTTTTTTTGGCAGCGTAAAATAATATTTGAATTATAATATTTTAAATATAATACATCAAACCAATAACTCTTGTGACTTGAACCAATTCAAGGCACAAGTAAAAGTCTCCGTTGGTCTTTTTAGCCATTTTCCGTGCAATAAAACAGCAGTAATTCGACACGCATCTCAAGGGTTACGCGGTTGAGATGTGGACTTAATTTGCAATTTATGACCGTAACATTTGTGTAAAAACTGGGTGTTACGAGAAATATTTTCCAAGACTTTCGTCGCACATTAATTAGTGTTAAACGCTGTAAAACTTGTAATGTGTTTGAGAGTAAAGTTAAGATTATTACATCAGTTTTTATGAAAGGTATTTTTTTTGCTTTGTACCTTAATAATTTTATTTGCTTGAATATGAGGTAGATATATTTCTACTTCCGTTTTGTTGATCAGCCTTCTGTTAGTGCACACGTTGATTTTTGAATCTAAGACTTGGTTTCTTCACGATGTTTGTCACATACTCGTGAAAAGGAAGACAATTCGAAGATACAATCATCCTAGATTTGTATGCCCTCTAGTTTAACACTACTCTTACCATTCAATACATAATTAAATATAAGAACATTAAATCACCATATGAAAAAAAAATATATATATATAGTGACAAAAGACAAGTACATAACAATCACTAGCTATAAGAGGTTCATATCACGCCTACAAAAAAGGTTGAAAATACTTAAGGAATAGAAAGTGAAAAAAAATATCAGTCACGCACAAACGAACTTTTGGCGCATTTTTATATCTGTTTCGTGATATTTTTTATATGTTTTATTATTATATTTATAACTTACCTATTAGCCTTCTATCTCCTTCTAGGTCTAAGGCATGCCGGTTTCCTCACGATGTTTTCCTCCACCGTGCGAGCGAATGTTCCATTGGACCATAGACAGCTTCCGAACCTTCAACCGGATGAGAGTCGCATGCTTAAGCTCACTGCATAACGCTTTTAAAAACATCTAATTATCACCATTACAATTATTTTGAGATTACTACTGTCCACTTAATCAGCGAAACAATTTAGGACCCCCATTCTTGACCAACAATGGACCCTTTAGATCAACTACATTAAACATGCAGATTGGATTGATAAAGCTCTAACTGATAATGGACAGTGTATTGTTAATTTAATTGATTGGAGACGATTCTTAATTGCATAATGGAATGGTCATTGTTCGCATTTTAAATGACCCCCATTTTGAATATTTCATTAGGTCTGACCCTTTGAATACTTTAGGTATACCGGATTTATTTTGGACAAGTCTACATATTTAAACATTTAAATTAGTATCAATGTACAGTAGATCAACCTGGGAAATGATACGCCGCCCATGTACACTTTCAATGCCATAGATAAGCGGGGGGGGGGTTCCGGGCTTTTGGAATTGTTACACTCGTTCTAAGAACCCTAATTGAATTGCTTCGGAACTTGGTGTTGCTGACCATAGTGGTGGTGAGCAGCAAAAAATAAAGCTGCTAGTGGGAAAGACTTCGGACTCAAACTTTTTTTATTAAAACTGCTGATGGTTTTTGAGTTTTATCTAATTATAATAAAACCGCCTTAACATGTGAAACTTGATATCAAGGTTGCCAGTGATTTTTTTAGAAAAAACCTGGGAACTTAAAAGAGTAGAGTCTTTATGACCAGTGCGTAGCCTTTGATTTGGGAACTGGTAACAAATTTAGAACACCTAATGTATAATGGGTTAAGTAATACTTGCAGTATGGGTTGCATGGTTCCACATAGAAAAGATGGACAAAAATGAGTATAGAACAGGGCAAAAACTTAGATGAATGTTTCTTAAGATAAGAGATAGTGAGAAAATGGATAATATGGAACGACGGTGGGCCAACAAATACTAGTACGGTAACAAAAATATTTTTAGAACTTATTGTAATACAACTAATACACGAGAAATGTGGACTAAACAATTAGGATTACCTAACAACTCGTATATAAAACTTCACAGGTATATTATCCATTTGTGGGGTTAAGAATTTATTTAATTATAATAATTAGACTCTTTTAACATACATTTATGTGAAATTGTATGTGAAGATTGCTATCTTAAGATTATACTTTGTAAAAAAAGACTTGGCACACCTAAAAGAGTAACTCAGGAGTATACTTTTTTCACCAGTTAATACAAGATCCTAAATGTAAAGTAAATTTAAGTTGTAACTTAATAAAAAATAATATTGACTGACAAGGTGCAGAAAAGATATGGTAACAAAAATGACCGGTGATTTCGAGACTCTGGGGCGATCGTCAATCGAGCTTTAATTAGCGGGGAAAACTGGATGAATGTTTCTTAAGATAAAGAGATAATGAGAAAATGGAAAATATGGAAGAGGCTTTTACCATAAAAGGGGCCATACAAATACTAGTGAACAGGTCTATTGTGGACAAAACTAATTGTTTGCAGAACTTATAATATATTTATACTAACACAAAATGTCTAATACATAACAAATGTAAACTAAAAAAGCAATTAAAATTATAAGGATTAAATAATAAATGTTTTAATGACAATAATAATGTACTGAGTACTACAGTAAAGATTTATATTTGAATTAAATGAATAAAATATATTTTTATTTTGATAGACCGATTAATACATTCTCAATAGAATAATCTATTTTGAACATATTTATTAGACTAGTAGCTAAGAATGATGAGTGGTTTTTAGAGTAATAAAACGGCCTTGAAAATTCATATATAAGATGATTGTACAGCTAACTTTTTACTTGGAGTTTTGCGGCTTAAACAGTTATTAAATAATTTGGAATCACAATAAATACTTATACTCCATATTCCTTCTAATTAGAATGACCTATGTGAAATGACTCCTGTTTGTCGGCTTAATTATAGTCGGATTACTATGCCAGATAATTAGTATCATATATTTGATCTTGTGTAATAACTAAGCTATCTATGACAGGATAATCAATTTGACATACTTGTCAACTAATTATGTTTGCGCCTATACTGATACAAAGTGTTCTATTACGTACCTGTGTTTATATTTATATACACAAATCGCTAAACGGGCTAGTAATACAAAAACAATATTTTATCATGTAATTCAAATGTGGATAACTAACTAATATTATAAAGAGTACATATCTATGTAACAAATAAATTCAAAAACTACTTGAACGATTTCCAAATTTTTCACCATTAGAATCTCTGGGTAACATAGGCTATTTTATTTATTTTCAAAATATTAAAAAAAAAGTATGTCTTGCCTCGAATATACTTTATTTTAGATTTAAATAAATATTTTTTTATGTAATAGGAAGTAATAGCCTCAAGAAGGAAGTAATAGGGGTAACCCAATTATAGATAATGAAGTACTATAATTTAAAACGATTTTAAATCATCAATATCAGTTTTTTCATACACGGTTTTTCCATAAAAGAAAGTACAAATTCCAAATATAATAAATGATGGACGCTCCAACGAATAAGAATATAGACTCAAAGAAATAACTTTTCGAGAATTTACATGACATCATTAGGTTCTATGATAAATGACGTCACAGGATCAATTTGATAACAGATTCGAAATATCTTTTTGTAAAAAGTTTTTGGGAATTATTTATTTCGGGAATTATAATATCATTTTACTATAAAGCTTGCCAGTTCTTCCACTTTAGACGGGTCGTTCATTTTTGCAGTAGCACGACCACGTCTCTTCGCCTCTAAGGACCTTAGTTTGGTTGACCCAGTGAGTAGAGTACCAGAAGCTTCCAAGTTATCGGGATATCTGCGTGCTATATGTCTAAAAAAGATCAGGGACCTTTGTTAACAATTAAGCAGCACGGGTTGTCGGGACTAAAACCATTACTTTGAACCTACTATGTAAAAAATATTGAACGACTTAATTAAAAAATTGTGAAATAATGGTTGAATAAAACCAAAATCTTACGGACATCAACTTGTTTTTAATTATAAGGCAAAAATGAACGAAAAGGTATCTATAATTTTGGCTTTGGCTCACATACTCCAATCTTGATACGATTAATAAATTAGGAATACACCCTCCAAAAAATAATACAATATTTATCCATTATAAGGATTGTAGTACGGACAATAAATCACAGTTGGAAGTGACATCCGAGGTTTTGACAAATGGCCCGCAGAAACAAGAGACGCCGGATAAATGATGTGTGAAACTTATATCGAGGTGAAATGAAATTTTTCCTTAATCGTATATTTTGTGGGTTAAATATATTTTTAGACGGAAATATTTTGGATATTGGAATAGCTTATATTTGTAACTATTTTATAGTTAGTTACAGTTTTTGGTTCAGATACATTTTAAATAACGTAGAACCTCCAACGATTTTTGTAAAAATTTAAATCATTCATGCATTAAATATATTATTTTAATTTCTCATTTATTAACGAATTAGAAATCAAATGTCAATAATAAAGATTGGCTTCTCTTTTTGTTAATAATAAAAATATCAGTACGAAATTTTAGTTGAAGAAGTTATTGTCTTCGTATAAACTATTTGTTTGCCGAACGTATGACCCAAGCTATATAAGCAGCCTATGCCTATCAGATTATTATAAAAAAATCCATAAATTAATAGAATGTAACAACATTTTATATATATCTTTATTTTAACATTTAGCGATAACATTAACAAACCAATACATGACCTGGCTTGACTCATGGTCAATCTTTGTGTTTCTGTATAACAAAATACGACATGTATTATTTATTTGTCTATTTTTGTAAATATTGTAATGGCCTAAAAACAAGTGAACATCATTATGTAATGCGTAGTCCGCATATTCTTCATTAAAAACAGAAAAACAAAAGTTTTTAGAGTTACTATTATTAGTAATAGATATTGATTATTTACAAGTAATCTAAAATGTACACCTTATTGTACAAAAGACCCTTTAGAGGCTTTAGATATATTTATATCGGATACATTTGGGCCCATTCATGACCGCAATAGGGGTAACAAGATCGTAATTGTATCGTTACGTTCCGTAGCACCACAGAGGCCAAACCATTTACCTTAAACTTTATTTTATGTATTTCCTAACATTCTGCAAGCACGCGTAATCCACGTTACATAAAATACAAGTAAAACCCTCTACACAATGGTGAATAACGGTATCTTGTTTAAAGAAAAACGATGGCGATTTATTTACATACATATTTTTGTTCCAAAATTTGTATCACCATCAAGTTATTACCGAATGGTTGGGGACTTGGGGACGAACACATTTCACAGTATAGACTAACCGTTTGTGATTCCTGAAATAAAAAAAACTTATTTCTAAATTAATCAAGCAAAAAAGCTTCTGATCACATTAAGTTTATCAACATAATAATATTGTTTTATAGGAAAGAACATTTCATTTGTTCTATCAATGATTCCTTGTAGTGTGGACGCATGTTTACACACAGCCAATTTGAAGACTCAACGGGGACTCCATTCCAGAATTTCAAGTATTTATAACAATTCATGTTTATGTTGAATCTTCGGGTTGAATGAGACGTCCAACAGCGCTTAATAAACATGCAATTTTATATACCTTACATGTCATACATTTCATTCATTTTTCGAAAATAAAAGCGCCAACGCGTCCTGTTCTATGCCACTTCCCCCCAATTACTGGATTTTAGTTGCAGTACATCCTCCTCAACTCTGTCCACTGGTACCTGAGTCAGCCAACTGGTCTCCGACCACTAGGCTAGCTTAGATATACTTCCTTCACTGCCTTCACTGGGCTGGTCTAGCAATTCTTCTATTTCGGTCTCTTCTTGACCCCATCTTTGTCGGCCTAGGACTTTACGTAATATCTTGCGTTCCAAAATATTAACTGATATTATTTAACTAGTGTTTATGGTGAATATTGCAGCTGTAATCTGGCGATTTAAACACGGGCTAAGCGCTGTGATCAATCATAATCACAGCGCTATCGCGGATAGGTCTCAGGTTAGGTTATATCGAAAGTCTAGCTTTGATTAACGATGTACTGCCGGTGACGGCTTCTAACTACCCTTATACAGGGAGTTAAATTTTTCGTGATATTTACACAGTAAATAAAACTTTTTTGCAAACAAAAACGTACATCACGATTGCTGAAAATCACTCGAAACGTCAAGTTATGTAAACAAATAATTGCGTTTTAGTTATTTAAATAATTAAAACTTATTTGAAATGTATGCTCTATACACAAGTCCCTTCCTAAATTTATCAAGGGCTTTATATGAATTAGTAAAAAACATGTGAGTATGTAAGATATAAGATTGAAGATAGAAGTATTGTACATTCTAGTAATTCTTAATCAGTAACATGCCGGCAATGAGTTTTATATACTTCACAACTGTAATTAGTGTCCAAAAAACCGCGGCGACCCTTTAGGTCTAGACCTCAGATTTCTGTATCTGTTTTCTGTCTGAGCAAGTGTTAATTGCGAACATAGAAAGCCAATTCCATTGGTGCATAGGCATGATTCAAGTGGACGACCTCAGGGGTGAGCTCCTAGGCCAACACTGCTCTTTTGAAATTGCTCTTGAATTGAAAAGAAGAGTATAATAATAAAATATTGGAGAACGCAAATAACTTCAATCCTGTACATGTCTAGTATATCTAAGGTGAGTCGGCGTGTCTCGGTCGCCACTCGCCACTTGAACTGTCAATTAAACGATATTGCAGCAATGATTGACGAGCTCACCTCTCTCAGTTATCTTGGTGTCTTGAGTTATGTGATAGTTCGAATTTATAAGCTAGGAATAACTTACATGGCAAGGCACTTATCTAAAAAAATCATTGGAGCTTCAATCAATTAAATAGTGGTCGTTTTCTGAAATTCTTCAAATATATACACGATATTAGCACCGGGTTTGGGTTCCTTACGATGTTCCCTTTCGACGTACAGTGGGTGTTGAGAACACAAAAACAAATATAAATACCTCTTTTTAGCCTCATATTCGACATCTACAGAATCTGTGCCTTTCAAGTTATTAGTAAATTAACATAAAAGAAGTTATGACGAATCTCCTCTCAATTCATTTTCATTGCCGCGAGTATGGAACTACATTTTTCTAATTAAAAAGTTTAGTCATGTGAAACAAATTAAAAAAAATACTTAATCCTTTTGCCCAAAAGCGTTTAGAAGCAGGCGCGATTCACAAACATCAAATGCTAATAATCGTTATAACTCAAAGTCCGTGCCACAAAAGAAAACAATAACTTTGAAAGAGTTTACGAGTGCACGAAAATGGCTTCGGGGTATTTTTTACTTTTGAAGGGTTAAAATTTAACCCTTTGTTGCAGACGTTTATTAATGCCAGATTTCTTTGGAAAGTGTTAATGCCTTTGATAAAAATGTTGCAATTTCTGTAACTAATGAACTCTTGTTCAATTAGGGCGAGATCAAAGATATTTCAATAGGTTTTTTATCAAAGTAGCGGTACTTGTCGATGTTCAATAATAAACTCTTACCCAACTTAGATGAATGAAGGTGTAAGTATGATGCTTGACATGCGTAGGGTTCAGTTAATCAGAAAGAGTACAAGCAAGAATCGCGATGTCAAAAATATAATTTTTCCCTATACTTACCTAGTTATCTATATATATTATATACGTATATATATCATATATTATATACGTTTGTTCGTTTGTATCTTCGAACTACTGGTTTCAAAAATTTGTACATATTATGTGGGATTTATATAGCAAAATACTAGCAGTCACTCTGTGCAAACGTTGAAGTCAATTTTATTGTTTTTACAATTGTGTTAAAGTCATACGATTCTTTATTGTTTTGGGAATACAGCAATTAATTTCGTTACAAATTGACTATCAATCATATTAACAGAAAGTAATCCTGTCCTTAATCAGAATACCGAAATCGGTTGCGTGATTAAACGCCTTTATGGCCATAAAACGATCGCAATACTCAAAATGCAGTTAGGGCTGTCATTGTTTTAATTTAAATTTATTTATCATAATATATATTAAATTTTTAACTAATATTAGTAGAATAAAAATAATAGTAGATGTTTTTATTATTTTTGAAAATGTTGAGTCACGGGCTAATATTTTATATATTTTAAACTCAATTTGAAGGCAAAGAAGGCACTTTAAAGTTCATATTCATAAATATGTTGTCGCTGCTTGAGCGCTTACGAAACTGTCTAACTTCATAGAGAAAATGCTTTGATGTGTTAGGTTTAATTTGAGTTATAATAAAAATTAAAAATTTGCTAATAATCGAAACCAAATAAACGAAAAACTACTTATTAAAAATTGGAGTCAGAGCCATACAGTATAGATTACATACAGTAATTTAATACAAGTTTTTCCTTTTGATTTAGATAGTACATAAGTAAATTTTGATATTTTTTAATGTAATGGGAGGCAAACGGGCAGGTTCACTTGATGTTAAGTGATACCGCATGGACACTCACATTGAAGGCTCGCAAGTGCGTAGTCGGCCTTTCAAGAACTAATACGCTCTTTTCTTGAAGGTCCCTAAGTCGAATTGGTTCGGAAATACTTCAGTGAGCAGCTGGTTCCACATAGTGGTATGTTATTGTTTATAGTACCGTTGACAGCAGAGCTACAGCGAGAAATGCTGCCAACATTAAAGGTAGCAGTTCGCGGGTACGAAAGTTGTCAAATTTGTTTTATTTTTTTTTTAACCATTTTTAACTATTATTATTATTATGTAGGTTAAGAATATTGTAAATACTGTATATTTGTGTGTTGGGAATAAAGAAACTCTCTTAAATATGTTGATTGACAACCCTAGAGCAGCGGTCTATTAGCAGTCGATCTGTTAATCATCTGTGTGCTTTACGGCCGCATCGCGTTGTATATCAACCAACAATTGTTATTTATTACTATACGATACCGAACGATCTCCATACATAATTGATGTATTGTTTTTAATTAAGCTTGTAACTATTATATATTCTAGTTCTATAAATCAAACTTTTAAATATATTTAAATGCAATATTTACTACCTTTCATCATAGTGTTTGTTTTGTTGGAAATTTTACTAAAGTACCTCGATTTAGAATCTCCTTAATAATCTAAAAAAAGTATGTATTTGTGTTATGTAGACTTTATTTAATTAAAAATAATCTAGTATGGGTAAAATTGTTTTGATACCGTGAACCTCATGTATAGAAAGGTCTGAAAATTAATATGAATATGCACGACATGGTATTCACAGAACATCTCGTAAAATAGTAATTTAATACGTGTAAGCCGTAATAAAAGACGATACCAATAAAATAGGAAAAATTTAATCAATGCAATACATTTAAACCCAATACAAAAATAGTCGTAGCATCGTAGCGTTGCACACTGAATTCAATTTCCAAGCGGAAACGTCGGTGACACACACCACTCCTTTGTTCTCAGATTGTTCTATTTTCAAAAACGTTCTGCACGTGGCTATCTTTATTTTATTATCTAGTATTTGAAAATAAATGTATAAATAAACAAATTCAGTACTCGTTAAACTAGTATCGTTATACATTTGTCGTAGTATTTCAATGTTTCGTGTACTGTATAATACAAATTACAATTAAAAAAGTCATAACTATGACTTAAGTGATTAAAATTCAATGGCTTGGCCATAAGTTTTATATTTTGATTTTAGAATTTCATAATAAACATATGATTTGTGGGGTTCACTGAGTTCAATAAAATTTCTTTATTCCACTTTTAGTAAAAAGGCCGGGAACGCACTCGCGAGCCCTCTGGCATTAAAAGCATCCTGTCCGTTTGCCTCCTTCTGTAAAAATTAATGTATGACGTCTCGGAATTTTTAATAATATGCATTCCGTGCTTTAAATAAAAACAGAATACTGAACTAACTAGCGCCGTAAAAATTGTTGTCATCATATCTTAGCGTCCTTCTAGGAACGTGAGGGAAATTTACAATGCAATGAGAACTAGATGTTTCTTGGGAAATTGTTTAATTTAAACTTTCAAGTAAAACGTTTGTAATAAAGACATTTAGCTAAATGAAATAAGAAATATTGGAAGCCTGGGCTAAACATTCATACTACCCTTTACGAATTATACCTTATACGAATATAACCTTTTTAAAGATCATAAGCGCCATAGTTTCCATTGACTACACAGAGTTTGTTTTAAAATAATTCTCTGTGAATATCGATCCTAGGGCTTATTATCCACTAATCTTAAGAGCGGAGAAAATGCAAATGTTAATTTTTTGCCTCGTAATGCCCCATGCCCCAGAGTGGAAATCATGCGACACACTTTTTACGCCTGATCAATGAATGGTAATTTTTTGATTTACTTAACTACCAACCCAAAATAATTATCGTTTTACCATGAATCTACTCTCGGACGGCAATATGCAACGATTATATTGTCAAATATTTAAAAATTATAATAACATATATTTAGATTTGCAGTAATGTTCTGTTGTCCCTTACAGGTGGAGATGCGTTCAGCTATTGCATCACCATCACCAATGAACGTGTATATGTGTGTGTAATCAAATGTGTATATCTCAAACACAGACGCAAATTTTTGAGAATCAACTCATCCTCATTCTACGTAAAGTCATAGCTTTGTCATAGAAAATAAAAAATAAACATTCTTTTGAATTGATTTTAATATGAAAATAACCTTTGCTAATAAGAGGCTTATCCGTCCTCTCATTCGTATCACATAAAAAGGCTTTTATAAGCGGTAGCAAATCCCTTGATAATATACTTAATTTTATTATTGCTTTAATATATTTTAAACGTTATTTATTGTACGATAAGGTTAAATATTCTTTAAATTATTTATATATTTTATTGTGTTCGTCAACATAGCTTAGCCCTTTGATTTCTATACAACGTTTCCCTTTTAAAAGCATTGCGTTGGATGTTTTATTATCAATACTTGTAATTTTTGTTAGGTAAATAAATAAACCACCAATAAACTGAGTAAATTAAAAGAACATTATCTGATATCCAACAAACCCATATCTCCTCGTTCACTTGTTTGAATCACGTGTTAGTTTTTTTGCGATAAAATAACCCTTTAACCAATAAATTTCATTACTCTGCTATCCTTTAAAAAGTATTTATTATTTCTTAACTTGAGAATATCACCATTTGTTCGCTACAGAAAGAAAACTATCGATTTTGTGGTATCTAATCTAACATCGATACATCATAACAAATGTTCCGATACAACCCCATGTACCTAATGTTTTAAACATATTCCAATGTTGCCAGCAAAAAATATACAAAAATGAGTTTTCCCCGGTGTTGCCAGACAATGAAATACGGTGAGCGGTTTTTTGACGGATGACTGAGTGGGGTGATGTATGGCCTTTGAAACGATTCAAAATATATTTATATGAGCTCAAGAAATGTTTACATTGTATAGGTGATTGATATTTACAGAACAGTATTGGCCAAGAGGCTTAGCGGGCAAGCCATAACCTTGATGTCGTGCGTTCAATGGATATGTGGCACTGTATTTTGAATTGACGTTCTATGTGCGCAATTTAGACTTCGTATTGTGAAAATTAACGTTGTGAGGAACCTGTCTTGTCTATTAGGCTTAGGTGACCGCTCACCTCCTGGCCTTATAAAGGGTTGAAGCGCGCATTATATAACTTTTAATTTACTAACTTGAGACTTCTATTAAAAGTCAGACATTTTCTGTCATTTCGTTATTGAAAATTCAATAGTGAAATTTGTTATTAAAAATAAACGCCGAATTAATAAAAAATGCTGGAAATGTTTACCGGACAGTAAAAGTCATAAATCATATTTAAGATAACATCATTCATGTGTTGATGTATCCTCATTGACTATTAAACTCTATAACACTATGTATTTCAATTTACATCGTTGACTGTGCATCTAAATAATAACCCTTTGGTACATCAGAAACATATAACCCACAATTGTGACTTACATCAGTTAAGCAGCCTGAATCGATTAACTGTATTCGATTTCCGACGGGTCAATACTTGTTTTAATTTATATGGTGCACTGCCCAATAAAAACAAAGAGGGAATAAATGATCAATAAATCGAGTGTAGAAATGTGCATCACACCTTATCTGCCTCTACGTATTAATATGGGTTGCATGCATGGGTTAAAATTTTAGCGATTATAGCAACATAATATAATATTAGTAAAGTTAGTTATACCCACTGAAAAAAATTACTCCATAGTACATTTCATTTCAATTAATTTAAGATAATTCAGATTACCATCTATTATTTACCTGATTATATAGCTATTGTAATCTAATCAAGTACAGAATTAATTTCCTAATCACATTACAAATTTAAATGCAATATTGATTTATCAATTGAAGCGATATAATGCAAATCAGCTGAACGGAATCAGTTAGCAGATAATCGCGCGTGTTTGCATAATGTATAGCTTGATTACATAATTGTTGCATGAGATGCATGTAGTATTAGACCATAGATTGATATAATAAGCCATTTTAACAAAGAGTCTATTACGTAATTAAAACTCATTTTGCACATACAATGCACATGGCGTCTTGTTACTCTTAGGTTTATGAGTGCAGTGTCTGGTAAAAGCGTGTGACTCTCATATCTGAGGTCGGAGCTTCGAACCCCGACTGTTCAGAACTTCCATATGCGCTTGCGCAACCGATAGACTTTAGACTAAAAAGTCGATTGCGTGTGTCAGGCTCAAAAAGCTGCTAATCTACTGCTTCTTAGAAAACAACAAATGATCTCGAAACATATACAGAAATCTGTGGCTCAGACCCATAAGGTTGTAGCGCCTTAATACATATATACTACAATATGTGTATATAATAAAAAGCGCAATAAAATCTATGTTTATGAAAAACACTTGGGCTAGTTCTATTTTTCACAATTTGAAAAGATTAGATTTTATTTATAAAGCAATATGCATACAAATTAACATACATTATATCTAATATATAATTTACATATTTGATAAACATAACATTCATAATAATTATTTTAGTAATCCTATTCAGTATATATATAGTATTAACGAATTATAGTTACAAAAATATCAGCATAAAAAGGCGTATTAACTGGAAAAATTATAAGTTAAAAGTAAACCCGTACAAAATATGCAAGTCAGAGTGCAAACACGAATACAGTAGGGTATATTGTATTGTCTATCGAGTGTTTTGCTCGCAACTGTAAACAGTATGTAAACGATGACTGCCATCGACTGTCTGTTGTTTGCGAGTGGTTAAAACACGGCAATAAATACTGTTAAATATTTCTTCCGGATAATTAAAAATAAACTGTGTACTTAACAGAAACTAAAAGTTACTTTGTTGACACAACTTAAAAATAGCAAATTTAATTTTATTATTAATACTTAGTAGGGGTACCACATTTTTGGGTGTACATTTTATATATCATTATATAGTAAACGTTCTGTCGGTAATCGAACACATGAAATAACTTATAAATACTGCCAGTATCTATGGATACATTATTGAGTCAGTTTGAATTGAAATGAAAAGTACTATGAAGTAAACTTTTTCAGTATAACTAACTTGACTATAACTGCTAAACAATAACACAAATAAATAAAACTGCACGATTACTGACAAATGCATGCACTGACTTGACAGGTCCACTCAATCTGTGTGGTTCTTTCCTCAAAAGACCATTTCAGACTGTAATCTACATGGTCTTCACATAATCTTGTTATGTCTGGACTTTAAAAGGGACTGTGACCTCTGAGTTTGTTTCGGGGTTTCTTCTCAGAGTAGTCAGATAGGAAACGTCGATATCATCGAGTTTAAAAAAAAATATGTTTGACGTGTAAAAGTGTTTGTACAAACCTACTTACATAAATAAATCGTTTATCATTTAATATGATAAAAAATGATTATAGAGTTAATATATAACGTTGTCTTGTAATCCCTAAAATCCCATCCATCCATCCCATTTAAAAACTTAGAGGCAGATCAGGTTACTACACTCAATTTATTGATTATTTATTTATACTTTGTTTTAATTGAGCAGTACACCATATAAATTAAAACAAGTACTGACCCGCCGGAAATCGAATACAGTTTCGCTTTCAAGCTGATTAATTAATGTAAGTCACAATTGTGGGTTATATGTGTCTGACGACCAAAGGGTGAGAACAAAATTTTATGACATATAATTAAATACATATAAGTTTTAATATAAAAAAATATTTGTAATAAAAATGCTAGGCGATATAAGGGGCTGTATGTTTTCACAAAATCCATCTGTATTCCGGTAAGTTTTTTCCCTGAATTTCTTTATTTTTGCTGGATTGGGATAAAATCGTTTTCAGCTGCAATTGTTTCGTATCGCCTTGATTTTGAATTTCATTATGCAGCTGCAATGCACTTCTAATTTTCGCATGCAGTCATCGTTTCAAGTTAGATTGTAAACATGGAGTTAACGATTCTACGTTTTCTTCTCGTTATTTGTGGATTTAATTAAATTGTAAAATTATTTTCAATGTGTCTTAGTTACGGGCAAATCGACGACGGGTGTTAGGCTCACAAAGTTTCTTATCAACTTACTCATAAAGTAACATATGAAACGATTGCAGTAATCTGGGATCAAGATCCATAAAAGGCCAGAAACGCACTTGCGAGCCTTCTGGCAATATGAGTGTCCATGGGCGGCGATGTCACATAACATCAGGAGAGCCTCCTGCCCGTTTGCCTTCTATTACATAAAAAAGGGTTATAGCAACAAATCGCTACACTCAGCTTAGTTTTTTTTTTTAGCAAGCCTTATTAGTTTAGCAACTACTTATGGTAACTTATAAACACTATATATAAAGTAAATCAATAAAATATTCATAAATAATAAATAAATTTTCACTCAATAATCAACTTTTAGCAATATAATAACTTAAAAACAATACATTTGTCTCGTCCTCGCAATCACAAACATAGGAGTCCCTAAAACCCTTTACGCCAGAACCAATCCACTCGTAGAAATGAACAATACACGTATTTTGCAGCCCGACGCGACCTGACATATTTATATCAACGCCTGTAATGAGTCAAATCCGCCTTATTACAAGTGTGTTAGAGTTCACATTGCTTTAACAAATAGTATGCCAACAGCAAATTTAATTTTGATTTAGGACAATTAACAGTGAATTCTACTTCTATTTGCAAATGGATTGGATTGCCTTGGATCTGAATGACGTGAGATTGTTCTTGTATGGTCGTGATTAAATTACTAGTCTTTGTGAGTTTACTGGTCAAATGGAATAGAAAACTTCATAAATCTAGGTAATCTAGGTTTGCTACGGGCTAGAAATTCTGAGATTAAAGGCATGCGACTAACAATATTTTGACTATCTTAAAAGTGTCAAATTACGAGTATATCAGGCTTACAACAGTTTTGTGAGCCTAGTGGATTTAGCGTGCGTTTTTATCCTTGAGGTTCGAACCCCGACTGGTCATAAATGGACTTTCTATGGTACGGTGTAGAAAAACAAGGCGAGAAAACCTTAGAACCAAAACAGTTGACGGTAGGATTTAATTTTTTTAAATAATTAAACTTAAATAAACATACTATAACCGCGAAATATTACTAGCATTTATAACGTTTTGATTATATTATTTGCATATATTGGTGAGTTTAAACAATAGAATTTTTAAAATAATCTATTTTAAAATATAAATATGAATTTTTAAAATATAATATGAATTATTAGGTCATTCTGTATAAATACTTGCAAGATGAGTCAATCTATAGCAGTATTACATAGCGTCTAGACTGATAGCTCGCGATGCTATTAATCACCAGGTCGCACTTAGCATAATTACAGCTTCAGCAAGATGTTATAATACACGATAATAAATCGTTCAATCTAAGTAAAGCCTTACTTCCCTGCTGCATACACCTGCTGGAATATCAATAAGATCTAGAAGCAGTACGCGTTTTTTTACATCTCAGGTGGAAATGTATCCCGCCTCCGAAAGAAGTAGTGGTATGTGGGACTCGACCCACACTAGATTTTCTGCGGGTAGTTCCTACAAGTCCGCGGTCGGCTTCAGTGTCGGTCCCGCATTCTACCAGCATCTGAGTGGCATAATTATTACTAGTTTATTACGCCCTGGTAGAATACGTATGTGGTGTTTATGGTAGTGCTGGATGCTTTCATAAATGTAGAAGGTATGGCTCTGAGTAGAGCAGAAGTTACTTGGCGTGAATAAAGTCTCACCAAAATCAGCTTTAGAGTTGAAGGATATGCAAAAACAGTTTCACCCCGGTATAAAATATGCATGGTGAATACCATAAAAGTGGATGAATTGATTCGTTTATCGGTGTTTAAAATTACAAATTTAAATTATTTAGGCTAATAACTTTTAAGTTCTAAAGCTTTATAAATAAGGCTATAGTTATTCTATTTTGGCTAAAAGACGCACGTTTATTAGCAAGAAAATCGTTTAAGAAGCAAGAATGTGTATAATAACCAATTTCGCTCCGAGTTCTTTTATCTTTCACAATATGAAGACAATATCCAGTTTGAGCTGGTTATATCCGGATTTCTATGTTTCATTATAAGCTTTCTTATCTCTTGCACTCTATTTTCATTGTCCATTTTAGATAGAAAATAAAGATTATTGCTTGTTGATTTTTGTTAAATAAATTTTTCTTTTTACCGGTCAGTTATTTGAAATATTTTACTTTATATTATGGGGAATAAATTACTAAACATATTAAATTAAAGTCCACGTCCAATTTATATATTAAATAGGATCAATATACAAAATCATGCTACAGCTCGAATTACACGTTTCGCAGAAAAATGTATGAAAGAAACCAATACCGTTTCAATTTGTTTTTAAATTTTGAATATAATAAATTCCACCCACGTTTTAAGGTTTCCGTATCCGTCAAAATAAGACAAATAAACCCCAGTGCACATGTAACGTGATACGAAAAAAATAATGGTCAGAGGAAGACCTTTAAAACGTGCCTGAGGGAGAGTCAATTTAATTTTCGAAGGACAATCTATTGAAATCTAAAACATATTGGTGGTAGATATGCTTTGATGTAATTCAAACCCTTGTGTGTTTTTGAAGGAATTGGCTTCGTTATTTGACATGTGTTATTGCTTGTGAGTGGACAGGGAATAATAAATTGGTGTTTACTGTTTGTGATTTATTATTTATATTAAGTATGTGTACACAGTTTTCATATTTAGACCAGAGTATATTACGCTAAATTTTAGCTTGAAATACCTTCATTATAAATATGAATTTATTATGTAATTAAGAATAATATTAATGAATTCAATAACAGCAACTCGCATTATACCCCAAAAGTGGCAGTGGCTGGGGTATATCGCAAGATGCACAATATACTTTAAAGACAACTATATGAAAAGGACCAAGGGGAAGAAACAGTAGAGGGCACCCTAGAAGAAGAACTGAAAGAAGTGAGTACTCGTAAGAGTAATAAGAAAAACAATTTATGTAAATTGATATACAATTGACATAAATAATAGTAAACAAATTCAACTTTATTATTATGAATTTCTTAATCTAATACATTCGGATTTTTCCTCTTCGATATATAATACTTAATGTTATACTATAATTGACATACAAAAAAGTTACATTAAAATCATAACACAAAATAATTAAAAATGATAATTGCGTAACAATTTATGTTTTTCGATAAAGATCAAACGCGCTCATTACAGCATTCATTTGACAAAGAGATGGAAATTATTAAATTTTAATAGGCATTATGTTAAAATGCCTCCGTCATAGAGGCGTCGACGCGTGACCGTGTCAAAGGGAATGCTCGCTTTGACCTGTCGACGCGTCATTTTTTGAATTTTACTGTGTAAAACTGGCTTAATGCGTTAATTGTTGCGAATTCTCTTTTAAATGTTTTATTTTTTTCAAATTATATAATCTTTATCCAAATGATGTTTTAATTATATATATCTTTTATTTCTACTGCTTTTAAAATTGCTTGTTTCTTTCAGTTTGACTTTATAGGATTTAAACTCATATAATATGTATATATATATACTTTTTAAATAATCTACGTTTTTATTTATCACAATTTCAGATTACTTAAATTTTTAAAGAAAACACTTTTTTAACGTATTGAAGCTATGTATTATTATAAAACTTTTACACATTTAAAGAAAACACTTTTTTAACGGATAGAATATAATTTAAATTTTTCCCGACGTCACGTACTTTAATTTTTTTTATAAAGTTTACTCAAAATGCGTAGTACAAAAGAAAATAAACATTTTTTTTCCAGAGAAATCAAACGGTTATTCCATATATTAAACCATTACAATACTACTGGGACGCAGCTAAACGTTATTTAAAAATAATGTTAGTTTCAACTTCCCCATTGCGTTATGAGATCGTTCATATATTTCGTTTCGCCGAGCATCGAATCAAAAATAGCAACCGTTAACTAAAACATGAAATCATCAGTACAAGAGTACATTTTCTTAATTTTACAGACTTACAAACTTCTCCCATTAACATCAAATCGTTTATATCAATCATAAACTGTAACACGAAACTCATTAGCACTTACATTAGTAATGTGCTGTAAACTTTACGCACTAATCCGAAGTGCGCGTTAAACGTAACGTAACGCGTTGCGTATACGTACGCTTATCTTGCGGTGCGTGACGTCATTAAAATAAAGACCTCGTAAGAATACGTTGATAAGAATTATGATATGAAGCTTATGAGATTTGCTGGGGATGGAATGAAAATATAACATTAAAAGCTCGGTAGTGTATATTGGGTTTTATATAAAAGTGCAATATACCTATTGAGTCACTGGTGCAAAGCCTGTGTTTAATGTAAAATAATAATTCATAACCTAAAGAAAAATTATGAAAAAAAAGCTGATGAAAAATTTTAAATTATTTCACAAAACTTGGCATGCAAGTAATTAATCTGGGATAGAAATGATGTTTAAAATGATAATAATATTAAAAATATAAAATAAAACCATAAGATTTATTTAGTGACAGGTTATCGTAAACAATAAATTTCTGTGAGATAAAAGTTCCTATCGATTGATTAAATAAAAATTGCAGGTTGCCAACTTAGGTTCAGTTTGAGAAAAAGTAGCGATGTACTCAGTCTTCTTTTTTATACTTTCTTACGGTAGTATATAAGTTTTGTAAAAAAATTGAATCTTATATTAAGATTGAAAGGTATTTTCAGGAAAATCAACACAATTAACATCTTTATCTGTTGTATAGTCGAAAAGGTAAACCAAAACACTATTTTACAAAATTTTAAATTCAAATATAGAACCTGCATTCATCTCAGCCGAGTCATTTAATAAGGCATTCAGATGTAAAAGTTATACACAAAGCATTATACTTGCCATCACTCTGTGTCAGCGAATAAATTCCGTCTGATTACTCGTAAAGTTGATGAAAACTGAACCCCTTCCGAGATGAAACATTAATGTGTCTTAACAGTTAATGAGCGAAGTTTAGCACTTGTTTCTTATATTTGTTTTATAATCGAAATGTTTATTTTGCTATTATAACGAATAGTCTTGATTAAATTAGCTAAGTGGACTACTAAAATTTAGTATCCATTTATGATTCTCAATACTTTAAATTGGTAACTAATAAAGTGAGGCTGAATAAATAATTATTTATGAAAACTAAACATAAAAAGATGACTGCCTCTTTGTTTATGCCTAAAAGGGATTTTGAATACATTTTGGTCTCAAAACATTGTTTTAATAACTATGCGTACATGACATGTAATAATGTTCCCAAATGTATGTTTTACCAAAGACTTTTCACGGTAAAACTGAATTTCAAAATAAAGTTTTGTAATATATAAGGTTCAGGATTCCAGAGCATCACAACTTAAAATTGCAAACAATATATAAAGAAAGTTCATTTTTCCTTGTATCAGTTACATTTCCACACATGATTCATTTACTACACGTAATCACGACCCCGCACACGTCACAATGATGCATCGTATTATTCGTAGCGCATCGTAGAGCATCAACGAAGCTGAGCATAGTTTTAATATAGTTTATATTTTGTAGAAAATTAAATATTTTCATTTTTAAATATGTTAAACTTTTAAATTATAATTAAATCATTGAACAAAAAAGTAGTAAGTCAAAAACTAAAAAGTAAAACGGGTAAGCATTACTTAAAACAAAAATTTTACTTAAATACAATACTATTCATTTACTAATTAGGTGGTAATAATAATTTTATATAAAATACTGAGAAATATATTAACAATTAGTATTTGTGTAATGGGTGTGAGTTAATAATTTTGACACTTATCCTTTGAAAAGCCCTTTAATAATCCTAAAGAATAGTTGAACTCTTTACCCCTTATGTCCATGCGTAGTCATCATAATTATACAAAGATAATATATCAAGTAACGCAAACATGGCAACCCTACAGTAGAAGTCGTAATGCTGTGTATTATTCGTAGCACTTTCGTAGCGGGCGTAGCACATCTTACACTAGTAACATCTATCGTCTTTGAATCGTGTGATTTACTATCTCACTTCTGTTAGGTACAAACAAAGAATACCGTATTTATTCCAATCTATTTCAATAGTTTTTGTAACAATGGTCTGAACAATATTTATTATCGTTGAGCAAATGGAGTCTTGACTTTCCGTAATTACCAGCAAGACCGGCGCCTTAGTTTAAACATAACTAGTTGGGACTTGCGGCTTGGCTTGTATTAATTAAGTAGCATGATCTTATGCATGGCATGATATATAAGAAATAGATTATGCTATATATATATATAATATATATTATAAAAAAACTTTTCAATTCGAATCTTTAATAAGCGCGTTCAGTTAAACTGTCAAGCTAATTTAAATTAGTATAAATGAAAACAAAATCGCTCACTTCAATTATTTTTCAATATTTCAACAAACACTATTAATAATTAATTTTTCATACCAAATGAAGTTCTTGTTGCACAGTGTTTTTATCCTAATACAATTTTCATATGATTTCCAAGCAAAACATTGTTAGTGGGATTTCGTGCGCGGACACCATTAAAACGCGAGAGTAGTATGTATGACAATTCAATTTGTGCCCCAATAATATCGGATTACGAATAATGGACAAAAGAAACCGTCGCGAAGCAACTAAATTGTGTACAGAGTAGGGTGGCAGTTTTTATTTATCTTATTTCTTTTCAAAATGTATCTGTCTTTATATTAATGTATATTTTTATTTAGAAATATCGAGTAAATAACCACATATAAAGCGGCTGTGCTAATAACAAAGGTTTATAGAAATACCATGAGATAGTCGAATTAAAAATAATTCCATAGTATATATTAGAGAAAGAAGATTTTTTTACACTGGATTTTCAGGGTAATTTTCAGCATTAAACATACATGAACCGTACGGAGTGTTTTGGTTTAATTGATAATAAATTACATAAAGTGTTTAAGTTGTAATTATAGACAGACTGGCGGTATGAGAGGTATGTATAAAGATCCACGAAGAGCAATTGTCGCGATAAACTGCATCGTAAAAATATCCCAGGAAATTTGCTATGAACGAAACAGTTCATATTTAAAACCATGTATGCATCTACAATTCATCTGCAGTGAAATTAATATTATATATGTGACTGAGATAACTTATTCTTATCTGTACACGACAAAAGGCTGGCATATAAGACGTGCGTATCAAAGCGTAAAGCGGGGGCAGTAAATTGTACACCGCACGAATAAAAGAATCCCTAACATGACTGCTACACACGCCAAGTGCTTTTTTATTGTGATTCGTTGCCGACTAATAGCTATCAGTAAATATTGGGATGGCCATTGGAAATATTGATAACATGTTACCTTTTAAACGGTGTACCTATTTTTTAATTATCACTAATAATAACTTTCTACATAATTTTTAATAGCTTCAAATAATTCAAGTAAGGAAATAGCAATTTTATACGTTATTTAATCAACTGTGAAAGTAAGACACGCAGTAGTTACATTCTATAATTTTTAGAAAACCTAAATCACATTTCATATTTAGAGTTTTTCAACCGAGTTTTTTAGAAAGATTTCAGATTATCGAGAAATAGCTCAGAGAAAAAAGGTCGAGACAAGTTCAGGGTGCAAACTTAGGTTCTATTTGAGCAAAATTTATTCATATTATCTTATATTCAGTAAAGTCTTTCAATACTAAAGGTGTTAAAAAAATGGTGCGTGTACTTATGTACGCGCGTAAGAAGTTATATATACTTCTTTGGCATTATTAAAAATAGTTTTTGATTGCATGCAGATAATTAATTACAATGAAATAATCAAAGACTGGAAAAGGAGTCTTTATAGTCAATAAAGTTCAGTTTACATTTGAAAAATTAAATAAATAAATATTTATTATTATTCTCTCACATTAAGTGTAACATAAATTATATTATTATTCGAATGTTGTTTTTAAATTATGTCCAATGCCGTAGCATCTTCCGTGGGCAACTTCATTCTGTTAATTTTGTGTCAAGGTGCGCGCGCATCTTAAAATTTCACTCTCATCAATTTTTCATAACGCGCCTGAAGAAGTTTAACTTCAAAAATTGCGTCCTATATAGAGATTGAAGGGTATGTTCAGCAAACGAAATCAACACAATAAACATCTTTATCTGCATAGCTGTATTGTCGGCAGAACTATCGTTTATGTTGGGCAATAAACGTGTGACAGTAAAGCATCTCGAAGGCAAAGCAATAAACTGTCCGATTCACTATTTAACCGTGGTTTAACGGTAACCGTGCTTTAACTAAGGTTTAATGATCGCGCTTCAGGCTACGTTCAATCTGCTTAATTGGGAATGGCTTCAGCAGCCGTTATGGCTATACGGATGCGAATTTACAACTCACTTTAATGATGCTGAGTGGATATTGGAATTCCTTGAACTTCGTTAC
Organism: Pieris macdunnoughi; assembly: GCA_905332375.1. Lineage (NCBI taxonomy): Eukaryota > Metazoa > Arthropoda > Insecta > Lepidoptera > Pieridae > Pieris > Pieris macdunnoughi. The sequence continues at coordinate 3,424,929 of CAJOBZ010000013.1, read as the reverse complement.
TCTAATACTGACTTTTTTCATAAATATAAACAATCATATGCGATGTGAAACTACGGTAGTAGACCAACAAGTAGTTATTTTAATATAATATTTATGTTTCCTCCCGTATATATATTAATAAACCTTCAAGAAATATTCTCATAGCATGCGTACTAAATTTACTTAAAAGGCCGGTATACAACGCTACTCAAACTAGGTAGTTTTTTAAAATATTAAATATAAAAAAAAAAGCGAGCCCTACTGGCATTTTAATGAGATGTCCATGGGCGGCGGTATCACATTAACATCACGGGTGAGCCTCTCCTTTGAATCACCAGCCTTTGCAAACCCCGTTCTTAATAAAAAAAAAATCAGCTGAACTACCATTTCCACTAAATGACCGTTTACCTACCGTATATGTTGTTATGAAGAGGTTTTTTTTTTTTTTTTTTTTTTTTTTTTTTTTTTTTTTTTTTTTTTTTTTTTTTTATTTTTTTTTTTTTTTTTTTTTTTTTCTGGGGGGGGGGTTGTTATATATTATATGGGGATTTTTTTTTTTTTTTTTTTTTTTTTGGGGGGTGGGGGGGGGGGGGGGGGGGGGGGGGGGGGGGGGGGGGGGGGGGGGGCGGGGGGCCCCCCCCCCCCCCCCCCGCCCGGGAACGGGCCGGGGCCGGGCCCGCCGCGCCCGCCCCCCCGCCCCGGGGGGGGGGGGCGGGGGGGGGGGGCCCGGGCCCGCGCGGGGGGGGGGGGGGGGGGGGGGGGGGGGGGGGGGGGCCAGCGGCCGGGGGGGGGGGGGGGGGCGGGGGGCCGGGGGGGCGGGGGGGGAAAAAACGGCCCCGGCCCCCGCCCCCGGCCCGGGGCGGGGGGGGGGGGGGGGGGGGGGGGGGGGGGGGGGGGGGGGGGGGGGGGGGGGGGGGGGGGGGGGGGGGGGGGGGGGGGGGGGGGGGGGGGGGGGGGGGGCTCTATAAAGATAATGTACTAAGGTGCCATTTATAAGTTACGAGTTATATACTATATTATGTATTCGTAAGTGTATTGAATATTCGATCAACTAATAAAAAATAAATATTTCAAACGTCAATAAACTGTAGTATGGCGAATCGAGAATATTGTTTCTTAAGTAGATACCCTGTTACAATCTCTAGTATGCTTTCAAATATATTGCTTTGTTCTTGAGAGTAAAATCAAACAAGCTAGGTGAGCCATAGAGATTTTATAGAACCAATTTTATATTGGAAACCCTTAAGATTTGTTTTCGAGAGAACAATTTTTTTTTAAGTTAGTTTAACTTGCTATTATATTATATTATTACTAGCTGGCCCGGCGAACGTCGTTTTGCCATTCTTTCTAGGAAACATTTTTAAGTTCCATAAAAAACATTATCTACTATAATAAAAAATTACCTTTCAAATGTTAAGGGTGGTCTACCCTTTACATTTGAAAGTAGCCGATTTTCAGACTTACTGAATATGCATAAAAAACATGAGAATTTTTATATTCTAGATTATATTACATTAAACTTTGGGAGAAAAAAAAAAAAAAAAAAAACAACAAGTTTTTTGCCCCCCACCCCTTTTTTAAAAAAAATATGCGAGTACTGGCAAAACGACGTTTGCCGGTAAATTATATATCCTTACCAAACCCGGATGTACGTCAATGGAAATTTCTTCCTATCTTTACTAATACTTGCTCGTACTTAATAGTTAAGTTCAATCTGTTGTTGCATCTGTACGTAGCAAAACAACAAATATCATTTACAATATTATGCATATTACATTTTTTGTGAGTATTCATTAAACAATAACCAGAACTAATTACTTTCTTCTAACATCCTTTCCTTCTTCTTATTATAAAAAAAAATATTCTAAAAATAAAATAATTCCTCCTCATCAGTATCACTTTGCAGAACATTAACTTATTAAGGTTTATCATTTTCTGTTATTTTTGCAGCTATTTAGAAATCTATACTAATAAATATAATATATAATGCTCGGTTTAAAGCACAACTATTTATTACTAACCAGCGAATGAGCTCCATCAACTAATCATACAAGTTAAAGTGGCAGTTAAAAAGACGTCTTGGTTGAAAAACCTTAGACAATGGTTTGTTCAATGCACCAAGTCAATGTTTAGAAGCGCGGCATCCAAAATTAAACTATCCATGATGATCGGCCAACCTTCGAAAGGAAATGGCACTATAAGAAGAAGAAGAAAAATTCTTTATTATTGAACTATTTATTAGAAGTTTATTTGTTTACATCCATAAAAGTAAAAACAAATCGAGTTTCCATAGTACTTCCACAAATTTCAATATGCATCTTTCAAACTTCACAATATTTCAGAGACGTAAACTTCTACCTGCATTAAGTGATTAGTTCCATTTGTGAATATCACAGTTCCAGTATTATTCGAAGTTGAAGTTTGATTAATTATTTGTAGTCAATACTTTCGTCTGAGAAGATTTAAATGAATGAGTATTATTTTTAACGTACAATGTCACCTATGTTACGAATCTATTCGTAATGCAAGCGTCACCTCAGATTTTTGCATTTGTTGTAAGTTATGTTTTTATTGATGATGGTCGTGGTTCGTAGATATATCACTGTATACCTAGTTAACGAGTTTTAAAAGAAGTAATTGTATATTGGGTTGAGTAAATGCGTTGTAATCTAGTAAATTGACTTTATTTTCTTTAAACGAAATGCACACAATAATTGACATATTTGACAGATTTGATGAACATCGGTTTAACAATCTTGAGGTTGCAACCCTCTTTTATTTATTGTTCTTATCCGCGTAAAAACAAAAGGATTTCAAATTTACCATTTATTTTATATTTATTTCGTAGGAAGACAATATGCATTAACGCAAAGTTTTTTGATATTCTAGCGAATTCTAGAGCACAGGAAACCAATAGCGTATAATATGCACGGCTATTTTAAGTACATATAATAAAACTATGAATATCCAGGAAGTAACGCTGAAATAAGATACTCGGATAAATGACAAAAGCGTGTAAGTATGATCGTAAAGTGTTAAGTGATGGCAGAGTTACGAGTTGTTTACCAGTTCCTGTCATTATTCCGCTCCATTCAATCGAAACTTCGCCTTATCTGCGATTTGAATGCCCTCAACTTGCCAAGATTTTATCGTAAATGCAATATTGATAGTACTTACTCATCTTTATTTTACAGAACTTTTCCATGCAGAATTATGCATTTATTTTCAAAAGTTGAGCTTCAGTTCGCTGTTTATTTATACTATACTTTACTATCATAATATAGTATACGCAATGAAAACAATACTTTAGCCTGTTGCTAAGTTTTTAATAGGCACATTAATATAACAATCAATTGGCGCATAGCAAAGCCTCAAATGCATTATATATATGCCCAAAGAATGGCCAATGGCATGCTTTACCAGTACGCTAACACTTGTACGAGTAGCAAGTCTATAGTGTAGTTTATTGTAGAGTTCAGAAAACAAAAGAACTAATTTGAAATGCATATAATTTAATATAAATCTGTAAAATTAATAATGACAATTATTGCAGAGTAACAAATATTTAAAATGTCCAACGGCAATGCTATATTTATAGGAATACATCTCCATAGTTTGCTCTTTATTGATCTTATTTCGGAGTATTGGAGAAAAATTTGGGCATCTTCTTTCGTCTTTGGATCTGAAGTTTAAGAAAAATATAATTATCTGGGATGTTTCAGTACAAAATACTCTAGTACATATTAAAAGTAGGTAAGTAGGCGAGAGCCAGTGCTCACTAAGTTTTGCGATTTGGCTAAAAGAGTGCGGCTTTAATCATTCTAATTTATAAGATTTAATGCTTTTAATAAATAGATAAAAGCGAGTTGGCTTAGTAGCTACAGCGTGCGAGTCTCGTCCCTGAGGTCGTAGGTTTGATCCCCGGCTGTACCTTAATAGACTGTCTATCTACCTGAGCATTTAAAATCTGCTCGTACGGTGTCGTGTCAAAAAAGTCGACGGCATGTGTCAGGTACAGAAGGCTGATCAACTACTTGTCTATGATAATAAAAAGGTCACGAAATAAAAGATTATAGCGCCAGTGCGTCTACCAGTACTCACTAAAAAGTTATTATCAATAAAACAGAAAGTAAAATTACCACTTACCACTACTATCAATTATTTGGTGTATCAAATGTAATCTAATTTTCTCAATCTCAACTTGAAACAATTCGATTACGACGGATGGAGACATGAGCAAAAACGAAACATGAATTATATGCATTACAGTGAACCCCAAAGCTGTTATTGGCTCCTAAAAGTATTAATTTTGTTAGGAACAGAAAATACAACTTAAAATCTCATTTTTATCAATATAACGTATTCAAAAATAAATAAACGAGTTTCAACTTATTTTCCTAAAATGTACCTAAAAATCTTTTTTATGACTTTTGTATATTGCTTAAGTATATGCTCTGTGACTATAATGAAAAAGTACTTACGTGATTTTCAATAACTAAGAGAATATGATAGATATCGACCACAAGCTTTGGAATACCACAGATTATACTTACAAACATCTAAAAAAATAATATTAATTCATAACCCACAAAAATAGAGTATTTACAAATAATTTTACACTATCTTACTAACCTGCGCATGCATCTCTGGTTGGATAAGGTCCACCATATTCCCAATTTGTCTGTAGATAAAAAGACAAAACTTTAATTTGTCCTCCTTTACTGTCTTCATTTTTACTGCGTATAAATAATAGTTTTCCTCAGGATCCTCTTCCAATCTGCGCCGTAACAGTTTAATCCTAAACCGGATAGTATTTAAAATTGTGAATCTCCAAACTCTATTCAAATCTAGAGCTAATGACGAGAAAATATTCAACGTAAATGGAAAGAAAGAATAAAAACAGTTACTCGAAGTGCAACTTAAAGTCGTGTATATGATTCTAATAATCCACAGTGTTACTGCAATGAAGAAAAATCTGAATTTGATAATCGTGTAATGGCGCTTATTGATTCTGAGATAACCATCTAAGCACTTGAGGCCGGAGATAAACTTGAGGATTTTGCTATTATAGATCATAGAAACGAGGACACTGAAATCGTATTCGAGGAGAGACATGAACTGGGACGGGTTGATGACGTTACAACAGTTCATTGTACAATATGAGACGATGATTACTAAACTGAGGCTGTAAAGCTGCGCTATCACTTTTCTTAACAAACTGGGAGTAAATGTTTTAAAATTGTATCCACAGATGAACATAATAATAATAAGTGGTCGAAACAAATTCAGCATGTTTTTGTATGAGGTTGTTTCAAACTTCATTCTGCTTTGAAAATTCAATGAATTTGTGGTTTGACACAATTATAGAATTAATTGGAAATGCTGCCTTTACGAACGTCAAAGTGATTTTGGGATTGTTTGTCGATACAGCTCGGTGAAACTTGCATTATCTAATTCATTAACGACGGTGTATTTGTTATTTCATAATGTCAATCTGATTTATGAATAGACTTTTTATAAATGATTCTTCATAAAATATTTTTATTATAGCTTTTTTTGCGACTGAGGCGTAAAGTAGCTGCTGTGGTCACTGGCAGAATGACCAGCGCTGTAGAACAGTCTGCTCACATCACACACGCATTATACAGTTAAAACGTACCTTATTCTTTAAATGAAAAAAAAATTGTTATCTCTCATTATTATTATTTTTTTCTTTGATTATTGTTATTTTGTGTGTTTTGAGTATGTATTTTGTTAGTAATAAACGTTGTGTGTACGTATTTGATTATTTCTAAATAGAGAAACCATTTTTAATATAATTTTATGAACAAGAACATATTGAACGGAATTATTATTAACACATAATATTCCCTTTTCCTTTATATGGATTAACTTATATAATAAGTACAGTTTTAACGTTATCGAAATTATGTTTTATTAGAATAATATTAAGCTAAATATAATAATCATAAAAGCATTAAATACAGTGTACTTAATGAGAGCACACCACCTTTACAAATTCATATTGAGCTGACATGAACTAACCGAACAATCACAAAGACCTTTCAGAATTTACACAATACCAAAGGTTTGTATACAAACAGATATAAAATACTTTCAGATATAAATTTGTGAAGGCTATTGAACGTTTATTTTTATTTATGTTTAAATTTTAGTAGCTTTTATGAAATGATGTAAGACATTGGAGCTTAAATCTGAATATAGTAAAATGAACAAAAATCCATTCTTCTAATAATAGGAGATATTTTGTTTTTTTTGAACAGGGGCAAACGGGCAGGCTCATCTGATGTTAAGTGTTTTTTGTCATCAGTATAATAGTATTTCGTTTTAAAAGTATACTGGCCCGGGCCCAATGCCTTGTAGAATTTAAAAGTAAACTTTAGGGTTCCTTTGATGAGATCGTATTAGAAATATACTAGGTTATTTTAGTGCGTATAGCGAATCTGCCTAAACTGCATAGAACCTGGAGTCCACATACTTTTGTGTTCTTTGGCAGGGGTTGCGTAAACCTAATTGCACCTTGCCTTTAAAATTTGTCTGAAGAGAAAAAGCTACATAGAAACGAGTATTAACATTAATATAATTGTAATTTAATATTACATTAATATATTATGATTAAAAATTCAAATTCAAAAATCATTTAATCATATAGGTAACACATTGTACACTTATGACTGTCAGTAAAGAAATACATATCAATGCTTCTAATTTTACATTTAGTGCCAGTTCTCAAATCAAGGGCGTAGAACGGAAGAGAAGAACTGGCAATAAACTCTCCGCCACTCTTTTTAATCGCCATGTTTTTTTTTTACACAACGTTTGTAAGGAGCTGCAACCATTAAACCATGTTCCACATGATATCTTAAGTAATTAATAATAATAACATAAATTAAAAACAAAGAGTTGTCCTCTATCAGCAGGAGGCATGGTGAAATAGGAGCACGCACTTACATTCTCGTGGGAACAACACGCAAACACATATCAGAAATAATTAAAAAACAAACACATAGCCGAAATAAATAATTAATTATAATAGGTAAAATCCGGGGTAAACGGCGTTTTATTACAAAGTGGCTTCGTAACGTTAGGGAATGGATAAAAAACGTTTCATGAAAACCACCGCCAACCTCCAGTAATGGTATGGCACCAAGAGAAAAAGAATATACTAAAAACGTAAGTGTATACAACAATTTAAGTTCCTTATGTTTCTTCATTTGAAAATCCTATTTAGCACTCACCAACTTCAAATTTATTCTAGGTTAAAAAAATAAAAAAATAAAAATAAACCTAGTTACAATATAAACCTATATATAAGTCTATAAATTTACGTTGAATAAAAATAGTGTGTTACTTTCTTTGTATTGTATATAAGAAGATAATCAGGGAAGTAACGTTGACATAAACGAGGTAAATTGTTTAAGACTCGCCATTAGTCGGCTCAGTCGACAATTTGCTCGCTTTTACACTATTAAGCTGTTATTGCTACGTAAAATACGCAGGGCTGAGAAGTATAAAACGTGGGTGTTGGATGTGACGAACCAAGATTTATATTTATTTATTTGATTTTTAGTATTCCTACAGCTAGTTATACAAAATACAGGTTTACTATATCTTTTCCACAATAAATGACAAACAAAACACATATGCGTCTAAATAATTAATAGTAATATGTAATCCAGTGTTCTTACCATTGACTTTATTATACATGAGGATTAACACCAACCATTCTACCAAAAGATACCAGAACTTTTAATTTTTATATAACAAATAATTATATGGAAATCGGTACATTTAACTGTTATAATAACATAAAATACTGCTATAATTGAACTATGTATGCTACAGTAGGGTGTAACAATAGGGTGGCAGGGCTGGCAAAATGCCACGGGCCCGCGACCCAAGAGGGCCCCTGCCCAAGAGATATTATGTTCTATGGATGAATGTGAAGTCTCCAATATGCATTGGGCTAGCGTGGGGACTACAGACCATTCCCTCTCACCTAAGAGAGGAGGCCTATGGCCATTAGTAGGACATATACAACGTGTAATTGAGTACGCGGAAAACCTCGAAGTTTAATAAAATTAAACTGAGTACAATGTGACGATTTTTACTGATAGGGCCCCATCAATAGAATTTGCCACGGGCCCCAGATGGTATAGTTACTCCACTGGTCAGTGAGTCGATATATACTATAATTACAGTATTCTGATCAACATATTAGCAGTATGGCTAGTGTTAGTGGCTAGACGCGTCTTTCAATTCTGGGATCAGGCGTTCAAACTCTGGTTTATGGATATTACTAGTTCTGTGATAAATACTTGCTTATAAGTAAAGATAATTCTAGTGAGGAATATGTTAAAGCCTAATAATATTAAGATGAATTATAAATAAAACAAATATAGAATAGAGGTCATTTTTTTTTTAAATTGCAGATTTAAATGAATATCCAATACGCACAGATTTTATTAATCCATGTATATAGCCCCTCTCCTCAATTGTCGTTAAGTTGAATGATTGAGAACTTACGCTTTCGACTTCATTGCTTTCAATTTGTCTTTTGTACAGGGTGCTACATCAACTTTTTGCTAAAATACACTACAAACACTGTGTACTATACTAATATAATATTTCCATAAAAACTTATGTTTGAAGGAATCAATTTTTTTTTAATTTGACGAAAAATACATAAGTTTCAGTTTTTGATTAAGACTTATGACAGATTTTGGTAAAACATTGGTTAATAAGGATTTGAGGGGACGTCTAATTAATGTGCATATTAATAAAACATTCCAACATCCTGTGGCCATAACATTGCAAACATATGTAAACATTATTTTCACAAATATCATGTTAACTCAAAGAGCGTGGGGATAAAGGATTCACAAAACAAAATCTATGCATCCTGTATGTAAAAGAAAATCGCAGGCCTTGTTCAATGGAGTGAGCAACAGTACGACTCGTAAATAATAATGGTGGGTATTTTTCTTTATTTACAAATACAACCGTTTACTAGAAATCGACATGTAAAACTTGTTGTCTATTAAATAATTGTTGGTTGTTTTTATTAAATTTCTATGAGATTTGCGTTTTGCTACAATAATTTTGTTGCTAAACGAGGTTTTTTATTACATAAAAATGTCTTGTAAATTTTATTTCTTATGCGACTTGGAAGCCCATATTTTAGTATAACAATAACTAACCTTAAAATATAATAACTAAAATATATTATTAAAAGGAGTCCCTATAGGCAAGGTTCCGAAGATACTGGCAGCGTTCCCCCTTTGAATAGCTAGACCAATCTTTGTCCGAGGTAGCTGTCAGCTCTTCGGTCTCCTGTGATGTCGACTAACCTTTTTGCTATTTCTTTAAAAACGCCTTATAGCGCTAGGACCCCACGGACCAAGGGTCTCGACACCGAATAGGACAAAATCATATTCGGAGCCTAGACCCCTGTATTTGCATGCTATAGCTTTTTCAGCCGCACCAGCTCTGTTGTTGGTTCCATGTAGATGGGAAGGGGCCAGCGTGTCTGAACAGGATGCATGGGATGGGATGCATCTCATACCAGCGATTCTTCCATGGAATCAAACTCATACCGTCCGGTCTTTAATCTTTTACTTTCTTTTAATATCAATTATTAATGATATACAATAAAGCTTTGAGACATATACGGCAAGACGAAATACATTTTTACTATACAATATACGTATATCAAGTTTTTGAAATTAACCCCAGTATAACTCACGTAAAAATTAATTAAACTTTATACTTCACATGCAAGAACTCTTTAGTCATGTAATTCTAAACAATGCCAGCAACTTTTAATTCTGCAAAGACAAACCACGATCAAAGGGATTACACCGCACGGGGGAATTAGCGATTTCTTTTCGTTTTTTGTTTATGATCGAGCTTTGTGAAGTTTCCTCCACTTCCGGCCGTTTTGCAGTCAATGACCGGTAAGGCATCGTTGTAAAGGGTTGCAATGTATGAACGGTAGATGTGGTATATTTCCGATTAATTATTTCGAAACATTTACTCTTTCAGATTAGCCTGCTACGGCTGAATGTTTTATCTACATATATAGTATTTGAGAAAAAAGATTATGACCACGCAATTGCGAGCCTTCTAGCAGTGAGATTATATATAAGCGGCTGTATCACATAGCTAGCACCGTGCCCGTCTATAAAAAAAATGTTGTAAATTGATTAGCAATATAAAGCAAAATGCTAGCCCAGTTATAAGTATTATAAAAAAATTAACTAATCTGTATGAACTACATATATCGTAATGTATATGTAATAAAAAAAATCAGTGGCGCTACAATTTCTTTAGATCTGGGCCTCAGATTTCTGAATCTGTTTCATGATATATTTTTTTCAATCTAATAGGGAAGTAGGTGATCCTCCTCCACACGCCGTCGACTTTTAGGCTCTAAGACATGGCGGTTTCCTGACGATGTTTTCCTTCACCGTTCGAGCGAATGTTAAATGAGCACATAGAAAGAAAGTCCATTGGTGCACAGCCGGGGTTCGAACCTACGACCTCAGGGATGAGAGTCGCACGCTGAAGCGACTAGGCCAACACTGCTCTTACTGTATATGTATCTTTACTATAATCACTCACAGCTATAATTATTTAAGCAACAGGGCCCTGAAGTGTTACTAGTTAAGTAAACATATTAGCTATGAAAAAACGAATACATATTATTTTTTTTTTAATATGCAGTTTTATTTCAACATCACATCCATATTTCATAATCTATGTGTGATCCAGTACTTCTATGAAGTAGAAAATTACTCCGACCAACTTCTTTGTTCGCTGACCACTCGGAATTTTTTACTATTAAATTCATTCGTGGTATGTATTACGGTGCAATTGCATCCACTTCGGTGAGCAACGGTATCTTTTTGCCCCTTTATTCCATAGTTTTTAGATTTTTGTGGATGACTCCTTTGAGTGGTTGTTCAAATGTACCGTCCATTGTCTGCTAATGGAGTTGTAATGATATTTAAGAATTGAAAAGTCAAGGATTTCGAGAGTAAAATTATGTCTGACAACGGTATAATTTGAGGGTTTAGTGAAGTATGAAGATTTGATATCTGGATCTTTGTTGTTTATATCTTTTCTGGTTTCACTTGATGAATATAGTTCCGTATTAAGTAGATACAAATTTTGAGATCTACCTTGATATGAAGAGGATAATATTTTAATAATAAGAAAACAAGTATTAACAATATGTTATAACATACTTAATAAATTAAACAATTGTTTCGTGTTTGTTTTTAATAGAGCCTAGCTTAACAACGACAGCAGTGTTGGCCTAGTGGCTTAGCTTGCAACTAAAGCAGTATGTTCGACCCTGGCTGTGCCTGAATGTATATTCCGTGTACGTGCACATTTAATACTCGCTCATACGGTGAAAGAAAACATCGTAACGAAACCGGCATATCATAGAAAAACGACGGTGACGTGTGACCTATTTGTCTATTAGAAAAAACAAATGATCTTGAAACAGAAATCTGAGACCTAAAAGGTAAGGTTAGGTTAGCGGCACTAGTTTTTTTTGGTATTTATAGTCTATTATGAGCATATAAATTATATTTTGAACAACGTAATTGTCAGAATAACCAAAGGTATTTCTGCTATAATCTCTTGACCAAATGCCGCGTTGCCATGGTTGCGCAATTAGACGGACAAAAGTCGAAATAATGACCACTATTATACCTCTTACCTTTTGTAACAGAAGCCGGGGCAGTCAAGTGTCTATTGTATTTATTTCATACAATACTACTAGTTAGTAGGGATTTGTGCTCATACCAATTTCTCTCTAAGTATAAAAGTATTAGTGAGAAAAAATATTTTTCCGACATCTACTCTGAAGTTATTTCTCACTAAATTTAACTATACTATACGTCTAATATACGTAAAATATTTTTGTAGTGTAAATACAAATCTGGACGAAGTTTCTTAGATTATTTCTGCACACATCCGCTAGATGGCTAAAACTTATAATGATTGTATAATTATTATTATGTATTTTGTATTATTTATAAATTATATATTAAACTCCTTTTGTTCAATCAAGATATCTACGTCTTTAATAGGAACGCTCAGCCGTTTCACCGCTTTTTTATTTTTTTGTCAAAATATAATAATTATATCAACTTCAAACAATTAAAAGTATATTACATGCTTTTGAATATACAATGGATTTCGCAAATTGTAATTAAATTTATTTAAGGGAAGTTATAAACTAAAAATAAACCAACATCTTAGATTTCAATGACGATTTATTTAAAAATGGGTAGATTTTCTTAGCGCGGGCATTGTTAGTGGAGTCACACCATTATCAGTAAAGACCATCATTAAGCCTTATTCTAAGGTCGTGAAAAATGAATCTGTTAAGGGCACGATCCAACACCATTTCCTCTTCCTGTGTACCAGCATCTATCTTAGTCGGATGTGTCGACACCCTTTTAATACGTACCGTTAGAAAAACGATTAATTTGCCTGACGGCTAAGTTCAATAGACTTCTTAAAGGAGCACTCCAACAAAGTCAAATTACTTTTTTCTTCAAGGTTATATTATCGAATATAAAGCAAAACTTGAGACTAAATCTAAGTTATCACTTTTCGTGTAACTTTTCATCACTGGTTAGCAAGGACATTTTTTTAAATTAAATTAATAAATATTGTCATCTTCTATTTTTTATTAACATTAACATTCCTAATAAATAATAATTGTCCATTATTGGAAAACGAATAATATCACATATAACGATGACACGATGTTCAAAAGCACATGAATCGTTCTCCCTGCATTTGTTACCTAAACTAAAATCTTCAAGGAAATTGTGATAAGAAGCCGTAATTAGCATCCGACAAGAGTCAGGGTAAATAATTATACTTTAATCTGGCAACATAAATCAGAACGATACTTAGCACCCGATTAGCATTGAACAAGAGGCGGTAAATCATTGCCCGCCCACTCAGTGGTGTCGAGAACAAATGTTATGTATGTACAATGATAGATGATACTTAATTTTATCTTATTCTAAGGCCCGAAATTCGTTATTGAATTGTTTGGTGAAAGCTCATAAAGCCTTGGAACTTAACCTAATATCGCCTTTATTTATACGTTATGACTCATATTTCAAATAAAAAAACTCTTTACTGGATTTGTTAGATGAAATATTGATGAATTGACGGTTCGACTAATACGGTAGGTTTTTATTGTCTTTTAAACTTTTCAATGTGAAACGTGACCAAAGATCTTCTTTGTACACAATTTAAAAAAAAATGCCACAAAAAATACAATTGTATTAATTGTGTGTTATTCACAAATAATTCATTAGAATAATGAATGTTAAGTAATCGTGCTTACTAAAAATCAATTAAATTAATTTTAGACAATTAAATCATACTTGTTTTTTAATCCGATAAATTAACAATTGACAGGACATCAATGTTCCGCACGACCTTTTAAAGCTCAATGATTTCTTTGCATGTCTCAATAAGTCACCGTTTCATTAACTTTAACGTAACGAATTAACACGTTTATTAGCCGAGTTCTAAACATTTGACGCTTCCACCCCATTACCCCGGGACTGTTTGCACGGTTGTACACAGCTTTACGAGCTTTGGAAAAATCTGATACAGACAGCGGAACTTTCTAACAGAACTCGTAATAGTAATGCGGTATTAGCCACCAAAAAAAAACTTTTTAAAAGAGCTTTATCCAAAGGTGTAATAAGCATTGTTGCCAGAAGTTACGCTATGAGATACCATATCAAAAAAACTGTCGTTCGCGAATTTGTTCGCATGAAAAACATGGGTGTACGATATCCAGGATTTATTGCAGTTACAGCCTATTTGCTATTTACTCACTTATAATATAGTAAGGACTCAGTATTTGACTCTTGTTCTTTTGGAATCGAGGTGTCTACTAAATATAATTGTAAGGTCTAATAAAATGTACTAACCGCGAACACTCTCAACCTAGTCTTAGTTTGGCGATTTAAGAAGACAAAGGACAGTAAAACGGTTGATTTCTCACAACATTGCCACGTATACTGTTCTCTGATGAATGTAGTGGATGTTAAGAGAAAATAAATATAGTTAAAAAAACTCGAGTCCGAAGGAGTCGGTTACATACATACATACATACAGGTGAAGCTAATATAAAGCGTGTAATAACGAAGTATTTTTAAATAAATCATTTAAATCACTTGAGTTCCTTATGATTTTTTATTTTAAAGGAACTACTTACGAAATTAACTAATCGTTCGTATAGATTTTTCGTAAAAGAAGAACAGAAATGTGCAATCCTTGTATCTTTTTTGTATCTTGTATCCTTCCCAGGCGTTAATCTGGTAACTAATGAAATAAAATAACATTAATATTACGTTTTAATATTTTTTATTACATTCGCATCAACATGAAACTAATACTGCCATTTTTGTTATATTCGTGCTTAGTATTGTCTTTGATTTACATAACCTTTACACATTTAAAGAAAAAACTGTTTGACCGGATTGAAGTTATATTGTATTATTATAAATTTAAAATTATGTTAAATAGTTGTAAATTTATAATAATACATAACTTCAATCCGGTCAAACAGTTTTTTCTTTATATTCGTGCTTTTAGCGTCTTAGAAGGTCAAAGGTTCAATTGTGGTGAAACAATAATTATTTCATGCTACACACATACACAGAATGCTACTTGCCAGAAATGTCGTATTTCCTGGTCAAATACAATACAGTAAGTTATGTGACTTTATAACGCTTTGTATCCCTACGCTTTAGCTCATAGTAATTATCTGACAGACTGCATAGCAATTGCATTGTGTACGTATTGAAATTGAATGCTAGAGGGGCTTTAACAGGATGTTTGGGGTACATTTTTATGTGTGTAAGTGTACACATTT